>CM062810.1:65566874-65874519 GCA_031772625.1 Pinus tabuliformis | reverse complement strand
TTTATTCATTGTCATTGATGCTTAATGATACAAAACTTTACATTTCCATAGTCAATCATGGTTAACCTTGGTCAATCTTGGTCAACTATTACCATCCCTCTCACTCTAGAAAACCCCCTGGGCTATTCATTACTAATGGGCAACTAAGATCTACCCACATTATAATGGCCAAACATGGCCAACCAAGATCTCTATTGTTAAATGTGGCCAACCATTATGAAAATAGGTAACCATAATCTATCACGTAAAAATATGATCAACCATGGCCAAATATATGAAGCCATCACCAAACATGTTGAGCCATGGGAAACTTATGTCAACCATGGCCAATAACAGTCATCTTTGGTCAACCATATTCACCATAATCAACCTTTGAAAACCATGGTTAAACGTAATGGTTAACCATAATGGTGTACCATTTTTAGCCATGATTAGCCATTATCAACCATTATCAACCATGCTCAACCAAGGTTAGGCATGCTTGAATGTGGTCAACATGTTTAGTCATGGTCAACCATTATCAACTATTTTTTGTAATATTAATCACTTGGTTTTATTAATCCCTTTGGTTCATTAATCCCTTGGATTTATAATATTAATAATCCCTTCAGTTTATTTTTTAGGGTTTATAATATTGGTTTTGATGGAACATATAGTATTTGGTTCAAAATATTGGGTTTAATATGATTTATAATAGTTTACAATATTAAGTTCAATGTTAGGTTTTATAATACAGGTTTTTTAATATTTGGGCTTATAATATTTAAGCATAGTCAAATAAAGCCAACCATTGGGTTTATAATATTGGGATTTTTAATATTAGGTTTATAATAATGTGTTTAGTATTAGGGTTTGAAATGTTGGGTGTCTAATTTATCCAATTCCAAACCGTGACAAGCATCATTGCAATGCCATGACTAGTGTCACAATCGTTGTTACAATGATAGACTACATTGTAATTTATTCAATGTCACATTGCGACATTGAATAAATTAGAGTTTAATATTCTAGTTTATCATATTGGGTTTAGGGTCTAAGATTTATTTTGATTTATAATTTTGAGTTTAGGGTTTATAATCATAATGTTTTTAATCATATGGTTTATAATATTAATCCTAGGATTTTTAATCCCTTATATTTATAATATTAATCCTAGGGTTTATAATCCCTTGGGTTTATAATATAAATCCTAGGGTTTAATATGATTCCCTAGGGTTTATAATATTAATAATCACTTTGGTATATCATATTAATCCAATGGGTTAATCATATTGGGTTTAGGGTTTATGCAATTTTATAATATTATATTTAAAGTTTATAATCTTAAGGTTTATAATCG
The DNA here is from genome assembly GCA_031772625.1 of Pinus tabuliformis. NCBI lineage: Eukaryota > Viridiplantae > Streptophyta > Pinopsida > Pinales > Pinaceae > Pinus > Pinus tabuliformis. Next base: position 65,873,180 of record CM062810.1, on the reverse strand, counting down.
TAGGGTTTATAATATTAATCCTAGGGTTTTTAATCCCTTTGGTTTATAATATTAATCCTAGGGTTTACAATATAAATCCTAGGTTTTAATATCCCAATGCTACATTACATTGCAATTTCATTCTTGTCAACCATGGTCAGCCATGATCAACCATGACCAACCATGCTCAAGTATGAAAAACCATTATCAACCATGCTCAACCAAGATCAAACATTGTTGAATGTGGTCAACATGCTTAGTCATGGTCAACCATTATCAACCATTCTTTAAAATATTAATTTCTTTGGTTTACAATATCTTTCCCTCGGGTTTATCAATCCATTGGGTTTATAATATTAATAATACTTTCAATTTATTTCTTAGGGTTTATAATATTGGTTGTAGTAGAGTTTATAATATTGGGTTTAATAGATTTCATAATAGTGGTTTTATAATATTGAGTTCAATATTAGGGTATATAATCTAGGTTTTACAGTATTTTAGTCTATAATACTTAAACATAGTAACAAAAAGTCAACCATTGGTTTCATTAAAGTCAACCAATTAATATTAGGTGTTATAATAAAGGGTTTATAATATTTTAAACATAGTCAAATATAGTCAACCATTGGGTTTATAATATTGAGGTTTTTACTATCAATTTTATAATATTGTGTTTATAATCTTATGGATTTTAATCATAGGGTTTATAATATTAATAACCCCTTGGGCATATCATATTAATCCCATGGGTTGTTCATAATGGGTTTATGGTTTATTTAGGTTTATAATATTAGGTTTAGAGTTTATAATCTTAATGTTTATAATACTAGGGTTTATAATATTAATCCTGCGATTTCTAATCCCTTTGATTAATAGTATTAGTCACAGGGTTTAAAATAGAAATCTTAGGATTTAATATGATTCCTTTGGGGTTATGATACTAATCCTCTGGGTTAATGAATGGCTACCAAGGTCAATGTATCAATGTTACATTACATTGCAATTTCACTATGGTCAAATATGGTTGACCATGATCAACCATGGCCAACCATATTCAATTATGAATAACCATTACCACTCATGCTCAACCAAGATGAGACATGGTTGAAGGTGGTCAACACGCTTAGTCATGGTCAACCATTACAAACCGTTGTTTATAATGTTAATCCCTTGGGTTTATAATATTTATAATCCTTTCGATTTATTTCTTAGGGTTTATAATATTGGTTGTAATAGAGTTTATAATATTGGGCTTAATAGAGTTCGTAATATTGGGTTCAATATTAGGTTATATAGTATAGGTTTTACAATATTTGGGTTTATAATATTCAAACATAGTCAAATAAAGTCAACCATTGGTTTCATTAAAGTCAATCAATTAATATTAGGTTTTATAATAAAGGATTTATAATATTTTGTTTTATAATATTCAAACATAGTCAAATAAAGTTAACCATCGAATTTATAATATTGGGGATTTTAATATGAGTTTTGTAACATTGTGTTTAGTGTTAGGGTTAGTAATATGAATATGAGGGTTTAATATTAACAAACTATGGTTTAATTGCTTGGATTTATTTATTAGGGTTTATAATATTTAATTGTAGGAATTTACAGGGTAAGTTCCTCAGACAGAACACCAAAGGACACCGCTCACAACCAGATCGCAGATCAATACACCAGTATTTTTGACGTGGTTAAAACCCTCAAAGAGGGAAACAGTCCACAGCCTGAGCCAACGCGGCCACTTCAGGCAATTTATTAATAAAGGAATGAAAATTTACATATGCTTCTCTCATTCACGGATTACCCTACAAATGACCCTCCATGCGCTTTAAATAGAAATCATGGACCAATCGGGTGTCAAGCCACGGATCAAGTGTCGGTAATACCGAGGAGAGAATGAACCGTCGGATCACTACATATCGTGACCGTCGGATTGTAAGTTACAAAATGTACAACGGTAAAGAAACACACTTTACCTAACTCTATACCTAACTCTATACTAGACCAAGTTGTACTTAACTATTTCCTATGTGTCGGAATATCCTAAAACCCCCCTTAAGAACAACTGGGATAGGATTGAAGGATTTACAAATATGACACAATAGGAGAAGGAAGGAGGCACTAGAGCCTATCCCCCTTAGTGACAACTTCCTGAACTCCAACCATAAATCAAAGTTTAGTGAACTTTGCCTCTATGAGAGCCTTTGTGAAGATGTTTGCAACTTGATCATCTATTGAACAATATTGCACTTCAAGAACATGGTCGTGAATGAGCTTTCTAATGAAGTGCATGTGCAGTTCAATGTGTTTGTTGCGCTGATGTTGGACTGGATCTTTGCATAGCTGAATGGCACTTTGATTATCACATCGAAGTGTAGTCGGAAGCTGTTGCTCAAAGCCAAACTCTGACAGGATCTGACGAAGCCACAAGGCTTCCTTACTAGCTTCTACGGCACCACGATACTCTGCTTCTGCTGATGAAAGAGAAATGGCACCTTGTTTCTTGCAAGCCCATGTAATAGGTCCTGAACCAAGAGTGAACACATAACCGGCAATAGACTTTCGATCATCAGGGTCACCAGCCCAATCGGAATCAGTGAAACCAACCAATAGAGGAGATGCTTCGGCACTGTAATGAATCCCAAACTGAACTGTACCTCGAACATAACGAAGTATTCTTTTAGCTGCTTTCCAATGACTTTCACGGGGGTTTTGCATGAACCGAGCAACAAGGCCAACAGCAAAGGAAAGGTCAGGACGAGTATGGGTTAGATACAAAAGTTTTCCTACAAGTTGACGGTATAAGGTAGCATCAACTTCAGGAGAAGTACAAGTGACTAAAAGTTTGACTCCAGACTGAAAGGGAGAAGGGGCTGGCTTACAGTCTTCCATGTGAAAATGACGTAGAATATCACAAGCATACTTGGACTGGGAAAGGGAAATACCCTCCTTGGATTGCAAGACTTGAAGACCGAGAAAATAGTGTAAGTGTCCTAAGTCTGTCATTTCAAATTTCCTTTTAAGGCTAGACTTCACATGGTTTATAAGGTTGGGATCACTACCAGTAAGGATAAGATCATCAACATAAAGAACAAGTATATAAGAGAGTTGCCCACTTTCTTGGTGTAGACAGTATTGTCAGAATGACACCTAGAAAAGCCAGATTCTAAAAGAAAGCTATCCATTTTGGCATACCAAGCCTGAGGAGCTTGCTTGAGACCATAAAGGGATTTCTTAAGTCGACATACAAGGCTGGAGTCTGTTTGTATGAAGCCAATGGGTTGTTCCATATAGATTTCTTCATGCAAGTCTCCATGCAAGAAGGCAGATTTAACATCCATCTGATGGACTTCCCATTTGAAAGAGGCAGCAAGGGAAAGAACAAGGCGGATAGAGTTCATTTTGGCAACAGGGGAGAAGGTTTCAGTGTAGTCAATGCCTTCAACCTGTGAAAAACCTTTAGCAACAAGACGAGCTTTATGTTTATCAACTTTCCCATCTGGTCCATACTTGGTTCTGTAAACCCATTTGCATCTAACAAGTTTTCGTCCCTTTGGTAGAGGAACAAGATCCCATGTATCATTTGCCAATAATGAATGATATTCTTCATTCATAGCTGCTTCCCAATCTGGATGGCCTGAAGCTTCTGCAAAGGTGTCAGGATCATAATTTACTGGAGCTTGAGCCAGTAAAGAAGAGGCTCTCTCGAACTGAGAACGTGTGCGTCACTGATCTGTAGGATCACTAGCAAGATCACCTGCTGCATCTCGAGTAGCACGAACCCATTTTGGAAGCTCAGGAGCTGAAGGAGGATCCTGAGATGGTGGGGGAGGATTGTCATCCTCACTTTCATCATCTGAAGAAGAAATGTTTTCAAAGGTAGAAGAGATAGGGAGAGGTGGCACATCCGCCGGACTAGGCTCGCAGGCCGATATATTTTCATCAAATTTTACATCTCTTTAATGATAACATTTTTGGACTTAAATGGAATAAGTCTATAGCCTTTGACATCTTCAGAATATCCAACAAAAGTACATTTTTCACTCTTAGGTTCTAAAGCTTTATGCTTTTCATCTGGAATATGGGCCCACGCTTCACTTCCAAAAACACGAAAGTGACTTACATCTGGTTTGATTGAGCTCCATGCTTCTTCTGGAGTGATATTCTTTAAAGCCTTAGTAGGAGTGCGATTTATTATGTAATTTGCACAGTTAATTGCTTCTGCCCAAAAACTAAGACCAAGTCCTTTAGATTGTAGCATACAATTAGCCATTTCCTTTAAGGTGCGATTCTTCCTTTCAGCTACACCATTTTGTTGTGGAGTATATGGAACAGTATGTTGCATTTGAATTCCATTCTCAGTGCAATAGTTGATGAATGTGTTTTTAACATATTTCCGCCATTATCAGATCTTAACTTAAGAATTTGATGTCCAGATTGTTTTTCAACAAAGGCCTTGAAGGCCAAAAAAGTGTTAAATACTTCACTCTTGAGTTTTAAGAAGTATACCCAAGTGCGTCTGGAGAAATCATCAATGAAAGTTAAGAAATACTTGCAGCCAGAGAATGACACAACTCGGAGTGGACCACATAAATCACTATGCACAAGCTGTAAAGGGGCTGAGGCGTGCCAAGAGGCACGTTTTTCAAAACTGTCCTGATGATGTTTTCCGAGTACACATCCGGAACAAACACCATCTCTGCAAGATACCATAGGAAGACCTGTCACCATATTTTCTTTACATAGATGCTGAAGGGAGCGATAGTTTAAGTGACCAAATCGCTCATGCCAAAGTTTGCTCACTTCATCGTTATGAGCAACAAATACTGAGGGAAGATTTGATGACCCAAAGTTGTGAAACTTATACAACCTTGTAGAATCATCAGCAATGCCAGTAGCCAAAATCTGTTTAGGATCTCTTAAGTCCTTGATTACAACATCATGCGGTGAAAATTCAACGATTTTACCTTCACCTGAATGAGTTATCTGATATACAGATAGAAGGTTGCAGGATAAGGTTGGAACACATAATACATCATTAAACTGACCATTGTCTAGATGAACAGTTCCAGTCCCTACAACATTAAGAGATCTATCATCACCAACATATATATTTTTGGTGTTACAATCATTTAAAGAAGAAAACATGGCTTTGTTTTTGGCCATGTGATAAGAAGCTCCAGAATCAATGAGCCACTCATGAGAATGAGAAGAAGAAGATACATTTAATGCATAGCCAGACCGAGATGCTTGACAACCACATGCAGAAAGTGCCATTCCTGAAGATGAAGTTGAAGTTGAAGATTGCCCCAAATGGATGTTATGCTTCTTCATTGCTGCTTCCAAGGCTTCCATCTTCTTAAAGCATTTTGATTCTAAGTGGCCATCTCGATTACAAAAATTGCAATGTCTATCAGTCTTCTTCCCTTTGTTTTTATTTGTCTTATCATTTTGTTGAAATGATTTTTCATTTTGGGGCTGAAATTGCTTAGGACCCTTGTTTGGTTTAGGACCATTCTTTTTAGGATATGACTTCTTAGGATTCTTTGAATTTGGTTGCTGTTGGGCGGCTAATGCTTTCTTGGAAGAGTTTCCAAGATTAAGAAGACCAAGGTGTAAGAGTTTTTCTTGTTCTCTTATTAAAGAATCACAAAAAGTGTCAAAGGAAGGGGACTTGTAGTCTGCTCCTTGAGAAATGAAGGCTTCTCTTGTAGAATGGAAGGTGGAAACAAACACAGAGTAGGCTGGTCCCAACTTTGTAAGAATGGAATAGATAAGGTTACTATCTTCTTTCTTAACTTTAACACCTTCCAAGAGATATCTAAGGGTCTTTAACTTGGACAAGAAATCTTCAATGCAAGAAAAAATATTAGGGTCCAATGTAAGCAACTCATTTTCAAGTTGATGGGCTCTAAGTTCATTTTTAATCCCGAAAACTTTATTGATTTGTTCCATTGCTTCATGGGGAGTATCAAGTTCTGCAATATGGAATCTAAGATCTGGAGAAATAGACATCCCTATCAATCCACGTGCTTGATCTTGCCTATTTTCCCATTTAGCAGCTTTATCTTCATCCTTTGGTTTCCTTTCTTGGCCTGAGGCTATTCTGTAGAGACCTTTACTTCTGAGTAAATCCTCAATGTAGGACAACCATTGGAAGTAGTTAGTGTTGTCAAGGGTAACTTGGTATTGACTTTCCATTTCAACAGAAACTGAAGCTAAAGATGCTGAAACTAAGTGTTCCAATGGATAGATCTCAAAAAATTAGCCTGGTTTAAACAAAACGGCTCTGAAAACGGCTTCCGGATGAAGAAGTTATGGCTTTTTGAAGAAAAGTTGTTGAAGTTGCCGATGAAGTGCGGGAATGTGCGGAAATGAAAAAGTCCGCCCTCACAAAATGGAGAATTGAACCCAAGACCTCTACTCTCTTAAAATAGCTTTGAACCAATTGAGCTATACAAAAAATTTGAGAGAGAGAGAGAGAGAGAGAGAGAGAGAGAGAGGGGGGGTTCTTTGGGTTGCGTGCTTGCTTTGAGAAAGCTCATTTTCCCTACAAAACAAAAAACAAAAAACCCAACACGGACATGCAAAGAAAACGAACCTTATGGCTCGAAGTTAGCTTTAGCCGAAAAACTAAATATTTTCAAAAATGAATCTTGCGGCTCAAAGTTAGCTTTAGTCGAAGAACTAAATATTTTTCTCAATATTTTTTATTTTCCGAGATCACACTAAGGTGCAGGGAAAAGAGCATACACATGAGAAAAATCCTTCCTTTCTGTTTCTGATTTTCCCAGATCGCACAGAGTCACAGGGCAAAGAGCATACGCAGAAATGAAAGGTATAGATCCGGTTAAATAAAAGATAAATAAACCGAAACCGAAATAAGCAGAGAGAAAATAACAGTAAACTGCAAATAAACACTGTATACCTCCAGATCTTAAAAATGACACAGCTAGGGCTACCGGAAGCCTTTTTGTGTGAAACGAAAGGGGTTCCTCACTGGAACAGATGCTCCCAACACAATAGAGCAGTCCTCTCGGCCCGAAAGCAGTCAGAGACAGCAGATCTAGGAAACGACAGTCGGATGCAGTTCTACCGGCTTCAGATTTGGATCACCAACGGACGCGGCCCTCAAATAGCTCTGATACCATGTAGGAATTTACAGGGTAAGTTCCTCAGACAGAACACCAAAGGACACCGCTCACAACCAGATCACAGATCAATACACTAGTATTTTTGACGTGGTTAAAACCCTCAAAGAGGGAAACAGTCCACGGCCTGAGCCAACGTGGCCACTTCAGGCAATTTATTAATAAAAGAATGAAAATTTACATATGCTTCTCTCATGCACGAATTACCCTACAAATGACCCTCCATGCGCTTTAAATAGAAATCATGGACCAATCGGGTGTCAAGCCACGGATCAAGTGTCGGTAATACCGAGGAGAGAATGAACCGTCGGATCACTACATATCGTGACCGTCGGATTGTAAGTTACAAAATGTACAATGGTAAAGAAACACACTTTACCTAACTCTATACCTAACTCTATACTAGACCAAGTTGTACTTAACTATTTCCTATGTGTCGGAATATCCTAACATTAATATCTACAAACCATGATTTGATTGTTGGGTTTTAATTATTAGGAATTATAATTTTAATCTTAGTCTTTATAATCCATTGGGTTTATAATATAAATTCCAGTGTTTAATATGATTCCGTTGGGTTTATAATATTAATAATCCCTTAGGTATATCATATTAATCCCATGGGTTGATCATATTTTATTTAGGGTTTATTTAGGTTTATTAATCCCCTAGGTTTATAATATAGCTCCCTAATATGTATGAACATATATTAGGGTTTATAATATTAATCCCTTGGGCTGATCAATTGCTTGGGTTTATAATATCAATAATATATACAATTTATTAATACCTTTAATTTATAATATTAATCCCTTTGATATATAATGTTAATAACCCCTTAGGTTTATTAATCTCTTGGGTTGATAATATTAATAATTTCTTGGGTTTAATATTAGGGTACAACTTATAATATTAAAATATAGTCAAATAAAGTCAAGCATTTATCAAACATAGTCAACCATAATGGTTAATAAAAGTCTCTCTCGTCAAGCATGATCAGTGATGGCTAATGATAACGAACAGTGGCCAACCAAGGTCAAACATAGCTAACCAAGTTCGTATAACGTCAACATGATTAGAATGGTCAACCAATGTGTACTAAGCTCAATGTCCCATAACTACATTACATTGCAATTTCCCTATGGTCAACCATGGTCAACCATAGCCTACCATGGCCAATTATGATCAACCATTATCTACCATGCTCAACCATGGTCAATCATGGTTGGATGTGGTCAACCATGTTAATTCATGGCCAAACATTATCAACCGTTGGTGAATCTGGTCAACCAAGGTTGAATATGGGAAACCATGGTGAATCATAATTGAAATCTCACTAACATAGGCGTGGTGTGACAAACATTGTCACAATGAAACAAGCAAAGTGACAATCATTGTCACAATGGCACATTACATTGCAATTAATTCAATGTCGCATTGTGACATTGAATAAATTAGATTTTAATATTCTACTTTATAATATTGGGTTTATGGTATATAATCTTAAGGTTTATAACCGTAGGGTTTATAACATTAATTCTAAGGTTTTTAATCCCTTGGGTTCATAATATTAATCCTAGCATTTACAATTCCTTAGGTTTATAGTAAAAATCCTATGGTATGGTTGCAGAAATGCTTGAGGCTGGTATAATTCAACCTAGCCAAAGTTCTTTCTCTACTCCAGTAATATTGGTGCACAAGAAGGATGGATCATGGCACATGTGTCCAGATTATAGGGAGCTCAACAAGCTCATTATTAAAGATAAGTTTCCCATTCCTATCATTGATGAATTATTGGATGAATTGCATGGATCAATTTACTTCACCAAGTTAGATCTTCATTCAGGATATCATCAAATCAGAATGAAGACTCAAGACATTCCAGAAACAACATTTATAACTCATGAGGGTCACTATGAGTTTTTGGTCATGCCTTTTGGCCTTACCCATGCACCTTCTACATTTCAAGGTTTGATGAATTCCATTTTCAAACCCTTAGAAAATTTGTGTTAATATTTTTTGATGATATACTAATCTACAACAAATCTTGGAAGGATCATGTTGAACACGTTGATAGGGTGCTACAACTATTGGAGGCGAAACAATTATATGCAAAAATATCCAAATGTTTCATTGGAGTACAAGAGGTGGAATATCTGGGTCATATTGTATCTCATGAAGGAGTTAAGGTAGACCCTAGCAAAATTAAAGCCATTAAGGAATGTGAAATCCCCACATCCATAAAGCATTTGCGAGGATTTCTCGGGTTGACAGGATATTGTCGCAAGTTTCTTAAGAATTATGGGAAAATAGTAGCACCTCTAACAACATTGTTCAAGAAAGATGCATTTTCATGGACTCCATAAGCAACAAAGGTTTTCGAATATCTTAAAGAGGCAATGTGCGAAGCATCGGTCTTAGCTACACCAGACTTCACAAAAACATTTATTGTGGAATGTGATGCTTCCGGAAATGGAATTGGTGCTGTTTTAATGCAATATGAAAAACCCATTTCTTTTGAAAGTCGTCCAATCATGGGAAAGTATTTACACAAAGCTATTTACAAGAAGGAAATGTTGGCAACACTACATGCACTTAAGAAATGGTGACCCTACATAATGGGAAGACACTTCAAGGTAAAAACAGATCATCATAGCCTTAAATAGTTTTTAGAACAAATATTATCCTCTGAAGAACAACAAAAATGGGTCCAAAGATGTTGGGTTATGACTTTGAAATCATATACAAAAAAGGGTAGAAAAATGTTGTGGCAGATGCACTCTCAAGAAAGAATGAGGATGTGGAAGCATTGTTATGCGCCATTTCTATTATCCAACCAGATTGGATAAACGAAGCAAGGGAGGAATGGAAGAATGACGACGAAGTGTGGGAACTTATTCGAAAGTTACGACAAGATTCTAGTACATCTGATACATTTAGTTGGAAAAATGATTCGTTATGGTACAATTATCACTTATACCTATGTAAGAATTCCCAACTCAAACAAAAGATTCTTCCGGAATTGCACGCTTCTCCCTTAGGAGGGCACTCAAGATTTTTAAAATCTTACCACATGGTTAAGAAGGAATTTTTTGGGGATGGCCTTAAATTGGATATTCAAAAGTTTGTGGCGGAATGTTTGGTATGCCAAAAAAATAAAGCTGAAACAATTAAGACACCAGGTCTATTACAACCTTTATCCATTCCAAGCCAACGTTGGGAGGAGGTTTCAATGGATTTTATCATAGGTTTACCCAAGTATGAGGGAAAGAGTGTCATCATGGTGGTAGTTGACAGAATTACCAAGTATGCACACTTTTGTGCATTATCACATCCATTTAAAGCGAGTATATTTTCTACGGCATTTATGGAAACAATTCAAAAGCTACATGGAAACCTAAAGATTATTGTAAGTGATAGAGATCCCATTTTTACAGGAAATTTTGGACAGAATTATTTTCTTGTCTTGGTACTCAATTAGCTCATAGCTCATCTTATCATCCTCGATCTGATGGGAAAATGGAGATAGTAAACAAATGTTTGGAAGGATATCTTCATTGCTTTGTATCTGATAAACAGACAAAATGGGTCAAATGGTTGCCTCTGGCTGAATGGTGGTATAACACTTCCTTCCATACTGCAACAAAAATGACCCCATTTATGGCACTTTATGGATATCAGCCACCGTCCATCACATCATATTTTAGAGAAAATTCTAAGGTTCAAGTAGTGGAACATCACATCGAGCATCAACAACAAGTTCTCCAACTCTTAAATGATAACCTCGTGTTGGCACAGAATAGAATGAAACAACAGGAAGATCAACATCGTAGTGAAAGAAGTTTTGATGTAGGTGATTGGGTATTCCTACGGCTACAATGATATAAATAAATGTCCCTCAAGCATGCTAAGAAGGATAACAAATTGTCACCAAAGTATTATGGTCTGTACAAGGTGTTGCAAAAGATTGGTACTATGGCATACAAATTGGAGCTTCCTGCAGCTTCTCGAGTGCATCGAGTTTGCCATGTTTCATGTTTAAAGAAGGTTATAGGTGACAAGCTCCCAGTTCAAACAATATTACGAGAACATGACGAGGAAGGAAAAATTATATTTGAACCAGAAGTAGTCATAGAAACAAGAACTCGACAACTACGAAATCGATCCGTTTCAGATTATCTCATCAAGTCGAAGAACTTATCCACTGAAGATTCGACATGGGAGGATGAGAATTTTATACAAAAGCATCCAAAACTATTCAAGCGTTGAGGACAACACTTTTTTGAAGGAGAGGGGCATGTTAGGCCCCTATAATACTAGTGATGGCCCCATTAATATTGTAGTTGTATCCCTTACTAGTATTGTTATGCCCCTATTGTCCCCATATTGTTATTACTATGCCCCATAGAATCCATCTTTGTTAGGTCGGCTTGGTTATATTGTGACCCCTTAGACTCCTATATATAGAAAGGAGGTTTTTTCATTTGAATCATCCAAGAATTTTTCATTTATGTAATGTAAAGGAGGTTGCCCCCTCGAAGAGGCTGAATTGTAAGGCGTTGATCTATCTTTTCTATCTTTATGTGAGCTGGTTTCATAACACTTATGGTGACAAGGATATGATGTACTATATGATTTGACCATGTAACTCACTGAAAATACATCACTGAATTTTCCCAATAATGAAATACCAAACCAATTATTGCCTTTATCCATGACTTGGATGACACATTAACCCTAGACTTACTAAATCTAGACCTTTTAAGAACTTGATAACTTGATTTCTTTCACCACTCAAAACTTTAGTATATCCTATCCCAAATTGACACTAAGACTTGATCTCTATGAGGTCATAGCAAGAATTTACAAATTAACCAAAATAATAAAAAGACCAAACTTGACTTTGATTACTATAAGGTAAGACTCTAACAAATATGATGTTTCTATTGTATCATCTACAACCATTCATCAAGAGGTAATAAGTCTTCATCAAATTTAGCATCAATAAATTGAATTATTGGATTGAACATAACATTGACTACTCCAATGGTAGCTTCACTCGCATCAACAAGCAATTTTGTTGGATTCACCAAATTGTCATCAGTAGGTTTTGTTCCTAGATTAACCAAATTGTCATCAACAAGCATTGTTGCTAGATTTACCAAATCCTCATCCACTTTTAGTTCTACATAGTGGAATTCATGAGCATCTATGTGCTCCTTCTCTTCTTCTTCTACAAATTTTACCTACACATCATCCACTTTTGGCTGAGCAAAGTGGGATTCAACAAAATTTTCATCTCATTTTAGATATGCTACTATAGAACCACCTTAATCTTCAACTTCAATGCTCCCCCTTACACCAAAAATCCTCTCAAGGGTGTTCCAAGCCTCCTTGGTTGTCTTTTCATCTATAATTACTAGTACAGTGTTGTCATCTAAAAATTATTTTTTGCATTTTAATGTGAAGGAATTATTTTTCCTCTTCACTTCAAATTCTTCCAAAAAAGGCTTCACACATCTGTAGTCGTTGTTTCAAATTTCTTAGTCTCTTTGAATTTCCCATTTTTTGACCACTAACATAATGCAATTCAACAAGAAAATGTACTTGTAGACATAGCAGTTGTCTAGAACAAAAACATCTTTCCAATGATTTCTCTGCTGCTCAACGTTGAAAAAAATGGGTCTAGAAATTTTCACAGGGGCGAGGCTTTCAAAAAATATTTTATAAAAAAAAATCTCAATGCCCAAAGCTAATTGGAACAATGCCCCTTTATTCTAATCTCCTTTTTAAAGCTTTAAAAAACCTCCTTAAAAAAATGCACTGCTCCCCTTTTTTCTATAATTCAAGTTCTTGTTTAAAACAAACTTTGAATAAGAAACCCATTTTTTTTAAATAAGGCACCCAAAAACATTTCAAGAGTAGTCAAAATGTTTCAAATCTCCCTTTACACTTTTTTTTAAATCCCTTTTTTTAATAAAAAAACTCCTTTTAACATGAAGCCTTTAACTCATTAAAAAGAGAATTTATTAAAAAATATGACAACAACCTTTATGTTTTTTTTTAAGCATACCACGAACATTCACAGATTCACTCATTTGCCTTCTTGCAAAACAAATTCATGGTCGTTTGAACTTCATGCAAAGATGACTTCATGGAGCCCTTGATAAACGTCATATGCTCCTTTTTTATTAAAAACATTCGTGATCTTCCCAACTTCTGATAGAGATAAATTGCACAATTTTGCGCACTTTCTCAACTCACTAGTTGCGTCAATTTCATTTTTCCTGAGGTGCTAAGGTGATGCAATGTGTTTTCTTTACAGATGCGCAATTGGCACATTTCGTTTTCTTCATAGGTGTGAAATTCAAGCTACTTTCACACTTTTTCCTTGGCCTCTTGTCTATGAAATGAGAGGACACTTGCTGCAAGAAATTTGAGATGTTTCTCTCAAAGAGTCTCATTAAACTTGACTAAATGAAACCGAACTAGGACACTTGGATGGATGGATTTGACACCTAATAGGCTGTTAGTGTTAGATTCTCCAACACTTATGATATTCAACTATTGACCCCAGAAAATTTCCATCATATCTATGAGAAAATGAACTTTCTTATGAATACAAATAAGCTTGAATGGGATGGGGTAACTCTAAACTTGACTATCTCATTAAGGAAATTTATAAGCTTGTTATAAAATAAGAATATGATGTGAGACCAAACAGTATACAAGCACTACTATAAGGATTGTCTTTGATTTGGTCCCAACATAAAGCATGGATATGTGATCTTAAGCAATGATAATCATTGGAATGTCCAACTTGCATGAAAGTTACACAAGGGTATGGATAAGACATGAAAGGTTGCAGGGTGGTAGATGTGTGGATCCAAGTGACCAAGAGACAAGGACGCTCACAAAGTTCAATATCTCCCCAACAATCTGCCACATTAACAAGCTACCACATCAAGTCTTGTCACATTTCCATATGTTATATTGCCATGAAAATATCAAATAACAAAGTCATGTGGGAACTGTAAAAGTCAATATGAGTGTAAAGGTCATGAAGTAGTAGAAGAGTCATGGAGGAGTTCAAGGATCAATTTCCCATTTCTATAAATGTCTCCTTGTGCCTCTAAGTAAGGGGGATTTTGGCACTTGAGACTTTTAGCATAGTTGTTAATACTTAGGTAGGTGTGAGCACTCTAGCTCTTGGTGATTGTAGACTGAGTTGTGGTGAGGCAAGGAGGTTATCTTAGAGATGATATGAGCATTGCACCTTCCACTATTTGATTTTGATGGACCCGCTATACATGTACTTGGATTTGCAGTAGTATCAATGAGAAGCTCTTAATTCTTGGCATGGATTCTTGTGCATTCATCTGTTAGTTGTAATGGCTATCCAATACTCCAATTATGTGTGCATGTTTGCTTTCATGTGAATTATATGTTGATGAGATAATTCATGTCTTATTGCTCATATGTCCATTCGAATATTCACTCTTTCATTTCACACTAATGCTAGTATTGAGTTGTAAACTAATTTGCAATTAACCTATAGTACTTTCTTATTCTAGTATGTCTAAGATGGTTTTAGTTAGCTGACTTCTCTTGAGATGTACTTCTTCTTGTTGTTTTGTTGTTATATTCATGTATCTTGTATTACAAGTTTGTCATTTGTGGACTATTTCAAACTTGTCTTCACCCTAACATCTCTTCACTTGAAATCCAAGAGAAAACAATCATGGTGGATTTCATGCCCACATATTGGATGAGATTCCTATCCCAAAAGGTCTAAGGTCTAATTGGGACTTCGCATGATGGAGATCCCTTTTTTTTTAAGTTGGCAATACAGGTTGCCCCCTCAACAAGCTTGTATGTTGATGTCACCATCTCTTGGCATGATTTTAATAGTGAGATGGGCTAATGTATACAAATCATGTATACCATTACATAACACAAAGCCTTAATTTGTCCATGAAGTCGTCCACATTAGCTTTAGAATATCTACAATCTCAAACTTTCTCCTAAAAACAATGTTAGGGTTTAAAGGAAGGGCTTCATGAAACTTCATGAAACCCCTTTTCAACCTAAAACAAATATAAGGGGGCATGCCATGGGCTCTCCACCACCCAAGCTTCAGTTCAAATGAATGGTTTAAAAAACTAAATAAGAGGGAAGATGATGAGCTATTGGCAACTTCAATTCATCACACCACACCCAAAGAATTCTCTAAGAATAATCAAGGTTTTGAATTCAAAATTTCTTCCTTAAATGTTTACATTCCTAGTCTATTTATGAATCCAACTAATATTATTGCATAGAAAGACTTGAAAATGCTATATATTATTTTACAAGATAAAACTATGTATATCCTTATAAAGAGAGTATAAGACACATAAAATACACTGATTTTCCTTAAAGAATATATAGTGACAAGTGATACGATTCAAGATTTTGGTAAAAGGCCACTAAAAAATAAGGGTTGCATGCAAATTATGTTAAAAAGTCATTGCAAGAGGAGAGTCCCATACTATGATAAAAGTAAAATAATAAGAGTTGCGTGCCAAATTATGCTAAAGGTCACTGCAAGAAAAAGGTCCCATGATAAAAGTAAAAATAAGCACTTCACTCCAAATTCTTACTACCTCCAATAATTCGTAGCTGCATTAATTCACGTTTGCTGATTTTTCAACGAATTAAATGACATATGTAATGTTCTAAAACTACTCCACGCCAAACCATAAAAGATAAATCATCTGCTCTAAGTCACTATACTATTTATTTCTAGTAATAGAGTCATTAGTTGTCTCTTGAAAAGTGTGTATTATTTTCATTGTACTATTTACTTCGAATAATATAGTGATTAGTCACTCTATCCGGAAAAGTGTACTGATTTGTTCTATCTATTCAAGAGTGTATGCGCATTATTTTTTTTAAAGTAAAAAAGCTGGCATCTTTTCACTTTTATTTTTCCTTGCGCTGAAGAGGAATAACTCGTCTGCCCAATTGCACGAACGCGAGTCGTTACATCGGTAGATAGGGCAAAGATTTTCGTGTTTTTCTGCTGAATAAGAATAACCCGTCTCTGTAGAGGGGCCAAAATTTTTGTTTTTCTAAGCTGAAAAGAATAACTCGTGTGCCCAATTGCGCAAATGAGAGTAGCTACATCTGTAAAGAGGGCAAGGAATTTGTTTTCGCTAAAACTTGTCTAGCCTATTGCGCCAATAAGTGGCTACATCGGTAGATAGGGCGTCCATCTATGTCATCCTCCTGACGCTGTACTTTGCATAATTGACCCTGTTTGGGAGTGTAGATGGTTTTCAAATCCGAGTTTGGAGTTCGTCTGCTTCTATATAAGACAGCCTATGGCATTGTATTTCTCACCTCTTGCTTACGGAATTTGACCTACTCCAGTTGTAGGTATGGTTGTATATTTCGTGTAACCTAGGTATTGTTGTATATTTCTATTATGTCAGATATCAATGATTTGCTCATATTCTATGTCCACGTTATGCATTGATGCACAGTTACGAATGATTTGCTCATCATGTTATGTATTGATGCACACTAACTTATCAATGTCCACGTTATGTATTGATGCACTTTTTTGGCAGAAGTGGGATTTGTTGGCTTTGAAGGCGTTCCAGTTTCACCTTATTGATACCATCCAGTATTCTTACTAAGCCAACAAGATGAGCAATTTCCAACAGGCAGGGCGGAACATCAGCGGCAACAACAACAAGGTCGACCGCAGGCACAACAGCGGCGACAAGAACGTCGTCGGCCGCAACGCCAAGATCCAAGGCAATCCCATCATCGGCGACGACAGCGGCAACAAAACCAACAGCGGCAACGGGAACACCAGGATTCACGGCAATCCCGTTAACGGCCCCATCAACGGAAATCCCATCATCGGCAACAACAACAACAGCAAGAGCAACAACATCTTGAACAGCAACAACGAAGACGAGGGCGGCAGCAACAGCCCGATCACCTTCTAGAGCAACTTATAGTACCAGGTAATGGCGACTTAAGCAGACCAACTTAGACTAAGTGGCTTTTGTTTTCCTCTCTATGTGCTATGCTCTTTATTCAGCGCAATATATGCACAAATATGTCATGGTTTATGATTTCGGTTTCTTTTCATCTGCAGAAAGACCTAATGATTTTCTTTTCTTTTGCTTAATTACACTGTTATTGCTTTGCAGGTATAGGAAAGAAAGAATATATACAGTCGAAGATTATCTGTTTATCTATGATGACTATGTGTTGATATATAGATATGATATATAGATAGTTTAGAGATAAATAGTCTATTTATATAAATAAGGCATCTCCATATCAATTCAACGGCTGAATGGGCATGGCCATGGACGGTTATGTCATTATGGTCATGTTAGCCTATCCAAGATAGATAGATGTGCATCAGATATATATTGTAATTTTGATTTATGAATTAGCAAATTACATGCCTGGTTACTTTGTTTTTAATGGCTCTGGCTGTCCTACTTTAGAATAAGTTACTTGAATGAATAAATAAATAAATAAGTAAATTAAAAAATTATTGACCAAAATTAAATTTAAAATACATATTTTCTTAAATGTAATTATTATTATATATTTATATACATAATGAAGTATTCCCCTAAGCCATGGTTCTGATATATTTTCTAATATCATTAAGTTAAAAGCGGAGTTCACCATGTAATTTCTATATTTTAATAAAAAGTTTTCACTTATAAAGTTACTAATATCATTAAGTTAAAAGTGGAGTTTACTATGTAATTTCTATATTTTAATAAAAAGTTTTCACTTATAAAATTATTTTAAAGCATATTTTTTATTTCTAACTTTTGAAAAAAATAACAAAATTGCAATGTTTTGGGCATTTCATATCAACTTCCATAGTCAATCATTATGGTCACATTAGCTTATGCAAAATTGATGTGCACCACATTCACATTCACATTAGAGTTAGAAATTGTAATTCTGATTTAAGTATCATTAACCAGTTACTTTGTTTTAATGTTTTTAATGGTTTGATGCTCATACTTCATAATAAGTTAATTCAATAACTAATTAAATAAATTTAAAAATTTAATTCTTATTTAGCACTAATCTCACTTATTCTATGTTTTAAATCATGTAAAGTGATAGAGTGATTTTTAATAGTGGAATTATATTTATTTGAAAGATGATGCTTTTATGCTCAGTTTGGAATTGGTTTGAGATTTATAGGAGGCAGTTATTGGATCTAAGATCGACTATGCATGTAATGATTGTTTGAAGATTTGGAGAGTATCTTGAGACTCTTTAGTGTTCGGACCTAACTTTTATGCTGAGTTTGGAGTTGGTTTGAGATTTATAGGAGGTAGTTATTGGATCTAAGATAACTATATATGCAATGCTTGTTTGAATATTTGGAGAGTATCTTGAGACTCTTTAGTGTTCGAAACTAATTCCACGGTAGTAATTTATGACTTGGTGTTTTGACTCGAAGTTTTGATTCTTGTTATAAAGTGGAAATATGGACTTATATATGTAATGTAATTGTACGAAGTGTGTAATTGAGAATATGGTTTTGTGAGTATTTGTGAATACTATGTCTAGAATTTCAAGTTCTAAACATAGACTTATATATCTAATGTAATTGAATGAAGCCTGTAATTGAGAATATGGTTTTGTGAGTATTTGTGAATATTATGTCTGTAATTGAATGAAGTTTGTAATTGAGAATATGGTTTTATGAGTATTTGTGAATACTATGTCTAAAATTTCAAGTTCTAATTTGGTATCACAATTTTGGTCAGGAAGATGGTGAAGTAGTAAATTTCGTAATCTTTAGTAAATAGATTAATGTAGGTGTAGGCTTGTGTATGTATTCTTTGTGGATTTGTAGATCTCTTTGTTCTTTTTAAGTTCTGTTGTAATGAGAACTTGATCAAGGAATGGTGCAGTATTTAAAGAATGGCTACATATTGAGAAGATCGCACAAGGAGATCAAAGGATACTTCTATGTGGCAAAGAATGCAGAGAAAATACACAAAGAAAGAACTCGAAACTGGAATGGAGTGAACCACTCTTATCATTATTCAAAATTAGTTAAATAAACTAAACAAACAATAATAAATGATGTTTGGTCAATTCAATGTCCTTGAATTGGAAATCATAAATTGTCAACCAGGGTGCATAGACTGATGAAGTACAAGTGCACAATATGTGCTTAGAAGTTATTCACTAGGTCATTATGTATTTGTCAAGATCTAAACTTAATATGGGGCGATGTTTGTCAATTGCATTAGTGTTGTAATTCTTACGGATGTTGATTATGTTTCCTAGGAATTAATCTCTATCCAATTAGTTTGTAGATGATTTGAGGGTGATTTTACTTACGTTAGATTGTTGGGATTTTTGATCTTAAATCTCTTTGTTGCAGCTCCTAATTCTCTAAGTGCAAGAAGAAACCTATTCTATCATCTATGAAGGAATACTGTTGAACTCAATTATTTTAGGAGAGGTCTTCTCACTTGTTCAATTTCTGCTCAAACAAAGTAATCTAAGCAACATCTATGAATTGAACACACTTCAATTATGCTGGATAATAAGCAAAGGAAATAACTGTGCAGTACCAGGTATAAAGAAAATTAGATAACAGTCTAAGATAGGTATAAAGCAAATTAAAGTTCTTATGAAGATAATAATTCAAGATCATTATACAGCATTATCACACAAACAAAGCAATTGAAGAATTAAAGGAAATAAAATTGTATTTGATTAAATCCTGCCACTATTTGTAGGGGCCCTGCACATAGTAGTTCAGAGCTTGAAATCAATACAACACTTGCACACAAAAACCAAATTCATTCACACGAAATTCACAAATTGTTCATAAAACATATCATTCAGCACACACCCAAATAATAGCGCAACCATCAGCTTTATAGCAGGTCCCTTGGCATAATTGTATGAATATTTTAAGCCTAATATCTCTTAATCATATCTAAAATTATATCATGAAACCGTCGTTTTTCTATTTCGAAAGCAAAACGATAAGGTTTCACCTGATCTAGGGTTCTGTTCTGCATTAATTTGTCCGTTGACTTGAAGTTTGACTGCGATCTCATATGCCTCTTTTAGCAAACATTTTCGAGTGGATATGAAGGTATCCATGAGGGAGTCATCCTTTATCCATCTGCACCTTTTACTGCTGACCTAGAACTCTAGAACCTCGTGAACAATGAAGACAACTATGGAATCCTAGACTAGCTGCGGAAATAGATTGATTCGGTAACCAATTACAACTTTAATTAAAACAATAGGGTATATAGTTGAATATGAACAAGAAAAAATACTAATGCATACCTTCATCAAAACCTAGTAGATATGGCTTGATTAAGTGGTAAATATATATGAAAAAGAGAGGATCATTGAGCAAAAAAGGATGTCATGGTAGGACAATCTTCAGACTCTACATTCTCCCAGATTGGAGATGTTGCATGTCCTCATAAACTTCTTCCTTGTCTTCTGCTTGTGTCTCTTGTTTGTCATCTCCCTATTTCATTGTTTTCTTCTTTTTGGTAGAGATTGGCATTCTAGGCTTCCTCCTTAGAATTTTGTACTTTAAACTGATTATCTCTCTCTACATAATTCCATTCTCTTTCTTTAGCTTCTTGTTTTTCTTATACCACAAGCTTGGATGTAGGATCAGATTGTCGCTTTTGGCAATCTATATATCACTCTGTGTCTTCAGGGCTTGATTTTCGTTTTTAAGATATCGATTCAATGTTTCTAGTTCAAAGATCTCTTGCTTCAAGATGTTTGAGGCTGATTGTTCATTCACCTGGTTGCTTCCTTCTCTAGGGCTCTGTATTGTCTCCTTTGTTGTTGTCGCCTTCCTTTCGAGTGACTCTATATAGTCATATATTTTGATCCAGGTGGATATTGGTGGCCACCTGCCAAGTCCACCTGGACCCCCACCATTGTCTTTCTCAGCATTTTCAGTTTCCTTAATTGTAGCACAACTTACTATTTTTAGCAGTTTTTCGGGGCCTGAACTTCCGAAGCCGTTTTGAGGCCCTAAACGACGTTTTTTGGGGAATCCGGGGGCAACATGGGTCCATTCGGGTCCATGGAATGGACCCATGTTGCCCGTTCCAACAATGATAGTGCTCGAATAGATCTTTCTAATGAGCTATTGTACGTGTCAAATGGAGATCATATGCCAAAGTTACGACCCCGGGAAGTTGATGTACCAACTTACCCCCAAATGGGGCCCACAGTTTGGCGTTTCATCTCCTAGGGTTAGGTTTTGGAATGTTAAGGGTTTTCCATTGTTTCTGAACAATAAATAGGCCTTTGAGCCTCATTGTAACACAGTTCAGAGGCATGTAGCCATCACATCTCTTCTCAGAGATAAGCTACCATCGCCCTAGCTGGTTTATTTCCATTTCTGGTTGTAAGCATATTTCAGTATTTTCCATTAATGAAATGAAGTATTATTTCCACTGCATCTTTGTGTATATGGTTATCGCTGTAATTTGTTGCGTTCCTGTTTAAATCCGGATCATATTTCCTGTTGTGCGAGGTCAATACATGGACTATGTATCAGGCTTCCTAGAGGTGAGCTATAAGGCTGTGGTGATGATCTTGGTGACCCTTTTAGAGAATTTCCAGAGCTTCCAATTGGCTCATCCTCTATTGGCTCGTTCTCTGTTAGCTCAATATTTGTTGGAATGTTCTCTGTTGGCTCAATCTTTGTTGGAGTGTTCTCTATTGGCTCCTCTTCAGTTGGCTCCTTTTCATTTGGCTCATTTTCCTCAAGGTTAATGTATTATGTAGTCTTTGAGGTTGTTTGTTGAGTCATGCTCAACCTAGTGCTCCTTCTCAACCTTGGGGTTTGTGTTTTCTGCACTTTCCTGCTCTTATTCTCTGATTTTTCTTTTAGAGGCGAGGTTTTACTTTGTGAGAGTTCTTCTTTACCTGGGCTAGCTTCCTTTCTTCTAGGGTTTCCCCTCTTCATTCTCTGAAAAATCTTTACTATAGGCAACTCTTCTTCTGTTACCTCTATCTAAGTTTGAGGTGCATGTTCCTTTATCATTTCTATGGTTCTTTTTCTCCCTCTAAGGGCCTTTCTGCTACTTGGTTTTTCTGCGGATTTTTCCTCGAAATTATTCCTTATTAAGAAACTTTCCGAGTCATCCCCTATACTTCGGAGGTGAAATTTGACCAATATTTTTACCAGACCATGATGGTACATGGTGTTTTCTATGCATTGAATTTTCTTCTAAACATTTAGCCATTTTCCTAAGGCTATTCAAGATAAAATAGGTGAGGTTTATCTGATGATCCTCAAGGAAGTTCATCATCATTCTAACATGATAAAAGTAAATTTGTCGAAACCTACCTTCACGAGTGATAAACTTCTAAAGCACAAGCAATAAGTTTCTCCATTTGTTTCTAAGAGCAGAGCTTGGAATACTTTTTTTGTAGACCATTGTGTCCATGTTCGGATTCTTGAGGAAAGCCTTCCAATCCTCGCTATCAATCCCTGTATTTTTAAACCATTTTCTCCATGACTTGGCAACTCGGTGGCCTCAGCGATCATAGACTCTGTTACTGTGAGCTTTATGTCCCTAATTTTGGCCTCCATTCCATCAAATGAGCACGCAAATGTCTTGGTTACCTCTTTGTGTAAGTCGTTAAATTTCTCAATGAACTGCAACCATTATCTTCTTTGCAGCAACTCCCTAGTTTGTGGGTACCCCTCTAGGAATTGCTTCCCTGTTCGCTCAGTTCGAACAATTACCCCCATGCTGAAGGATGCTTTGCCTCGAAGATTTGCTACCTTGACAAGAAAATGGGACTGGTAGGGTTTGCTAGTTGGCAGAAAGATCAAGTGACTGTGAAAGAGTAGAGGAGTGTAGATATAGGGAAGAACGAATGGGTTATCAAGAGGATTATGGGAATGGATTTGACCGTTAGGTGCATTCAAATTTATGATTTGGTAATTAATTTGGTAGATTTGGCACAAGGTCATGACATGACTTTTAGAGTGGTGGCATATGATATTTCGTTAAGGGGCCAAGGTTGTAATGGTTGCACTTTAGTACTATATTTTCTTACTCATACATGCTATATATCTTTCCCCATTGTTAAATTAAAGTAGCATGTACCTTTAATTTTCTGTTGCTAACCTCATTTGTTGTCTTTTAATCTCCTGCAAGTGCATTGTTGTCAACTGTCCTTTAATCCAGATCACCAAGCATCCTTGTAGACTTCAAAATTATTGGGCTGCAGAAATTTGTTGAGCTGCGGAAACTTGTCCAAGCTACGGAAACTTGTCCAGGCTGTGGAAAGTTATCCAAGCTACGGAAAGTTGTCCAAGCTGTGGAAAGTTGTTGTTTCTACAGCTTAAGAGAAAGAAAGCTTTAGTAGATGAGCTTTATTATTTTTTTCTTTTGAAAAGAAAATTTGAAGTGCCAACAAATTGGTTTTCACTTTAATTTTTTTGTATAAACATGCCAACAACATGTTGGTTTTCATGTTTATACAATTTTATTATATATATATATATATATATATATATATATATATATATATATATATATATATATATAGTTTTGGAGAACAAACTTGAATGAAAATTTCTAAGGTGGAAAAGAAGAAGAATTCTTCTTGACCATCTTCAGTTCTGAATTATCCTAAAATATTTTGACAAATTCTTCTATTGTTAATGGTTTCTGGTAAAACTTGAGTCGATGTCCATTTACTAATAGAGGAGTTCTTTCTTCATCAATAGTCCTGATTCTAACTGCACCACTATCAAAGACATTCTCAACCTCATAAGGTCCAAGCCAATGGGTTTGGAATTTCCCTTGAAAATTTTTGAATTTTGAATCAAAGAGCAACACCCAATCTCCCAGATGAAACTTCCTTTCTTTAATGTACTTATCATGCCATCTTGACCTCTGTTGTTGCACTAAGCTGGTCCTCTGGAAGGCTTCTTGTCTGATTTCATCGAGCTCATTTAATTGTGTCATCCTTTGCTTCTGGGCTTCTGACAAGTCAAGATATCACTGGATTGTTGTCTTATAGGTCTGGAACTAGAACTCTATTGGAAGTAAGACTTGCTTCCCATAAACAAGTTCATAGGGAGTATGTCTTGTAGTATTCATCCATGTAGTCCCATTGGCCCATAAGGCTTCTGGAAGTTTTTCCACCCAGTCTTTCCTGTGTAGATGTACAGTATTTGTAAGGGTAGCCTCGATCACTTTATTTGTGGACACAACTTGCCCATTGGCTTGTGGATGGTATGGAGTTGACTTCCGATGTTTTATCTTGTATTGGCCCACAAGCTTCTGCACTAATCTGGATGTGAACTGTGTCCCTTGATCTGTTACAATTTCTCTTGGCACACCAAAATGAGTAAAAATATCCTCAAAAGGAAATGAAACTATAGTATTTTCAGTAGCAAAAGGAAGTGCTTTAGCTTCTACCCATTTAGTGACATAATCAATACATACAAGAACATACTTCTTTTTCTTTGAAGGTGGGTTGATTTGTCCAACAAAATCCAGTGCCCATTTTTCAAATGGTTCGATAAGTACCTGTGGTTGTAGTGGCATCTCATTTGAAAGAGTAGGTTTGCCCATTCTCTGACAATTGTCACATCTCTTAACATATTCCTTGTTGTCCTTGAAAATGGAAGGCCAATAATATCCTAAAAGCAAGATTTTGTAAGTGGTTCTCTTGTCAAAAAAATGTCCTCCACATGGCTCATCATGACAAGCTTTTAGTATCTCTGGTATTTTGTCCTCCCGAACACATCTTCTGATGATGAGGTCTGGTCCTATCTTATATAATTCCTCATTTATCCATGAGTAGGATGTGCTATTGTGGAATATTTTTTTTTCTCTAGGAGATAAATGAAATGGCATTTTTCCTTTGGCTAAATACTTAGCAATATCTGCACACCAAGGTGATTTAGTAGATACTGCAAAAAGATATTCATCATGAAATTTATCTTCTATGGGTCGATCATTGTTTTCATTTTGTATTCTAGATATAAAATTTGAAATTGTGTTTTGTTTTCCTGGCCTATCTAGAATGGTTATGTTGAATTCTTGTAAAAGTAGGAGCCATCTGGTTATTCTTCCATTAGTGACTAGTTTATTCATTAGGTATCTAATGGTAGAATGGTCTGTGTGGACAAAAGTTTCGTAGCCAGTTATATAATGTCTGAATTTATTAATGGCATGAATTACAACTAAGAACTCCTTCTTGGTTATAGTATAATTTAACTCTGCAGGGGTTAAATTTTTACTGGTCTAATAAATGGCAAAAGGAGTGAGATGTTTTTATCCTAAAACAGCTCCTAAGGCTGAATCTGAAGCATTTGTTGAGATATGGAAAGGCAATTTCTAGTTAGGTCCTTTTAAGATGGGTGCTTTAGAAACTCTCTTTTTCAATGTTTCAAAGGAAACATGACATTCAGAATCCCAATTGAATTCAGAGTCTTTGGTAAGTAATTTAAAGAGTGGGGATGCAATTTTTGTGAAGTTCTCTATAAATCTTCTATAGTATCTGGTAAAACTGAGAAAACTTCTAACATCCTTTTGACAACTTGGCACTGATAACATGGAAATGACTTCCACCTTAGATGAGTCTACCTTAATTCCATCTCCGGGAATATGGTGACCTAAAACAATTCCCTCGTTAAACATCATGAAACATTTTTCATGGCTTAATGAGAGGTTTGTTTCTTGACATATTATTAAGACTTTCTCCAGGTTTTCTAGTGCTTCATTGAAAGAATCCCCATAGACTATGAAATCATCCATGTACACCTCCACACAATCATGGATAAGGTCAGAGAAAATGCCAAGGACTGCCCTTTGGAATGGTGCGGGAGCATTACATAACCCAAAGGGAAGTACCCGGTAAGCATAAGTTCCACATGGACAAGTGAATGTGGTTTTATCCTGATCTTTAGGGGCCACCTAAATCTAGTTGTATCCACTGAACCCATCCAAGAAGGAAAAATATTTTTTTCCTGCTAAAGTATCTAAGACCTAGTCTATGAAAGGTAGCGGAAAGTGGTGTTTTAATGTTGCTTTATTCAACTACCTGTAATCGATGCATACTCTCCATTTTACATTCTTTTTAGGGATGCTTAACCCACTGACTTTCAGATATTGGATAAATGAAATTTACATTTAATCATTTCTGCAATTCGTCCTTAATAATTTCTTTTAGATTTAGGTTCATTCTTCGTTGAGGTTGTCTAACTGATCTTGCATTTTGTTACACAAAAATATCATCACCATGATTATTTGCAGTCAGTATGGGTCTATCATCACTTGTACTGTCCTCCTAAGCAAGTCTCAGACCTCATCTCTTCAAGTCAAGCTTTGAAAATGGGAGAAAGACATTGAAAATCAACAAAGCTCTGGTTCCGCACTTTCTCTCATTGTTGCATGCAGTCCCACACCTCCTGTTCACAAAAACTATGGACCTACCTGCTCTGTCCCTAAAGGAGTGGGTGCGGACCCCTGTGAAAGTCAAAAAGGTGCAAGTTTATTCTAAAAAACTCACTTTGGGTTATTTCTAGATGATTCTAGAAGGAATTTTGACGTGGATTGGTCGCTCTTAGGTGGTTCATGCATCCCAAAAGAGAAGGAGCTAATCCCTTGATGAGAGGAGCTATCCCTTTGAAGGAGGGCTTTATCCCTTTGAAGGAGGACCTAGTAACTTCCCTCCATTGCACTATAAATTAAGGCATTGGGCTGGTTGCTAGGGAGGTTAGAAGCTGAACATTTTTTGAGGGTAAATGCTGGTGGAATTAAGACTTCCTAGTTAAGCTTGAGAGGAGAGATCACATAACTTTTTGGCTTCATTGGGAAGAGAGTGAAACTTGTCAAAGTAGAGGAGACTTCTTATTGGACCCTGGGAGGAGCTTGTACAGCATCAAGGCACAGGTTGTAAAGTTCTTCTTTGATTTGAATTAATACAATCAGATTCATTTTTCTCAACAAATTGTCTTATTTCATTTGTTTCATGAATTCCTTGATCATCATGTTAAGTATGCTTTATGATATTGGTTTTTCAGGTGCTATTTAATTTGTTTGCTTGTTTGTGTTTGTAGATTCGCAACAAGGGAGCTGATTTGGATCAAAGGAGTGAGGCTTCCACAAACTTGCATTGGACCCAAGGTAGGCCTAAACACTTGTTTGGCTTTGTTTATAAATGCATATTTAGAGAAATATAGTTTTTGATTGGCTTGCTTGTCACTAGATATCGTTAGATTCTAGGAAGGTCTATCTTGTCTGCAAGATCGACTCATTCCGTGTGACAAAATGGCGACTCCGCTGGGGACTTGATTTTTTCCTTGTTTTACTTTGACCTGAGAAACTGTGTTTTTGTTTCTGTTTTTGGCTTGTTGTGTGTGGAATTGGGTAGATTTAGTAGATCTAGGATTATTTTTTGTTTTTCATAACTTTGGGAGAGGACCGCACCCTCGGCTTGGGACACAGTGCGGACCTATCCGTACTTTTGCTTTTATCACAGAGCGGTACCGCACCTGTGTTAACTGTGGGCCTGCAGACCCTGTCAAAATTTTGGAAAACCTAAGATTTTCTCTGTTAGTCAGCTTAGTTTTTGTTTAGATGTTATTATCCCCTGCCCAGACCTACATATAACTTGTCAGAAGCTTTTCTTAGGTTAATTCCATTAGTGTTTGGGTTTTAGGTGAAATTCCTATAAGTTTTGATTGTTGGGTTTGGTTTTCATTTTGGTCTTGTAGTAGCTCTGAGCTTAGAAGCTGTAGAAACCTCAGATCACCTTGGTTTTTACTAGCCTTCTTATGAGTCTGACCATTTGCAAAATGTACCTTTGTTGAGGAATCCACCTTGTGTTTTCTCTTTACGAAACTTCGAAAAAGATTGTGTTAAAAGTTTGGATTTCATTTTTAGAAAAGAAAACAAAAATTGGTTGTTTTTTGACTAATTTGTGATTCTGGACAAATTAGTCCTCAGTTTGCTTATAGCTAAGTAAAACATCCTTGAAAAAGAGATCTTGTAAGCTTTGACTTCAAATAGGTTTTGATAGTTTATAGATCTCAAGATTAGTCATTTCCATAGTTTTGAGTGTTTTATAAAAAATAAAAATCTATTTTGGAAAAAGTTTGTTTTTGTAGTGTTTGAGTGTTTTGAAAGAAAAGGGAAATTTTTGTGAAAATAACTAGTTGTCTTGTTTTGAGTGCATTGGAAAAGACAAAAAGCTCTTCTTTTAATTTGTTTGTTAAGAAAGATTTGTGTTTACAAGTATTTGCATTCTCAAACTCTTTCCTAGCTAGAAGTTCATTGAAGGGAAAAGATTGCTTAATCATCTTAAGTGCATTTTTTTTTAGTGATTTTGAGTCGAGTCTTCACACCATGAGTTTCATCTCCACACCTATTGACTTAAACAAAAACCAATAAAAATAACGCTTAAAGTAAAATCTATCTAGTAATATTTTTGTTTCTAGGGCTCTGATACACCAACATAGCTTAGGCTAGTGTCTTGGAGTAGGGAGTAATTAACTCTCCAAGACAATAAAACAAAACAAGTAGCTGTATCTTGCGGTAGAAGAGAAATCCAATTGTTGCATTTATGCTCTGGGAAAGATCCTCTTAAAGGAGAAGCACGAGATCGTGTCCGAACCAGTGTGGGAATCAATCCTTCCTCATTGGGAACGACGCTAGATATTCACGTATTAAAAACAGTAAACCTCGAATTAACCATTGTCGAGGAGCCTGGGGTCACTTGTTGGTAAACCTTAGATTATGTCAAGGAGCCTTCAAGGGGATTGAGCTTGTTACTTTGCCCTTGCGTGCGTATCAGATCATAGACTATTCCCCCAGGTATATTTGTTTCTGCTGGTAACCTTAGTGACCATATTCTATAGGATTCTTCCTAAGGTGACAGTGGTGGGAAGATCCCACTGTACCTGGAGCAGACGTCGGCTAGACTCACTTGGATTTTTTGGGGGGTTCTCTTCACTCGAGATGGTTTAGTGGAGGAACTTGTGCCAGTCTATTCATTAAGCAGGTTGTCGGGGTAACTGTTCCAACCGCCATTTCTGTATTGAACTCTGCGATGTTTGGCTTCATCACCAACTAGTGTTTTCAGTACGGAAAGTTACTGTTTGTGTGTGGTTTGATTTCCTAGATTCTTTAGGCATATGATTCAAATTTTTTTGGTTCTATAAAGGATTTAGGTGGTTTTCATTGAGATTTTACTTTTTTTGGGTGTGAAGTAGTTAAAATTTTTTAATCGTGGTTGAATTACCGAGGAAGTCCCATAGACTTCTGGGCCAACCTCCTGAGTTTTCACCGAGCCAGCCTGAAGGGTTAAGAGCTCTCGTAACTCTTAGAGACAGTAGAGTTGGGTCACCTGAAGAAGGAGAGTCTTCTTTGGTGGTACATCATGATTTTCAAGCTTTAGTAGCAGATTATAATCCACAATCAGTGTCTGTTTCCGAAATTACTGGTAGCTTTTCATCTACTAGTGATATAGGTGAGGAACCTGAAATATCCAAACCTGAAAGTGAATTTGCTGCTACTCCAACATCAGGGTTTACCTCTCCAACTTCTAGTGGTCCTGGTTCACCCAGGGTAGAAAGAATAATTACCCAAAATCTTCCTTCTAGACTTATAGCTATCGAAGAACTTGCTGCCCCAGAAGAAGAAGTAGGCATCCCTATCCCTGAAAATCAGCCTGTTATTGAACTTAGGGAGTGTGAATCAATTTTTTATAGTCCACCTAGGAGTAGTGCTTGGTATCTTTCATTGACTAATTTTTTGGAAAACCCAGGGCTAAGTTTTTCACCACCTCGTATTCCTTATCACCCAACACCTAGAGGTTACTATCCTCCATTAAATATGTCAAGACAGGCATCCATGTTTACTCAATCACCAGAATCCTTTTTGTATGGTGGTCCTTCTGTTCCCTCTAGGTATCAGTAACTTTCTGGTACTTTTGCGGGAGCATCTCCTCAACCCATTGAACAAGGGTTATTAATTGGAAACAATGGTACTAAGCCATTGAGTGTAGAAGATATTCTCATGATGTCAGGTACTATTCCTAATCCTCAACCTCAAGGTGGCCAGTTACCGCCTGGGTGGCAGCCTCAAAATCCTCAATTATCTCCTGGGGGCAACCTCAAGGTACCCAATTTGCGCCTGGGGCGCAACCTCAAGGACAGTACATACCTACGGGATAGTACGTTCCTCAAGGTCAACCCCAGCCTCAATATGTACCTCAAGGTCAACCCCAGTATCAATATGTACCTCAAGGTCAACCCTAGTATCAGTACGTGCCTTAAGGGTATCAACCCAAAGGTCAATACTTGAACCAAGGTTTCCAACCACCCTCCGGTCAAACATATGTTCAAGGAACGGGAAATGTACCTTTGAATTATCAACCCTACCCTCAACCCAGTTATGGTCCTCAATATTCTCAACCGGTTATGGGTTCGTACCCCGGAATGAATTTAGTGTGGGATCCATCCCAAACTCAACGGTCTTGTAACCGAATGTACAGTTTTCATCTCAAACTGGACAACCCTTAGTTTCTGGTTCACCCCAGTAACCTATCCAGTCTACTATTCAAACTTCTGTACCTTTGGTAGTTTCTCAGCCTAGGCCTAGTACGCCTCGTGCTCCGCCTCAAACGGCTGCTGCAATTACCGCAACATCTGTTCAATCTACCCGACCTACTTCTGGAGTATCGACAACTCCGGTTTCTACTGTTCCTGTATCTACTCCTGAGACATCTTTAGCTCAGTCTCGATCCACAATTCAAACTTCGGTTCAGATGCCTGTAGGACAACCTGGTTCAAGTATGGTTGTCACAAGTCAACCACAATTTACTTATCAACCGTACCTGGGACAGTACCAATTCGGTCCTGCTGTGCAGCAGCCAGTCTATCAGTATCAACCATACCCTGGGTATACATATCAACAACCTCAACAACCCCAGTACGATCCGATTAATCCTGGTTTTCCGGGAGGATACAATATCCCAAATGCAATTCCAATTCCTAGTTATCCTGGATATCCTCCTCCTGGGGCTGGTCTCATGACCCAGAGTTTTAGAGACCCTAATCGTCAGTTACCATTTATTGCAACTTTGGACTTGCCTGACTTGTCGCGCCTAACGAACAATCCCATTAACTATCTTCTGTTTTGGCCGCCAATGCCAAATAAGTTGCCTAGTGATATTCCTAAGTTTGAAGGCAAATCAGGAGAGGACCCGTCGAACCATGTGATGACTTATCACCTCTGGGGTGCGTCTAACTCCATTTTAGATGATTCAATCCATCTAAGGCTTTTCCAGAGCACTCTAATTTGTCTTGCGGCTAAGTGGTACATTGAGTTACCGCGAGCCACTTTTTATAACTTTAGTCAGTTAGCTACCTCGTTTTTAACTCATTTTCAGTTGCCAGTCAGATATGATAATGGCATGGAATTACTAACTTCATTAAAGCAGTCGACGTCCACTTACATTTCAGATCACATTCATGAATGGAGACGTCGACGGTGTTTAGTGAAGGTTTTTATTCCAGATCAGATCTTAGCTGAATGGTTTGTAAAATCTTTATTGCAAAAGATCACTGAGGATGTAGCTAAGGCCAGAGTCGTTACTGAGGAGCAAGTAATTGCTCAAGCACAGTACCTTGACTTGGTTTATACTCATTCAGGTACGTTACATGAGAAAACCCCCGATCTTCCTAAGCAAAATCAAATCACTGTAGCTCCTTCAGGGTCTCATGCCGCTGATAGTATGATTGGTATGGTTAACACCAAAAGTAAGAAGAAGTCTTCCAAGAATTCTTCTCCTATCATAACCTTGCCAGATTCCCCGACAGGAGATTCTTCCGTGGAGATTTCCACCGATATTCACATTGTAGAGTCATCTACAGCCAAATCAAAATCTGGTGGTAAGAAGAAAGGGAAGAAGAAAAATAAAACAAATAAAAATTCAAAAGAGAAACCAGAAAAACGGAATCAAATGATGAGAAACGCAAACCTCGTTATCCTTGTCTCATTTGTGACAAAGAGCATTTTACAAGAGACTGCCCTCATCGTGCAGAGGTTGCGAAGATTGTCAAAGGTTACCAAACGCCTGCTGTTTTGAAGGATCCTTTTCCAAGTCAAGACAGTAAGATGATAGGTTCTTCCTCGAGTGCCAATGAAGAACCCATACTGATGGTGTCCCATGTTAGGATTGCGACTCGATCGCATGATTATGGTAGTAAAAGTCCTGTAGACGGTAAAGAAGCAGAATCTTCTCATTCTAACCCATCAACCTCAGCTCCCGGTTCCGATCCACTACAGATCGAGAAACCTAATCCAAACTTAGTAATCAAACTGCCCGCCAAGGGTATACTTCGAAAGTCAGCTTTCAGTCCACATGCGAGAGCGGCTCAGAACTATAACATTGTTGAGGATTTAGCTGTTTCACCTTCAGCAATGTCGGCTTTGGAAGTGCTGCAATCATGTCCAGCACAGTGTAAATTACTTTTGTCGACTATAGGAGCTGTTGACGTTCAGGACTCGAACCTAATAATTTTCGATCTAGAAAATAGTACACCATGCTTACCTCATCAAATGGCTTTCCAGATCCTAGTGATAGTAAAAAACAAGCCTATTCATAGGACTATGATGGATGAGGGAGCCTCAACATGTATTATGTCGATATAGTGTTGGAGATCGCTTGGTTCTCCTTCACTAAATCAATCCCCGATGATTCTAAAGGCCTTTGATGGCCGTGGGTTTCATCCTTTTGGAATTCTATAGGATTTACCTATAGGGGTTGAAGGAAAAACTGTTAATCTAGATGTGGAGGTGGTTGATGCCCCTCTAGATTACAACCTTCTCTTGGGTCGTAGTTGGTCTTATGCTATGACAGCTGTCATTTCATCGGTCTTTCAGGTTATAAAGTTTCCTCATAATGGAAAGATCATAACAATAGACCAACTGGCTTACTTTTCATCTGACCCAGCCTCTTCTGAAAGAATTCAGCATGTCGATAAAACGACTATCTCATATAAGGATGTTGGAGTAGGACTAGTTAAAGATGCTGGTTTACTGGGAACTTTTTGTTAGGATATTCTGACACATAGGAAATAGTTAAGTACAAATTGGTCTAGTGTAGAGTTAGGTATACAGTTAGGTAAAGTGTGTTTCTTTACCGTTGTACATTTTGTAACTTACAATCCGACGGTCACGATATGTAGTGATCTGACGGTTCATTCTCTCCTCGGTATTACCGACACTTGGTCCATGGCTTGACACCCGATTGGTCCATGAATTCTATTTAAAGTGCATGGAGGGTCATTTGTAGGGTAATCCATGCATGAGAGAAACATATGTAAATTTTCATTCTTTTATTAATAAATTGCCTGAAGTGGCCGCGTTGGCTCAGGCCGTGGACTATTTCCCTCTTTGAGGGTTTTAACCACGTCAAAATACTGGTGTATTGATCTGCGATCTGGTTGTGAGCGGTGTCCTTTTGGTGTTCTGTCTGAGGAACTTACCCTGTAAATTCCTACATGGTATCAGAGCTATTTGAGGGCCGCGTCCGTTGGTTATCCAAATCTAAAGCCGGTAGAACTACATCCAACTGCCATTTCCTAGATCTGTTGTTTCTGACTACTTTCGGGCCGATAGGACTGCTCTGTTGTGTTGGGAGCATCCGTTCCAGTGAGGAACCCCTTTCGTTTCACGTGAAAAGGTTTCTAGTAGCCCTAGCTGCGTCATTTTTAAGATATGGAGGTATACAGTGTTTATTTGCAGTTTACTGTTATTTTCTCTCTGTTTATTTTGGTTTCGGTTTATTTAGCCTTTTTATTACCAGATCTGTACCTTTCATTTCTGCGTATGCTCTTTTCCCTGCGACTCTGTGCGATCTTGGCAAATCAGAAACAAAAAGGAAGGATTTTTCTCATGCGTATGCTCTTTTCCCTGCGCCTTAGGGTGATCTCAGAAAATCAGAAACATTGAGGAAAATATTTAGTTTCCGGCCAAATCTAACTTTGAGCCGTCCCCCTCTCTCTCTCTCTCTCTCTCTCTCTCTCTCAAATTTTTTGTATAGATCAATTGGTTCAAAGCTATTTTAAGAGAGTAGAGGTCTTGGGTTCAAGTCTCCATTTTGTGGGGGCGGACTTTTTCATTTCCGCACATTCCCGCACTTCGTCAGCAACTTCAACAACGTTTTTTCAAAAAGCCATAACTTCTTCATCTGGAAGCCGTTTTCAGAGCCGTTTTTTTTAAACCAGCCTAATTTTTTGAGATCTATCCATTGGAACACTTATTTTCAGCATCTTTAGCTTCAGTTTCGATTGAAATGGAAAGTCAATACCAAGTTACCCTTGACAGCACCAACTACTTCCAATGGTTGGCTTACATTGAGGATTTACTTAGAAGTAAAGGTCTCTACAGAATAGCCTCAGGCCAAGAAAAGAAACCGAAGGATGAAGATAAGGCTGCTAAATGGGAAAATAGGCAAGATCAAGCACGTGGATTGATATGGATGTCTATTTCTCCATATCTTAGATTCCATATTGCAGAAATTGATACTCCTGATGAAGCAATGAAACAAATCAATAAAGTTTTTGGGATTAAAAATGAAATTAGAGCCCATCAACTTGAAAATGAGTTGCTTACATTGGACCCTAATAATTTTTCTTGCATTGAAGATTTCTTGTCCAAGTTCAAGACCCTTAGATATCTTTTGGAAGGTGTTAAAGTTAAGAAAGAAGATAGTAACCTTATCTATTCCATTCTTACAAAGTTGGGACTAGCCTACTTTGTGTTTGTTTCCACCTTCCGTTCTACAAGAGAAGCCTTCATTTCTCAAGGAACAGAATACAAGTCCCCTTCCTTTGACTCTTTTTGTGATTCTTTAATAAGAGAACAAGAAAAACTCTTACACCTTGGTCTTCTTAATCTTGGAAACTCTTCCAAGAAAGCGTTAACCGCCCAGCAGCAACCAAATTCAAAGAATCCTAAGAAGTCATATCCTAAAAAGAATGGTCCTAAACCAAACAAGGGTCCTAAGCAATTTCAGCCCCAAAATGAAAAATCATTTCAACAAAATGATAAGACAAATAAAAACAAAGGGAAGAAGACTGATAGACATTGCAATTTTTGTAATCGAGATGGCCACTTAGAATCAAAATGCTTTAAGAACATGGAAGCCTTGGAAGCAGCAATGAAGAAGCATAACATCCATTTGGGGCAATCTTCAACTTCAACTTCATCTTCAGGAATGGCACTTTCTGCATGTGGTTGTCAAGCATCTCGGTCTGGCTATGCATTAAATGTATCTTCTTCTTCTCATTCTCATCAGTGGCTCATTGATTCTGGAGCTTCATATCACATGGCCAAAAACAAAGCCATGTTTTCTTCTTTAAATGATTGTAACACCAAAAAAATATATGTTGGTGATGATAGATCTCTTAATGTTGTAGGGACTGGAACTGTTCATCTAGACAATGGTTATTTTAATGATGTATTATGTGTTCCAACCTTATCCTGCAACCTTCTATCTGTATATCAGATAACTCATTCAGGTGAAGGTAAAATTGTTGAATTTTCACCTCATGATGTTGTAATCAAGGACTTAAGAGATCCTAAACAGATTTTGGCTACTGGCATTGCTGATGATTCTACAAGGTTGTATAAGTTTCACAACTTTGGGTCATCAAATCTTCCCTCAGTATTTCTTGCTCATAACGATGAAGTGAGCAAACTTTGGCATGAGCGATTTGGTCACTTAAACTATCGCTCCCTTCAGCATCTATGTAAAGAAAATATGGTGACAGGTCTTCCTATGGTATCTTGCAGAGATGGTGTTTGTTCCGGATGTGTACTCGGAAAACATCATCGGGACAGTTTTGAAAAACGTCCCTCTTGGCACGCCTCAGCCCCTTTACAGCTTGTGCATAGTGATTTATGTGGTCCACTTCCAGTTGTGTCATTCTCTGGCTGCAAGTATTTCTTAACTTTCATTGATGATTTCTCCAGATGCACTTGGGTATACTTCTTAAAACTCAAGAGTGAAGTATTTAACACTTTTTTGGCCTTCAAGGCCTTTGTTGAAAAACAATCTGGACATCAAATTCTTAAGTTAAGATCTGATAATGGTGGAGAATATGTTAAAAACACATTCATCAACTATTGCACTGAGAATGGAATTCAAATGCAACATACTGTTCCATATACTCCACAACAAAATGGTGTAGCTGAAAGGAAGAATCGCACCTTAAAGGAAATGGCTAATTGTATGCTACAATCTAAAGGACTTGGTCTTAGTTTTTGGGCAGAAGCAATTAACTGTGCAAATTACATAATAAATCGCACTCCTACTAAGGCTTTAAAGAATATCACTCCAGAAGAAGCATGGAGCTCAATCAAACCAGATGTAAGTCACTTTCGTGTTTTTGGAAGTGAAGCGTGGGTCTATATTCCAGATGAAAATCATAAAGCTTTAGAACCTAAGAGTGCAAAATGTACTTTTGTTGGATATTCTGAAGATGTCAAAGGCTATAGACTTATTCCATTTAAGTCCAAAAATGTTATCATTAGAAGAGATGTAAAATTTGATGAAAATATATCGGCCTGTGAGCCTAGTCCGACGGATGTGCCACCTCTCCCTATCTCTTCTACCTTTGAAAACATTTCTTCTTCAGATTATGAAAGTGAGGATGACAATCCTCCCCCACCATCTCAGGATCCTCCTTCAGCTCCTGAGCTTCCAAAATGGGTTCGTGCTACTCGAGATGCAGCAGGTGATCTTGCCGGTGATCCTACAGATCAGCGACATACACGTTCTCAGTTCGAGAGAGCCTCTTCTTTACTGGCTCAAGCTCCAGTAAATTATGATCCTGACACCTTTGCAGAAGCTTCAGACCATCCAGATTGGGAAGCAGCTATGAATGAAGAATATCATTCATTGTTGGCAAATGATACATGGGATCTTGTTCCTCTACCAAAGGGACGAAAACTTGTTAGATGCAAATGAGTTTACAGAACCAAGTATGGACCAGATGGGAAAGTTGATAAACATAAAGCTCGTCTTGTTGCTAAGGGTTTTTCACAGGTTGAAGGCATTGACTACACTGAAACCTTCTCCCCTGTTGCCAAAATGAACTCTATCCACCTTGTTCTTTCCCTTGTTGCCTCTTTCAAATGGGAAGTCCATCAGATGGATGTTAAATCTGCCTTCTTGCATGGAGACTTGCATGAAGAAATCTATATGGAACAACCCATTGGCTTCATACAAACAGACTCCAGCCTTGTATGTCGACTTAAGAAATCCCTTTATGGTCTCAAGCAAGCTCCTCGGGCTTGGTATGCCAAAATGGATAGCTTTCTTTTAGAATCTGGCTTTTCTAGGTGTCATTCTGACAATACTATCTACACCAAGAAAGTGGGCAACTCTCTTATCATCCTTGTTCTTTATGTTGATGATCTTATCCTTACTGGTAGTGATCCCAACCTTATAAACCATGTGAAATCTAGCCTTAAAAGGAAATTTGAAATGACAGACTTAGGACACTTACACTATTTTCTCGGTCTTCAAGTCTTGCAATCCAAGGAGGGTATTTCCCTTTCCCAGTCCAAGTATGCTTGTGATATTCTACGTCATTTTCACATGGAAGACTGTAAGCCAGCCCCTTCTCCCTTTCAGTCTGGAGTCAAACTTTCAGTCACTTGTAATTATCCTGAAGTTGATGCTACCTTATACCGTCAACTTGTAGGAAAACTTTTGTATCTAACCCATACTCGTCCTGACCTTTCCTTTGCTGTTGGCCTTGTTGCTCGGTTCATGCAAAACCCCTGTGAAAGTCATTGGAAATCAGCTAAAAGAATACTTCGTTATGTTCGAGGTACAGTTTAGTTTGGGATTCATTACAGTACCGAAGCAGCTCCTCTATTGGTTGGTTTCACTGATTCCGATTGGGCTGGTGACCCTGATGATCGGAAGTCTACTGCCAGTTATGTGTTCACTCTTGGTTCAGGACCTATTACATGGGCTTGTAAGAAACAAGCTTCCATTTCTCTTTCATCAGCAGAAGCAGAGTATTGTGGTGTCGTAGAAGCTAGTAAGGAAGCCTTGTGGCTTCGTCAGATCCTGTCAAAGTTTGGCTTTCAGCAGCAGCATCCGACTACAGTTTGGTGTGATAATCAAAGTGCCATTCAGCTATGCAAAGATCCAGTCCAACATCAGCGCAACAAACACATTGAACTGCACATGCACTTCATCAGAAAGCTCATTCATGACCATGTTCTTGAAGTGCAATATTGTTCAACAGCTAATCAAGTGGCAGACATCTTTACAAAGGCTCTCACAGAGGTGAAGTTCACTAAACTTCGATTTCTGGTTGGAGTTCAGGAAGTTGTCACTAAGGGGGGATAGGCTCTAGTGCCTCCTTCCTTCTCCTATTGTGTCATATTTGTAAATCCTTCAATCCTATCCCAAGTTGTTCTTAAGGGGGGATGTTAGGATATTCCGACACATAGGAAATAGTTAAGTACAACTTGTTCTAGTGTAGAGTTAGGTATAGAGTTAGGTAAAGTGTGTTTCTTTACCGTTGTACATTTTGTAACTTACAATCCGACGGTCACGATATGTAGTGATCCGACGGTTCATTCTCTCCTCAGTATTACCGACACTTGATCCATAGCTTGACACTCGATTGGTCCATGAATTCTATTTAATGCGCATGGAGGGTCATTTGTAGGGTAATCCGTGCATGAGAGAAACATATGTAAATTTTCATTCTTTTATTAATAAATTGCTTGAAGTGGCCGCGTTGGCTCAGGCCGTGGACTGTTTCCCTCTTTGAGGGTTTTAACCACGTCAAAATACTAGTGTATTGATATGTGATCTGGTTGTGAGCGGTGTCCTTTTGGTGTTCTGTCTGAGGAACTTACCCTGTAAATTCCTACAATTTTCCTTTTCCTCTAATCAACGCATCGTCTTCTTTTGCAACCATTCATATGATTTCGTCAGACACCATTGTTTATGATGATCCTTGGATCGTACCTTCTGAATCTGAGATAGACTCATTTGGTGATGTTATGCCTTTGAGTCCATATGAAATTGCGTATCAGGCCGTGCAGTCATTTTCCGACCCATCTTCAACCAAAAATGACTTAATGAATGTGGTCCATGAGGAATCACATTTTGCATCAAACTCAGATTCAACAACATTTTCCAAACTTGTTCACTCTGATGAGAAAATTCCTGAAATCCTATGTGTAGATGATTTACCATGGGAATATCTCCATCACAGATCTTCGTTCTTACCTGAGAATGATCATTTTGAAAATGATTTTTCATCAATTTTTACGACTGAATATGTCAAGGAACCTCATAATCCAATGAAAAATCCTGATTCGGAGTTAAATTTGGGAAACATCTCTCGAACTATTCCTATTGACATTTCGGTTAAGCCTGGAATTGTTGAAAACATTCATATAGGTGCCTCATGTACAGAAGATGAAACTAAAATATATAATGTCCTATTTCAAGAATTTCGCGACGTGTTTGCCTGGTCATATGAGGAAATGCCAGGAATTGACCCTGAAATTGTTGTTTATGAAATCAAGACTTACCCAGACACTAAACCTGTCCAGCAACGTTTGCGTCAGATTCACCCAAGAAAAGCTACTGCTATTAAAGCAGAAGTTGAAAAATTACTCAAAGCAGGTTTCATTTATCTGATTCCGTTAACGGATTGGGTATAAAATTTTGTTCCGGTTAACAAAAAGCAAGGGACAATAAGAATATGTATCGATTATAGGGACATTAATCGAGCCTGTCCAAAGGACAATTACCCAACCCCCTATATCGATCAAATCATTGATGATTGTGCCGGCAGTGAAATATTCTCCTTCATGGATGGTTTTTCTGGATACAATCAAATCAATATTCTACCTGCCGATCAACCAAAAACGGCTTTCATTTTTCCATGGGGGACATTTGCTTATTACAAATTACCTTTTGGGCTCAAGAATGCTGGGGCAACTTTTGAAAGGGCCATGTCTTATGCGTTTCATGACATCAAGCACATTGTGCAACCTTATCTCGATGATTTGCCTGCTCATTCATTACATCGAGCTGATCATCTCATCCATTTACGAGCAATATTTATAAGGTGTAGGCATTATCAGATTAGGTTGAATCCACACAAGTGTGCTTTCTGTATAGAAACGGGTCAATTGCTATGGTTTGTTGTTTCGAAAGTCGGCATTCGCGTTGATCCCTCGAAGGTTGAAGCTATTGTGAAATTGCCTCCTCCTTCGAGTTTTTGCCAACTCCAAAGTTTTCAAGGGAAAGAAAACTTTTTACGACGATTCATTCCTAACTACGCTGAGGTTACAAAGGGTTTTACCCGGTTGTTGAAACAGAATACTCCATTCTATTGGGATGAGATAGCTCAGAAATCTTTTGATGCACTAAAACACGCGTTGACCCATGCACCGTTATTGCATCCTCCCAACTACAACCAGGACTACTTCTTGTATCTCGCCGCCTCTCATTCCACCATTGGAATGGTCTTAGTTCAGGAAGATGAATTTGGTACTGAACATGTGATATATTACCTTAGTCGAACTTTAAATCTGACTGAGCTAAAATACTCACATGTGGAGAAATTGGCATTGGCAGTTGTTCAAGCTGTCCAACGTTTTCGTCACTACATTTTACTACGTAAAACTACAGTAATTTCTGATTACAACCCTATGATCTACATTTTGACCAAGCAATTGCTAGGGGGCAAGTACTCCAAATGGATTGTGATCCTGTAGGAGTTCAACTTGGAATTTGAAAAATCAAAGTCTAAGAAATCTTTAGTTTTTACGGAGTTAATGTGTGACTTCCCGCGTGCTAACAAGGAAACTGTGGCGGAGGATCCCATTGCGGACGAATCCTTGTTTCTAATCAGCACTTTAGATCCGTGGTATGGGGATATCATCGTTTATCTCCAGACCCAATCCTTTCGGCCAGAAATTTCAAGGTCAGAACGTCGAAAAATATGATTCCAGTCCCAACAATTTAGGATTATTGGAGATACTCTTTATCGCTGTGGGGCGAACTCTGTTTTTCAACATTGTTTAACTCACGAGGAAGTTGAAAGGGTTCTAAATGACTATCACTCTGGAGTGTGTGGCAGTCATATGTTTAGGTATGCCACAGCCCAAAAGATATTGCGCGTTGGCTACTACTGGCCGTCTTTGTTTAAAGATTGTATTAACGCGGTCCGAAAACGCCACAACTGCCAAATTTTTTATCGAAAGATGCGCGCTCCACCTGCTCCTCTCCACCTTATAATTTCCATTGGTCCTTTTGCCAAATGGGGTATCGATTTTATTACATGTAACCCTCACTCGGCCGGGGGGCATGCATATATCATCCTTGTGGTAGATTATTTTACCAAGTGGGC
Source organism: Pinus tabuliformis (assembly GCA_031772625.1). NCBI lineage: Eukaryota > Viridiplantae > Streptophyta > Pinopsida > Pinales > Pinaceae > Pinus > Pinus tabuliformis. The sequence goes on along the minus strand of CM062810.1, from coordinate 65,831,546 downwards.
CGAGGCGATGCCTACATTTGAGGCAGACGGAAAAACAGCTGCAATTTTCGTGTTCAATCATATAATTGCTAGGTTTGGTGTTCCACAAGTGATTATCACTGATCATGGGCATCATTTTCGAAACGTTATGATGACCGAACTTACAGGCCAGCTTGGCTTGCGTCACGATAGTTCAACTCCTTATTATCCACAAGCTAATGGTCTGGTTGAATCCATCAACAAAGTTTTAGTCATCATCGGTCGAATTGGCATAACATGCTATTTTCAGTGCTTTGGGCATATCAAACCTCAGTAAAAACGTCAACAGGGTTCACTCCTTTCCAACTAGTTTATGGTCTAGAAGTTGTGTTACCCATTGAATGCGAAATCCCATCATTGCAAATGGCCATCAAATTACTTCCAGCCACTTCCGAAGAAGAAAAATGTTTGTTATACTTGGCTCAATTAGATGAGAATCGACGTGATGCTGCATTGGCGATCAACTCACGCAAAACGTAGTAAAGCTCAGTATGATCGAAATGTGACCCCTCGAAATTTTTCAGAAGGAGACCTAGTCTTATTGTACGATCAAGCTAATGATAAATTAGGCGCTGGAAAATTTGTTCCTATGTGGCATGGTCCCTATGTTGTCAAGTGAAAGCTAGCAAAAGGGGCCTATGAATTGGTAGACTTTGACGGGGACTCTTTAGGTAAACCCATAAATGGTCTTTACCTGAAGAGGTATTATGCTTAAGGAATGGGTATGGAGATTTTGAGTTAGGATAGTTTTCTTTCTAGCTGGTGTGTTTTAGTTTAAAAAGTGTGCTTAGCTTAGAGAGTGTTTTTCGTCATTATTCCTGCTTATCTTGGTTTTTACTCTTGATATTCAGATGTCAATGCCTCTCCAAACATACATTGGTTTCGCTGATGGTGCTTGTCGTAATACACAGAACATTTCTTCCGCAGCTTGGGTTAGCTATTCGCCCTTTGACGAGTTGGTATCTATGCATGGGGTAAGCCTCGGTCAAACAACGAACAACATTGTCGAGTATAGTGCAGTGATTGAGTTATTATCTGAATCTATTTCATTTGGGATTCAGAGTTTGATAGTGAGGTTAGATTCTGAACTCGTTGTATTACAGCTTAATAGAGTGTATGCCATTAGAAATCTAGTGTTATTGAGATTATTTTTGAGAGTGCGTCTCTTGGAACGTGAATTTGATTATATTGAATATCATCATATTCCAAGATCTTTAAATACATTAGCAGATGCAATTGCTTCTCGAATGTTAAGTAGACATTTGCAATAATCATACATGTAAATTGAAAACCATTCCATAACATGATTTACAAGATAAGCCGGTAATAGTGATAGATATAGGAGTGTGTCAAAATATACATCGTCCCCGATCATAGGTTTAAAAACACCTTATGATCGGCAAAAATGATAAGTACAAAAAAGCCAAAATGTCATATGTGTCTACAATAGGCGATCATCCTATCACTGGTGATGATCTCGATAAGAAACCACTGTACGGGCCACCTTACAAAGGAACCTCCTAAAAGGTCCTGGGACCCCAATCACATAGTGCTGTAGTCGACGAGGAATGTCATCTATGCCGGTCTCTGGAATGTCCCCTGTCAAGCACTCTAGATGACTCTCCAACTCGGCCAAGGTCTCTGCTGATTCGTCCTGTGGGGCTAGCGTTGCTGCAGCTGATTGTTTCCTCTCATAAGGCCAGAGAGCGGCTGGTCGCTGTGGACCCACATCTGCATTGAAACTTTTACTATCAGTTTTGGGACGACATAAAAAACAAAAAAGAAAAATTTAAATAGGAAAATGTTGAAAATGATTTTACCTGAATCATCCCATTACTCTCCTGGTGGAAGAGGCATGTCTGGGTCACCGTGAAAATCTACCCCAGTATAAGGGAAGTCCTGAATAGCAAAAACCTAGTTTTCCAACCAATGGAAATACTCAGGTTTGAATCGAATGACCTCTGTCCCGTCGTCAGGATGATGGGCCATAACTGCAACCCATCGCATCAGTTTGGGCTCTCGAGGAAGCCCAACTCCAACAGTAAGGTGCTGCGGGACCGACCTTGGGACGCTCTCCAGACCAAAGCTCACAACCAAAGCCCCATAACCAAAGGTCTTCAGTTGTCCGTTTTTGGCTCTGGTCAGTTGGCCTTTTACATTAGCCAACACAGCATCGCACCAGTTGAAGATGGTGCCTCGAAAGCAGTCAACTGCCATCCGCATCTGGGATCCGGTGGCAATATGTAGTGCGGCACTCCCACAAAGTCTGGTAATAGTAAACGTGATCACCATGAGTTCAGGACGGGATATGGTTTTAATGTCTATCCCTTTGTCTCTAGCCTGGTTGTTGCAGAACTCTAGCCGAAGACTATCGACAGACTGGCCACCTGGCCTAGTCCCAAATAGAGTCAAGTCTTTGCCTCTCTTAGGAAAACCAGTCAAAAAGTATATGTTTGCCAGCTCAATTTCGAGCTTGTGGCCACCAATGAAGAAGCACTAGTCCTGTATGCTCCACCTGTCTACCAGCCACTACAAGAAGTCCACCTGGGCCCTCATGCTAGGTATGGCCCAGAATTTATACAAGTCGCATGCCTTCAATGCATCGATCGAAGGTTGGTGATTTAACGCGGCAAGATCTACATCCTCATGCTTCCGTTCTCGCCAATCAAGCATGATGTACACCATACATCCAACAAAAAGGCAAATTAGAATGCAAAAAATTAGATTGTTTGGGTCAATTTTGAGAATTTTTGGGTTAAAAACCCTTGCTGTGGGGACTGCAGCCTCTCTATTAGAGACAGTGCGTGGGTCCGCACCTTGCCTTCATGGAAGGTGCAGACCCCTGACTTTTTCCCTATTGAGAAAAAGTCGGCGTCCGCGGGCTGCCAGTGTTATGCCTGCAGGCCCCCGCGTTCAGGTTTCTAGCCTAAAACCCTCTAAAAAATGAAATAAAACCCTAAAACACAAATTGAAATGGTTGAAACTGAAGAGTAGGATGATGTGGATTACTTGGAGAAGATGACGTTCTATTCCAATGGATGGATTTTCCGCAATCTTCACGGGAAGTTTATGAACAAAAGCACTATTTTCTCACCGAAATCTTCAAAGGGTAAAAATGAATTAACGAAAGCCCTTTTTATAAGTTTTTTGAATAAATGAATTGTAAATTTGTTTATGTTTCACTTTAGAAAGGTAATTTTTGCAGCATTTTTATCCATCTCAAACAGGTATGAGTAATGTTTGCAATTTTTGTTCAGGATAACGGATTGTTCAGGCGAAATCGATCATTTTCGACGAAAAAACATTTAGAGTCACCTTTAAGCTCTTTTCTGACTCCTAAAACATGAAAAGATCGCCGAGTTTTTCTTTTTAACTCGTTAAAACGGAACTAAAAAGACGGTCCACTTACAGCTCTTTTCTGACCATAAAAACATGAAAAGATTGCCGGATTTTTGTCGTTTCAAATTTGATATTGGTTATAAAACGACGTGTCGTTGATCGCTTTTTTACTTTTTCAGATCAGGGGCACTAATTACGAAAAGTACTCCTTGGTCGTAAAGATCAAGCGGTTCTCTCAAGTATTATTTTATACTTTTTCGGGCTTGGGAGACACAAATTTACGAAAAAGGTCAACCCTGGAGTCTTCTTAAGTTTTTTCAGACTCTCTAAAATTGAAAAACGCCGAGTTTCTCCTATACTAAACTCGTTAAAATTCCACAGTAAAGGACCTGTTCAATTACAAACAGGAACGAACCACTCCTTCTTAGGGTTCGAATTTAAATTAAGTTGGACTCATCCGAAGGATGAGCTTATAATCAAGCAAATGTTATCCTCCTCAAGCTTGTCAAAAATAAAGAGGTACTTGCCAGAAATGGTGGGGGAAAAGAGAGAAAAATGATCCTGTTTGTCATACTTTGTAACCACTCTTGAACACGACACTTTTATTCACCTGGGTTGGGAAATCCTTTGCCTAACAGTTGATCAAACCACATTGAAAGTCTTATGCCGATTTCTGGGTATTAACTTTGGGTCAATTGTCACCAAACCATCTGTTGTGTCATTATGTGTTCAAGAGGTCAGTGCCAATAAGCCATTCACCTGCAAAATATCTATCATCCATCTTGACCATCCCTGAGTCAGTCCTTGCAAATAAATTTCTTCAACTTGATCTATGATTTCGTGTTGTGGGCTTGCCTGCGACGGATCGCCTTCTATCAACTTCAGCTCATTATCTAGAAAGATGATCTAGAAATCATCAGTACCTTGGGATCTGCATGCCTCAATGGCAGGTTTCTCACCTTTGACGACAGGTTGCATCATTGACCTTCGATCAAAGGATTTCGTGACATGTTCGACATCAACACATCTATTCACATCTCATGGATTGTACTGGGTACTTTGAGAGCCATTGACATCATTGGTGGTTTCTCTCAAACTTGTTAACAGTTTACATCATTGACTGGTAATCAAGTGGTTTCTACCATGTTTGACTTCAACACATTCATTCGCATGGATAGAATCGTACTGTTTCGGGAAGTAGAAATGAAGAGCCTGGATCTAGTTTCCGCAATCTAGGCTGCAAGGAATTTTGTATTCATTATATTGTGGACTATTCATAAACATATGGCTCCGTCCATACTGTGTCTACATGAGTCTATACTTGTGATGTATTACAAGATCATTCCTATATCAGAGCAGTAGTTAAGTCAGTTTTGATCTAAGTATGGGAATGCCTATCTCAGCAATGATATGATCTCATATATTTTTTTCATTGAATGTCTTTTACAGGTTCCGACCGGGCTCTCCACAAGATAATCCTTGAAATGATAAAGTACTTCACTCTTCCTAAATGATAAATGAAATCCTCATCTACTACAGACTTCGCACTTTAGGGGAAATCTGTTACACAAAAATATCATCACCATGATTATTTGTAGTCAGTATGGGTTTATCATCACTTGTACTGTCCTCCTAAGCAAGTCTCAGACCTCAGCTCTTCAAGTCAAGCTTTGAAAATGGGAGAAAGACATTGAAAATCAACAAAGCTCTGGTTCTGCACTTTCTCTCATTGTTGCCTGCGGTCCCGCACCTCCTGTTCACAAAAATTGCAGACCTACCCGCTCTGTCCCTAAAGGAGTGGGTGCGAACCCCTGTGAAAGTCAAAAAGGCGCAAGTTTATTCTAAAAAACTCACTTTGGGTTAATTCTAGATGATTCTAGAAGGAATTTTGATGTGGATTGGTCGCTATTAGGTGGTTCATGCATCCCAAAAGAGAAGGAGCTAATCCCTTGATGAGAGGAGCTATCCCTTTGAAGGAGGGCTTTATCCCTTTGAAGGAGGACCTAGTAACTTCCCTCCATTGCACTATAAATTAAGGCATTGGGTTGGTTGCTAGGGAGGTTAGAAGCTGAACATTTTTTGAGGGTAAATGCTGGTGGAATTGAGACTTCCTAGTTAAGCTTGAGAGGAGAGATCACATACCTTTTTGGCTTCATTGGGAAGAGAGTGAAACTTGTCAAAGTAGAGGAGACTTCTTGCTGGACCCTGGGAGGAGCTTGTACAGCATCAAGGCACAGGTTGTAAAGTTCTTCTTTGATTTGAATTAATACAATCAGATTCATTTTTCTCAACAAATTGTCTTATGTCATTTGTTTCATGAATTCCTTGATCATCATGTTAAGTATGCTTTATGATATTGGTTTTTCAGGTGCTATTTAATTTGTTTGCTTGTTTTTGTTTGCAGATTCACAACAAGGGAGCTCATTTGGATCAAAGGAGCGAGGCTTCCACAAACTTGCATTGGACCAAAGGTAGGCCTAAACACTTGTTTGCCTTTGTTTATAAATGCATATTTAGAGAAATATAGTTTTTGATTGGCTTGCTTGTCACTAGATATCGTTAGATTCCAGGAAGGTCTATCTTGTCCGCAAGATCGACTCATTCCGTGTGACACATTTTGTTCAATGTAGATATGATGTATGCAAGTTTTAGGATCAATCCCTCTCATGTCAGTATATTCCAATGCAAAAGTAGAAGAATGTTTCTGTAAAATTTCTATCAATTGTTTCTTTTGAATGTCTTCCAAGTTTTCATTCATATTTAAGGTTTTTCCTGGAAAGATTTCTATCGAGGAATTCCCAAATTTATCCATGGACAACAATGATACTTGTTTGGAGGAGAGATATTCATTTTGACTACACTCATAATGTGAGGAAGATTCATTATTTTCTAGTAGATTTAAAAGTTTGTCTTCCTCTTCTACTTGTTCAGTGACAAAAATAGGTTGTATATCTTCTCCATCTTCTACCCATTCTTCAGTTTCTGTATCTATTGTTGTTCTTGCAGGGGGGAATAATGTAAATTTATTTGTAGAATTCCCATCTAAGATAAACATGTCACCTGACCTACAGCCAATGAAAGCATCTGTTGTAGCCAACCAAGGTCTTCCTAGAATTAAGGGATGTTCTCCTAGATTGTTCTTGGGTGTTAAGACCATGAAATCAACAGGATACTCCCAAGAATCTAACGATACACAAACATCCTCTAACACACCATCTCATTTAATAAGAGATGTATCTGCTAATTGCAATAAGGTTGGTGTGTATTGAAGGTTAGGAAGCCTAAGTGTGTCCATAACTTGTTTGCTCATTATGTTTATGGCTGCCCCTAGGTCAATTAGTGTGTTTGGTATTTCAATTCCATTGATGTGAATTTTTACAATGGGGCTTCTTGGGGTAAATATTTTTGAATTGTCATCTTCCCCATCATAATGCCTACAATTTTTCCAACTAACTGAATTCTTTTTATACCTTTTCTTCTTCTCCCTAATCGTTGTGTACTTAATTCCTTAATTGTTTTTGCAAAAATTGGTATTTCTTTTATGGCTTGCAATAAAGGAATATTAATACAAACATTGCTCAATTCATCCATCATATTGTAATCAGGCAAAATAATTTGTTTCTCTACTCCTTCATCGATTTTCAACCTTTCTCGAAAAGGTGGTTTAACTGATATTGAAGGTTGTTCTATGATAGGAGCATCTATTGGAATTTCTTCTGTTTATTTAGTTCCTTTTTGAGGGAGAGAAGTCTCCCCTTCTTCTGATTGATTCTTATGTTTTTGAAGATCAAATTTTGTTTTTTGAATGACAACACAAGGGTTTTTTGGTAATACCCTTCCAGACCTTAATTGGACATTGTTTAGGTCTAGTGGGGTTATCACATAAGTTTGAGGATTTTGACCCTCCATGTTGTATACTGGTTGTTGTGGTACCTTATTATAAGGACTTGGAAGTGTTTGAGCGGGTAGTTGATTTGATTATTGTGGAAATGGTAGGGAAAGTTGCGGGTTTTGACTTTGTATTGGGACTTGTGGCAATTGATTGGCTTGAGGAATTTGATTGGACAGGGTTAAGAATTGTGGTGGAATGTAGGATGGTGAGTATTTTTTATATTGAGCATAGGCTCCATAAGGATTTTGCCATCCTTGATTCCAAGGTTGTGATTGTGGCAGAGCCCAAGGCTGCCAGGCTGAGTTCCAATTACTTTGTGAAGATTGGGAAAATTTTTGTGGTCTAAATCCTTGTGGTTGATTTGGTTGGGGTTTTTTCCATGGTCTTTTGGCTATAAAGTAGAGAGGGTCTACTGGTTCTGAGATTCTTCATCATTGAATACAGCCTTAAGACTTGTTAAGGATGGACATTCCTTTGTATCATGATTATCTGCACATACGAAACAGGTTTCTATGGCTTTTAAGTCTAAGGGACACTCTCTCAGAGCATGTTTCTTCCGACATTTGGGACAGAAGATAGATAATGCAACATTTTCTGAATTTTTCTTGTTTTGTATTTTAGGGGTGTCTATTTGTTCACTTAGGCTCCCTAAAATATTTGTTTTAAAGGTGTCAAGTAGGTTTCCTATTTCTGCTCTACTAATTGTCCTAGCTGCAGACTTGTTTATTCTTGATAAGAGAGGGTCTCTAGGACTCTTTCCAATTCTTGCTTTGCCCCCTGAGATATGTACACATAAATCACAAATATTTGCAAATGGTAGCTGGGAAATATCTCCTTTTCCTGTTAGGCTACGGAGATCGATCCGTTCATCTTTAACAACTCTGAGTAAAAGAGCTTTTAAGGTTTCTTCATCCAAATTATCAATTTTTTCTCTTTTAACATTATAAACAAATCTTTTTGCCAAGTCTTCAATATTCTCATCTTCTTTCTGTGTCATTTTGAAGACTTCATCTTTAAGGTTACTAGGCATATAATAATCTCTATACTTGCCCAAGAAAGCCTCCTTCATCTATGCCCATGTTGTTATGGAATGCACTCCTAGACTCATGAACCATTTTAATTCTGAGTCTTTTAATGTGGCAGGGAATAGTTTCAACTTTTGAGCATCATGCAGATAGTCATATGATCTGCATAATACTTCAAATTTGAAGAGAAATGTCTCGGATATTCGTTTCCTTTCCCATGGGAATTAGGAAGAACTGAGGGTGATATATTTTTCATTGTGAGGGTTGTATCTTCATCAAAAATAGGGAATCCTGAAGGATCTTGATTTCCTTTGCTTCTACCCCCTCCTCTACCTCTACCTCTTCCTCTTCCTCTACCTCCAATCATATCTTCTTCACCATGGAAATTGTGCACTTCTCCTTCCCCTTCTTCAGCCATGATAGATTCTTTGGAACTAAGATAGTGTTCTTCTAATCTTTCTGGTTCCTCTATCTGTTAGGTCCCTATAATATTAGTGATCCCCCCATTACTATTGTTGTTGTATCCCTTATTGTTATTATTGTGCCCCTATTTTCCCCATATTGTTATTATTGTCCCCGATAAAATCCCTCTATTGTTATTTTTGTGCCTTTATATTATTATTGTTAGGTCAGTTTGGTTATATTGTGACCCCATAGACTCCTATATATAGAAAGGAGGCTTTGTCATTTGAATCATCTAAGAATTGTTCATTTGTGTAATGTAAAGGAGGTTTCCCCCTCGAAGAGGCTTATTTCTAAGGCATTGATCTATATTTTCTATCTTCTTGTGAGATGGTTCTATAACATTTGGTATCAGAGCTTTGGATTCTAGGGTTTCGCTGCTCCAAACAGGTCATCGTGCCATTTTCGCTATAACTTTTTTTCTGCGACGTTTCAGAAGCTAAAAAAGAAACCCGTTTGGGCTGAAATAGTTCGAAACTTTGGGTCCAAATTTCATAGTTTTTCTCGCTATATTTGTAGTAGTCATTCCTCCTCTTTCAGGGTCTTCTAAGTGCATGGGAGTGATGAGAAATGATGAAGAGGGATTGGTTGATGATGCTAGGGCTCAAAAGGAGTAGTGTAGGTTTGTGAAAATGGAGAGGATGTTCTATTTTTTTTTCTTTCAAGAATGAAATGGGATGGATGAATGATGAATAGATAGTGAATATGAAGTGGAAGGAGGGCTTGGAGTGCTGTGGTGACTTGGCCTTTGCAAAAAGTTCTTATTTTAACTTCTTTCCTCTTTCCTTGAAATCACCACCCTTCATAATTTGACTTCTCAACATTGCATGAGTGAAGAAGTGAGATGAAATTAACTAGTTGAAGGTGGCTTAGACTATTGACCCATCCTTAGCTTACAAAACCTCATCTCTCATGAATTGACAATAAATTTCCAACTATAATATGCTCAAGAAAAGAGGTAAAAAATATTGCATACATATACCTACCTGATGGTTGTTGGAGAGACCTCCATGCTGCTGCTGAGTTGATGTTGATGTGCAGGTGTTGGATGGTGATGTTGATGATCCTGATGCTTCTACTAAGCTCTAGAGGAGCTTATTTGACCTCTGTATTTCCATGTTGAAGCTGACTGCAAATCTCTGGCTACTTCATCATCATATCCCCTCAATTTTTCAAAGAAACCCATCCAATTGTACCTTGTGCATATCTCTAGCACAGGAGGGTGCTGATGACTCCTCACTATGTTGATGAGTTCCCCATGTCATTTTTCTCTGATGGATGGAGGTTTGTATAGGTATGATAGCAAATTTAAAAATTCTGTGTACACAATTCTCTTATGCTGCAATCACTTTCAACAAACTAGAAGGGTTTTTTATGTTCATTTCACTTGGAAACATGTGGGGAAATGTAGATCCTACCTCCTTAACACTACTTGATGAATCCAACCTCTATTTTTCCCTTTTAAAACTGCTCACTTCCAATCCTGTAGGTGTTGTTCTGTATCCTGTAGGATCTCAGGGAATCTTGTAGGTTTCCAGGATAACGACTTGTTTTGTCCATATCTCCCAAATGGTAGAATGGATTGACTTGAAAATTTCTGAACATGTTGCCATCATCATTATTCACCTCCCCATAAAACAAATTTGGTCAATGGATGCACGGATCTCGAGAAAAACTAAAAATGACTGAAGGTGATGGAGGCCAATTTCTTGGAAACCGTGCATTGGAATTTGCTGAAATTTCTTGGGCATGGTACCATCATCCATATGCTTCTCCCCATGAAAAAATTGTTTAAATTGATGCACAAATATCGAGAAAATGAAAAAATGGTTGTAGGTGATGGAGGTTGATTTCTTGAAAATTGTGCATTAGAATTTTCTGAAATTGCTTAAGCATGTTACCATCATCCATATTCATCTCCCCCTGAAACAGCTTGGAAAATGGATGCATGGTTTTCAAGTTATGGCAAAAACAAATTTATGCTTTATGTATTTTTGAATCATGTAGTAAAACTAAGCATCCTGTAGTTTTTTAGGACAACAAGCAAACTAAATGGTAGAAGCTTGAGAACGATGGGTGGATGATGGAAATAGATGAGGTTGATGGATTGGCATGGCCTTGGCCTTGTTGGAGCATTTGAGCAAAGGAGGAGAAAGTTGAAATTTGACTTCTTTTGACTAGGCTTGACCAATTTTTTTCTTTTGGTACTAACTTGTTTTTTTTTTTCTTCTTGCAGATGTTGGAGAGCACATGCATTCGTTAGAGAGATACATGGAGGAAATTTTTTTTTTTCCCTTTTTTTCTTCTAGGCCTACTAGCTACCTGAAGGAGGTTTTAAAATAGTAGGTCTCCCTAGGCACCCCAAAGGAGGTTTTCACCTAGGATTTTTTTTTTTCTTTTTTCTTTTTTCTTTTTTCCAACCCATTGACCACCTCATGGAGGTTTTCAATCAATGACCCAATATGAGGTGCCTCAAAGGAGGTTTTCACCTGAGATTTTTATTTTTTCCTCTTATTTTTCAATTTTTTTTTCTTTTTTCTACCCTACTCTACTTGAAAAGAAAAATCATTTTCAAGTATAAGAATACTTTCAATGGAGCCAGGTGCATATCAAAATGACAGAAAAACTGATGTGTAGGTTTGCAATATATGATTTGACATGTACCTGGATCTCAAAGACCAAATGATTTGACTTTGAAAGGATCAAGCATACTTGAAGAAGAGAGTGATGTTGCAACTTAGTGACTGTCTAGAACCAACCTCAATATAACTTTCATGCTCTTGGTTTGATTGCTTATCTGGATCATTCTTCATGTATTCTTCTACCATGACTTTCAAATCTTCCTCTTTTTGTTGATTGTTCTCTTGAATACGTGGAGGATTTGATGGTAACCATGAGAGAGTTTTCTCAATCTCTTATTTTGATGTCTGCTCTTCATCAAGTGCAACCCATGATTCTTTGATCTTCTCTTTCGAATCTTCTTCTTCTGAATGTATTCCTTCAATGATATCAAGAGAATCTCTTTTTTGCAATACTCTTCCTGAGCTATGGTGAATACCATTGAGCTCAAGAGGAGATTTTTGGAACTTTTGTACCTCAACATTATAAATGGGTTGAGCTACTTCAATGTGTGGGTTTGGAAATGGTGGTACAGATAGTTGAGTGGGAGTGTATATTTGAGATGGATCTGGATGGGGTTGTGGTTGTGGTGGAGGTGAATGGTAGGGATAACATGGAGTTGGGTATGGAGGATATTGAGGAAAATATTGAGGATATTGTGGATGGCTCCCATAAGTTCCTTGCCAACCTTGAGGCCAAGATTGGTTTTGGGGTTGAGATGGCTAATGTTTCCAAGGAAAAGGTGTGTTCCAATTACTTTAAGGTGGATATGCATAACCTTGAAATTGTGAATTAGGATCTTGAATGATATCAGGCTGAATAGGCTGCCATGATCCTCTTGGAGCTACATAACATTGCTGCATTGGAAATTGACTTGCTCCATTGTCCTCTTGGTGAACTTCTTTCAACCTTGGTAATGAGGAGAAACATTTAACATCATGTGATTCTGCATGGACAACACAAACAACTTCTTTTTGCTCATTTTGTATTCTTAACATTTCTATTTGTTCAGTTAGATTGCTAAGAATTTTTGTTTTAAAGTCATCAAACAAATTTCCAAGTTTAGTTTGACTTACTGATCTTGATGTTGATTGACTTACTCTTGCCCTTCCTCTTGATATGTGTTTGCATGTTTTACAAATTTCTTCAAATGATAATTGGTATACATCACCTCTACTCATGAGATCAAGGAGATCAATCCACTCATCCCTAATTATTCTAAGTAAGAGGGTTTTTAGTGTGTTGGGTCCTAAATGATGTAGTTTTTCCCTCTTAACATTATACATGAACCTCTCCATTAGATCCCCAAGGCTCTCATCTTCTCTTTGATTCATTCTAAATATTTCTTCCTTAAGATCATGATCTTTATATTTTTCTAGAAATATATTTTGCATATCATTCCATGACATTATTGAATTAGTCCTTAAACTCATGAACCATTTAAGAGCTCTATCCTTCAATGTTGCCAGAAACAATATCAGTTTTTGAGTTTTTAATAAGTAACCATATGATATACAAACAATTTCAAATTCAAAGAGAAAGGTTTCCGGATCCTCTAACCTTAGACCATGAAATTTTGGAAGAAAAGATAGAGGGATGTTCTTCATGTGCACATTGATATCACTATCTTGAATGGGAAATCCAAGAGGATCTTCCTCATTGTCTCAATCCATTTCTTCTATATTCTTTTCCATCTTCTTCTTCTACCTACAAAAGTGAATGGTGATGTGGCTCTTACTACACCACGTGATCAAATGGGTGGGTGGGTTGGTGTTGGAGATTTTTTGTTTCTATGATTGCATGAAAACTATAATGCAACGCAATTTTCTACTTTTGAAATGAAATATGCCTCATGTAATTTTTTTATTTTTTTGTTTTTGCAAAAAGTAAAAAGAAATGAATCAACTAGGGAATAAAACAATGCATATTTTGACACCTCCTCGACAACGGTGCCAAAAAGAGACGAGCTTCAGTATTGCAACAAGATTTCTGCAACTCCCATGGCTACCGACTTTAATTATCAACCCAGGGTTCGTACAAACTTAAGAGGTATCAACACTATATGTGCAGCATACAATGTGTCATTCCTTTGCTACCATGATGTAATGCAGTGAATGTACTGAAGTCAAATCCTAAACTAATTACAAAAAATGAAATGTTCGAAATGGAACCTTAACCTATTGCAAGAAAGAAAGTACAAGGAAAAACGTTGAAATCAAATGATAAAACACACCATTTTCTAACTAAATTCTAAGAGGATTTTCTTCAAAAGAATGCTAAGTTAATATGTGTGTCATCTTACTGTCCTAAGCATGCAGATTCAAAACATCAAACATCACTACTATGCATGTAAAGGACTGAAATAAATTTGTTTTTTTTTTCTTTTTATTCTTTTTATGGAAAAACAAGTGTGAAAGATAATCTCTTTTCGTAATGTGGCAGGTGGATTGGAGATTATGTTGGATGGTTGGAAGGCTTGGGAGACCCTTAGGTGACATTGTGTGGCTTCCTGGAGGTTTTCCCTCAATTCAGCTTCAAAACAGGCCACTACAAGAAAACTTACAAGATCCCTTAAAAACTTACAAGATACAACAGAAAGAAAAATGATTGATGTTGAAGGTGATGGAAAGCTTAGGGAAGGTGGTTGGTGGATGGAATGAGGCAGGGGAGTGCCTAGGACCACTTCAAAACTCGAAACCAAATTTGGGAGATGGATGGATTTGCTCAAAAAGCTTGGAGAAGTTTCCTTGTGAAATGATGAAATTGGTGAGGGTTTAATGACCAAGAAAATCAAATCCAAATTGGATGAGACAAATTTTGTTATTAAATAGGATGCCTTAGGTCCCTATTCCAAGTGGAATCACTCAAAAATACCTCTGTCAACCCATGGAAAAAAAAAAAAAAAAAACATTACTAGTCGAAAATCTAGAAATTCGAGAACTAGTGAGTTGGTAAATCTAAAAAATGTCTAACCAAGTCAAGTGAAAATGCAATGGGGTAATTTTTTTTATGAAAGAGAATGGTTTTTTGATCTAATTCAAGTGGAGCCAACTCGATTGAAGCTTGTTAGCATGATTTAAAAAATAGTAGAAATTTATTGTTCTTTGCTAAAAAGGAGGTCCAACAATCTAGATTTCGGAATAAGAAGACTAATCCAAGTAGCTCAATGATTACTATGAACTTCCAAAGCTTTTCCAAGGATGAAATAATTCTTGTGATCCTGCAAAATAAATTTCATTAACCATTTAACTCAACCCTACAACAAGAAATCATTAATACTAAATGCAGAAGTAGAAAGAAATAAAAACTAGAGATGCATGTGAATAAGCAGTGAAAAGAAGGAAAGAAAATGATACAAAATGGCTCTGAGGTTCCTGGGATGGCCAAGCCCAAGGAAAATTAGAGACTTATGGACAAGAAAAAGATTTAGAAGATGAACATGACACCAATCTTCATTATTTTCATCAATAGAATTACATCCCTGCAAGAAAATATAATGGAGCTGCAAAAATACAAGTTCTCTCCACAATAACACTAATGAAAATCTATCTCTAGAGGAAAATTCTACTTGGTACTTATACAAAATGACTAGGAATCATTCCCCATGAATGGAGGAATATTTCCCCACCAAAATCCCTTGATTAGTGGATCTGGTCCCGTGATTAGTGGATGTGGTCCCTTGATTAGTGGAACACATTCCTAGATTTTCTCAATCATTGGAGTTCCACAATATGTGCCATAATTCCATAATATCTTGTTGATTTATTATTTATTATTGATCCTCCTATAGTAGGGAACAAGTCCCTAAATTATCTCCTCCTTCAAATCTTCACAATCTGCCCAATATTCTCATAATATTCCACAAAAATAAATAATATTAGGCACAAATATCCAATTATTCATAAACCTTCCTAATGAATATATTAAAGTTAAAAATAAATTATCTAATGCAAAAAGAGAGGCATAGTGTGTTGAAGGATGGTCATAGGCCTTGATTTATGTTTTAAGTTAGAGGCATGGGCCTTAATTTATGTCTAATTTAGAGGCCCATCAGTAACCTAGTTTAATCACCAAATATTCAAGAGATTTGGTTCTGGTGTCTTTGGCCACAGATGGCATTCACTCTATCTTTAGCTGTGAATGCATGTTGTTTAGAGAGGCCTACAACTTGGATGCTACCATGGATGAACTTGTTAATGCTGTGTAAATCATTTAACTAGTATGTTTATGAATATCAATCTGATCAATTGCATGAATCTTCTTGGTACCAAAATAAAAGAGAAAGGCTTTGTAGTATTGTGCACCTTTAGGGACTAGAACCGTAGGTTCCAAGAAGACTAATTGGAACTATCCCTTCTCTATGTCAAGTGTAGACATAAACTTGTACTGAGTAGTATAAATCTACTTCCAGAATTCTAAGTATGTTGTAGCCTTCAATGCTCAATTATTCTTCTTAATCTCTCTATATCTTGAAAAAACATTCTGATGTGTTGCAATCTGGGATGTAGAAGATACAAGTGACTTTGTTATCTCTTCCATGTGTGAGAAAAGAGTGGTGGGAAGACTTGTTCAAACAATTGTAGCCTGCTCCTATAAGCCCTTTTATTCTGATTATTCTTCTTGAGTATTTGTATGAGTATCTTTTTTAGTATCAATCTTAATATTTTCCTTAAGATCTCTCTTCTTTCTTCTCTTGAAAACATGAAAGTTTGCAACTTGAGAAGCTGAATCTGTAGGAGACATACTTTCGTTTCATATTTTAGCTTCTTTTTCCTTTGAAATAGGAGTTTGTAGAGATGTCTGACTGGCAATTTTCTCTTCAACCTCTTGCAGTGTATTCTCTGTCCACTCCTCTTGATTGGCATACTACTCTATTTATGGTCTACATGTATGTGCATAGGGTGTGGTGTTCTGCTCAGCTCTCAATTTTAAAATTATCCCTAATGGATCATAAGATCATGTGAAACTCAGCTTGAAATTCATCTTCTTTAATAACTCATCTACTTCCTTTGCTGCTACACTGGTGTTGACGATGTAAGGACCAATATGTGCCTTCAGTTTAAACTATGATTTCTACTTTATTGAAACAAAATGCAGGTCATCCATGTTTAACATTTGCTTAATATATTCCAAGGCAAAGATTTTTACTAGCACAAAAATTGGCAACCTGTAGGGAGGGATTTCACATCCATAGATTCAAATTTCTATATAATTCTGGTAAAGATATAATCTCCAACCTTGGCTTGTTCTATAAGATGTAAAACTCTTTTGATTTCTAGTGAAATCCTTGGTATAACATTGTTGCTAAGAACACACAAGGATACATGCAAAAACTCATCTACAAAATTACTAAATGAATATTCCTCTATATTCTTTCTGACCAAGGAAGTCCAGTGAATGACTGATAGTGGTCTTCCCTTTACATCCACCTTCTGCAACTGAAATTTGAACATGTCTTCTTCATAAAACAACATCAAATACACAAGGACTTACTGGTGTTTGAATGCACCTTCATTAGTAAGCTTCAAAAACTGATCATGAATAACATTTGATAGATATTGATTGTAGTTGAAAATGACTGATGGCTTCTAACCAATTGAGAACACTGACAAAAATCATAACACTAATTCATCTACCCATTTATTTGTGCAATAACCTAATACGAAAGTAACCATATAAATAACTTGCCTTGACATTTCAAGGAAAATAGAAGTAGAATATCGGGGATTATGTTTTGGTAACTCAGAATGTGCGGGCATAAAAGACTAAAAAATATGGACTCATTGAGAGGAAAGTAATCTTCTAGTATATTTCCATGAGTGAAAACATGGAAAATGGATGTAAGAGAGCTTGAGGATTAATATGAAGAGCTTGGAAGATAGCTTCTAGTGTAATTGTGAATAAGATTTCATTATTTTGGGCAATTACAACCTTCTATCTATGGAGATACCTAAGATGACACCATGTAACAAATTCTTGGAAAAAATGAGTCTGGGGAAAAATAAACTAAGGTAAGAATGACTCCCACACACTCAATTCATCACTGTTATCTATTTTTTTTATTTCCCAGTTATGAAGCTCATACAAGTCAAACTCACATTGGGTTTCCGTTATTTTATACTGTGTTTCAACCAAAGGAAATTCATCTAAGGTATGAACATGAGGTAATACAGGACTTTCAACAACCATTTTCACCTTTCCTTTATGAGACAACATCGTTTACTATAATGGAGGCTAAGGCAATAGTGTTACCAGGCTATAATTGATCGATTACAAATAGGAATGGTGTTATAGAGGGTGCTGGTGCACTTGAAAAACTTTGGATCAAACTTGCACAGATCAAACAACTGGCGAACAGGACTAATGCAAGGTGATGTGAGGTTTTTAAAGGAAGAGAGGGATGATTACCAGAAACATTACCATTTTTTGTGCATCACATTAAAATAATTAAACATTTGCAGGAGTCATTAGTGACCAACTTCCATATGATTGTTTGTCGGAAGATGCAACGATTAATGGTAATGTGACATGGATGACAGGTGGCGTGTCATGCATTAGGGGAATTTTGACGTCTAAAATGGGCCTCCTAAGAAAAATGTACAACGAAAATAAAATTTATAAGAACCAATAGGATTCAAGATGATGATGTCAACCATGGGTGATGATTCAAAATTTTTGGAGTAAAATGATTAAAAAATAATAAAATAATAAAACTACTTTTTCAACTCGTATTTTCAACTTATATACCCAAGGTTTTACTCAAATTTCAAGTGGCAGTACTTGTTTGATGCAAAAATTAATTCTTCATCCAAGGAGTACCCATGTTGCATACTTTTCGATGGACCCTGCTATATGAAGAATGAGAAAAACATGAAAAACATGATTGTAATCACATTTTTCATGTATTTCTCATTTTTTGTGTAAGAAGGTCCATCAAAAGTATGCAACATGAGTACTCCTTGGATGAGGAACCCAATTTTGCATCTAGCTAGTGTTTCCCCTCAAAATTTGAGTAAACCCATAGGGAATTAAGTCAAAAATATGAGTTCAAAAAATAGCTTTTTCTTTTTTCCCTCTAAATTAGATGATGTTATCTAATATTATTTTATTATTTCCAGTATTATTTTATAATTTCCTTAGGAATCCCATTTTAAGCCTGAAAATTCACCTAATGAATGGAGAGGGAATATGTGAGAGCAAGTGGGAGTGGGTGACAGTTTTTGGGGGGTGAAAATGGTACGTGATAAAGGAGGGGAGGGCCCTAAATTCATCATGGAGAGCCACATTCTTTTCGGTGGTTTCCAAAAAACTATATTTTGGACCACCGTACCTCGTTAAGTTCTGAAATCTCGGGGGGCGGGGGGACATCATCCTCCACCGTTGATCCTGGTGGGGACGATCTCACCTATTCAATCATACAAATGCTTTATCAAAATGCAATAAAACATCACATCCATTTATTTACAAATTGAAACAAAATCTTTCGCTATTTAATCAAAAGTTGCCATAATAAAAAACTTAAGGTGGCATTTTAACTAGCGTTCCCTTTGGGGATTTTTATTTTTATTCATTTTTCACATGATTTATTCTATTCCCTTTTTATTTTTCCTCTATTTTTATTTCCTTTTCTATTTTCATAATTTTTATTTCCTTTTTCTATTTTTTCTTATTTTTGCTTTTCACGAGGATAAAAACAACTAAAAGTAACAGATAAGTTACAACATGTTATGAAACCAGCTCAAGAAAAGATAGAAAAGATAGATCAACGCCTTAAAATCCAGCCTCTTCGAGGGGGCGACCTCCTTTACATTACATAAATGAACAATTCTTGGATGATACAAATGAAAAGACCTCCTTTCTATATATAGGAGTCTAAGGGGTCATAACATAATCAGAGCCGACATAACAATAATAATGTAAGGGCACAATAATAACAATAATGGGCTTCTATGGGGCACAATAGTAACAATATGGGCACTACATGGGTACATCAATATAATAAGTGGGTTGTACTAATAACAATAAGTGGTTACACTAGTGGTATAGGGGCCTAACATGCCCCTCCCCTTCAAAAAGTGTTGTCCTCAATGCTTGAGTAGTTCTTGATGCTTCTGTATAAAATTCTTGTCCTCCATGTGGAATCTTCAGCGGGTAAGTTCTTCCACTTGATGAGATACTCTAAAATTGATCGATTTCGTCGCTGTTGGGTTCTTGTTTCTATGATTGCTCCAGGTTCCAATATGATTTTTCCTTCCTCTTCAATTTCTGGCAATATTGTTTGAATTGGGATCTTTTGCAACTTTTGAATAAGTGGTCATACTTCTTCATCCTTCTTCCATTCATCCCTTGCTTCGTTTATCCAATTTGGTTGGATAATATAAATAGCACAAAACAATGCTTCCACATCCTCATCCTTGAAGAGTCTTCCCATTCGGTAAGGTCGCCATTTTTTAAGTGCATGTAGTATTGCCAACATTTCCTTCTCATAAATAGCTTTCTTGAGATGTAGCAGTAAAAATTCCCAATCACCTACATCAAAACATTTTTCACTAAAATGTTTATCTACCTGTTGTTTCGTTTGATTTTGTACCAAAGTGGCATTATCCTTTAAAAGTTGGAGAACTTGTTGTTGATGCTCGATGTGATATTTCACTGCTTGAACCTTTTTCTTCTTGATATGTCCTTCTATCTCTAGAGTTTGAGGAGTGGTAATTTCTTCCAATCGTTTACAAGATATGGTCGGATTCATTTCTTGATGCTCGATGTGATCTTTCACTTCTTGAACATTTTTCTTCTTGATATGTCCTTCTATCTTGATAGTTTGAGGAGTGGTAACTTTGAACAATGAATTACAAGATATGGTTGGATTCATTTCTTCTTTCTCAATGTGATCTTTCACTTCTTGCACATTTTTCTTCTTGATATTTCCTTCTATCTTAAGAGTTTGAGGAGTGGTAATTCTTGCCAATGCTTTACAAGATATGGTCTAATTCATTTCTTCTTTCTCTGGGGTGGGGTCCTGGCATATATCTTCTTCTTTTGATGTTTCTTGATCTTTTTCTTCCTCCTCTTCATATTCTATGTAAAATAATTTCTTCTCAGCACACTTATGACCTTTAGTGCATTTGCTATCATAATTGTAACAAAGCCCTTTTTCTCTTTTTTCTTCCAATTGTTGTGGTGTAACCCTTGTAGGTTGTGGAAGGTTAGGAGAAACAACACTTCTATCTTTATAGTTATGAGAGGTACGCTTCCTGGTTTCCATAATTTTTCTTTCCACTATGTCACAAAGCCCTTTTACTCTTTCCAATTGTTGTGGTGTTGCTCTAAAGAAGGTGTTGCTTTTTGTATCCTCATAATGTGCTATCATTTCCTCCGTGAAAATTGACCACGTAACAAGTTGTTTACGAGAACAAAGCCCTTCGTACCATAAAAATTGATCTGGTTCTAAATATTAAGATGCAACACATACCTTTTGTAACAGTTGTACACCATGGATATCAAAATATTGCTCCATATGAAGTATCCAATTTACCGGATCCTTGCCATCAAACTTCCTCATCTTGCTTTTTCTTGATTTTAGGAGCTCGACCTTGAAACGACTATAACTCTGTACTTTTAGATCTTTAAGTTCTAAAAATGCAACCTATAGTAGCCCTCTGTGTCCTCTTTCCAATGCCACCAATCTGATCCAAATTGGATTCTCTAAGAAAGAGTTATGCACAATCTCCCAAGATGACCTGATTATAGACCTTTCCAGAAGAGCGAACTTGTACGAAGTGCTACTTGTTACTGTTTTGACCTTTGACTCTAAAAAATATATACAAGAAAACTACAGTCCGTCCTCTTTCTGTACCTTCTTACAAAATTTCAATCCGATGCTCAGAAAGAATGTTATGACAATTTTCCCTAGGTCACATGTTTTGAATGTAATTCAAGAGTCTGCAAAAAGACCAACTTCCTCAGATCATATCTCCACAAATATCACGCAAAAATCTCTGAAATTTAGACTCAAAGTTCAGCGCCATTTCTTCTCAAATGGGTTTTTTTTTGTGACTTTTGAAACATCACAGAAAAAAAGTTATAGCGAAAATGCCACGATGACCTATTTGGAGCAGCGAAACCCTAGAATCCAAAGCTCTGATACCAAATGTTATGAAACCAGCTCAAGAAAAGATAGAAAAGATAGATCAACGCCTTAGAATCTAGCCTCTTCGAGGGGGCAACCTCCTTTACATTACATAAATGGAAAATTCTTGGATGATACAAATGAAAAGACCTCCTTTCTATATATAGGAGTCTAAGGGGTCATAACATAATTAGAGCCGACATAACAATAATAATGTAAGGGCACAATAATAACAATAATGGGCTTCTATGGGGCACAATAGTAACAATATGGGCACTACATGGGTACATCAATATAATAAGTGGGTTGTACTAATAACAATAAGGGGTTACACTAGTGGTATAGGGGCCTAACACAACATCCCTTGGGATAAATAGTTAGATAATCATACCTTGATCACTATATTTATAGGACCCTAACACCACACATGAACCAACACTTGAAATACTCATGGTTGCCACACAAGAATCAACCATAAGAGTTGCCACTTAGATATATTTTAGAGAAAACTTTTGAGAAAAAGAAATAATTGAAGAACAATTTGCACGTCTTGAAGAATATCTCAAAGTCACAAAATGACTTAATCTTCCACTCCAAAGAGGCCACAATCCATGAATGCAATGTTGCATGAGGACATGCAACATTCTCAGTTGGGGGGGAATGTTGGGCCTCAAAAATATCATCTTTTTCACTTTCCTTCAATATTTACCATATTTTGCAGCTCCATCACCTTACACTAATACCATTTTCATGATCATATATTGGTTTATACTTATTATTTTCCAAAGAATTTACTTTAGTTTTTTGAGTGAATTTATGATTAAATAATAGAAAATTAACATGTATTATTATATCTAAAATTGGGATGATTATTGTGATGTGTGTAGGCATGTTTGAATATTCCAGCACAGTGATATTTGGCCACTAAGTCTTCAATTCGAATTTCCTCTTTAGACTCTTGAAGATTTGAGGAAGGTTTGGGATCATTGATCAAGCACATTTCATGGAGAAGAATAATGGAAGCTTTCATAAGTGTCTCCTATTAAAGCTATGAGATATTTGTGTGTGGATATGAAGAGATATTAGGGTTGCTAGATGTTAACACATGGTTTTAATTACATGATTTATTTGTGGATCTACATTTATTAATTAGTTATGTTAGTTTTTGTATAAATAAGAGTGTCTTCTCCATTCAAAAGTGTGTTAAGTTTTGAATGCTAAGGATTGGCTATGTGTATACTTGATGTTATGAATACTATTGAAGTTCACTTTATTTAAAATAATCCTTTGATATGGTTATGCCTTCATGACGAGATTTGGTGTGTGATCAATAAATTTCTGAACTTTTCACCACTTTTGTACTTCAAGATGGCCATCTAATGAGTACGAGTGTATTTTAATGTTCCAAATTTTCAAGATAGATTAGTTTCTTTTATGGTCATTTTCTGCAATGTTTATTTCAAGTATTTTGATTATATCTTTTGTTTCTCAATCTATTTATGTTCTTTTGTAGATCAAGTGAATTTATTTCATTCCCATAAATTATTTCATAGCATAGTTTTCTTCCACAAGCCTTCATAGGAAAATCATGGTTTTAACTTATGAATGAACTCTAATCTTTCAACACACGTTGAATTTCTGAATTGCTTTATAGTATTCAATGCTTTCACAGTTAAATTGTATCATTTTTATAGATTAAATTTACAAGCTTTCATAGATTAGATTTACTCACCTTCCTAGATTAAAGATTTTCATGCTTTCATAGGCGAAATTTCAAATGCTTTTATTATATTAGATTTACTACTTTAATTAGCATAAGTGACTTTGTTTTCACTATATTAAAATTTCTTTTCTTTCCTAGAATAGTTTGTCTTAGATTTTACTCCATTCAAGGATAGTCATTTTATTGCTTCCATCATAATTATGTGTGTGTCCTTTCACTAGATTTCATCTCATAGATTTTCCTTGCATTTGCAGACTTTAAAATTCAATTTCTTTTTAGATTAAGATTTTTTTTCCACTTCATTGCATTCTCTTCACTCATTTGCATAGCCTTACCATTCATTACTTGCTATTACAATTCTTATTTTATAATTAAAATTAAAAGTTGATTTCCTATAATATATTGTGCAAGTGTACTTCACAAGTATATGACCTTGGATTGTCATTCAATGCAAGTAATTTAACTCATAATTAAATTACCCAACACTTAGAAAGTAAAAAATAAAACTTAATGACCTAGCCATGGGTCCCAAAATTCCATTTAGCATACAAGAGGAATTTGAGCATTGGTGATATCATGGAATTAGTTTCTTTTAAGCTCGGGAGGAAGTATGCAAGTCTTGTCTAGAACACGTAACCCCAGAAGGGTCCACTCTGGAAGTTACAAAGGTTGGCGCAAGGTGAAGTTCTATGGGCACAAGGCTCCAAGGGGACATGGTAGAGGATGTCCGTAGGCAGAACAAGAAACAATTGGCTAGCAAAGGATCCCACTAGGCATGTCACCCTAGAATTCTATTGGGTCCCTATAATACTAGTGATTACCCCATTACTATTATAGTTATACCCCTTATTTATATTGTTGTGCCCCTATTACCCCCATATCGTTATTTCTGTGCCCCATAGAATCCCTCTATTGTTTTTTTTGTGGCTTTATATTATTATTGTTAGGTTGGGTGGATTATATTGTGACTCCTTAGACTCCTATATATAGAAAGGAGGTTTTGTCATTTGAATCATCAAAGAATTGTTCATTTATGTAATGTAAAGGAGGTTGCCCCCTCGAAGAGGCTGAATTCTAAAGTGTTGATCTATATTTTCTATCTTTTCTTGAGCTGGTTCCATAACATTTGGTATCGGAGCTTTGGATTCTAGGGTTTCGCTGCTCCAAACAGGTCATCGTGGCATTTTCACTATAACTTTTTTTTTGTGACGTTTCAGAAGTCGCAAAAAAAACCCATTTGAGAAGAAATCATGCTGAACCTTGGGTCCAAATTTCAGAGCTTTTCGCACGATATTTTTGGAGATATGATCTGAGGAAGTTGCTCTTTTTGGAGATTGAATTGCTTCCTATATCCAGCACCAGAGTGTCAAGTGATGATTGCTAATGGAGGAACAATAAATTGCTCTGGAAAGTGCCATAATATCAAGCTATCCATGGGAGAATATGTATTGACTAGCCCAATGCTTTCCATTCCAATGGGAGGTGCCGATGTTGTACTAGGAGTCCAATGGCTACAATCCTTGGGTACAATAGGTTTTAATTTTCAAGAAATTTTCATCAAATTTTCTATGGAAGGAAAGGAAGTTGAATTAAGGGGTATTGCAGGGAAACCAGGAAAGATAATCAACTCTAGTGGCATGACTAAGCTTCTAAAAAAGGAGCAAAGAGGTGTAATTGCACAATTATGTTCGCTAGATGTTTCCACATTGGAATCATCTATTTCTCCAGAACACCAAAAAGTCCTGGACAATCATTCCAAGGTATTTGAGACTCCCAAAGGTCTCCCACCTATGCGTGATCATGATCATGCTATTCATCTGATTCCAGGAAGTGTTCCTCCAAACATCAGGCCGTACAGATATCCCTTTGTCCAAAAAAGTGAAATTGAACATATGGTTGCAGAAATGCTAGATGCTGGTATAATTCAACCGAGTCAAAGTTCTTTCTCAGCTCCAGTAGTATTGGTACACAAGAAGGATGGATCATGGTGCATGTGTTTAGATTATAGGGAGCTCAACAAGCTCACTATTAAAGATAAGTTCCCCATTCCTGTCATTGATGAATTACTGGATGAATTGCATGGATCAATTTACTTCACCAAGTTGGATCTTCATTCGGGATATCATCAAATAAGAATGAAGATTGAAGACATTCCGAAAACGGCATTTAGAACTCATGAGGATCATTATGAATTTTTGGTCATGCCTTTTGACCTTACCAATGCACCTTCAACTTTTCAAGGTTTGATGAATCCAATTTTCAAACCATTCCTTAGAAAATTTGTATTAGTATTTTTTTATTATATACTAATCTACAGCAAGTCTTGGAAGGATCATGTTGAACATGTTGACAGGGTGTTACAACTATTGGAAGAGAAACAATTATATGCAAAAAGATCCAAACGTATCTTTGGAGTCCAGGAGGTGGAATATTTCGGTCATATTGTATCTCATGAAGGAGTTAAGGTAGACCCTAGCAAAATTAAAGCCATTAAGGAATGGAAAATCCCCACATCCATAAAGCATCTGCGAGGATTTCTTGGGTTGATAGGGTATTATCGCAAGCTTGTTAAGAATTATGGGAGAATAGTAGCACCTCTAACAACATTATTGAAGAAAGATTCATTTTCATGGACTCCGGAAGCAACAAAGGCCTTTGAACATCTTAAAGAGGCAATGTGCCAAGCACCGGTCTTAGCTACACCGGACTTCACAAAAACCTTTATTGTGGAATGTGATGCTTCAGGAAATGGAATTGGTGCTGTTCTAATGCAAGATGAAAGACCCATTGCTTTTGAAAGTCGTCCAATCAAGGGAAAGTTTTTAAGAAAAGCTATTTATGAGAAGGAAATGTTGGCAATACTCCATGCACTTAAGAAATGGTGACCCTACCTAATGGGAAGACACTTCAAGGTAAAAACAGATCATGATAGCCTTAAATACTTTTTAGAACAAAGATTATCCTCTGAAGAGCAACAAAAGTGGGTCACAAAGATGTTGGGTTATGACTTTGAAATCATCTACAAAAAAGGGAAGAAAAATGTGGTGGCAGATGCACTCTCAAGAAAGGATGAGGATGTGGAAGCATTGTTGTGTGCCATTTCTATTATCCAACCAGATTGGATAAACGAAGCAAGGAAGGAATGGAAGAATGACAAAGAAGTGTGGGCACTTATTCGAAAGCTACAACAAGATTCTAGTACTTCTGATACATTTAGCTGGCAAAATGATTCGTTATGGTACAAATATTGCTTATACCTCTGTAAGAATTCCTAGCTAAAACAAAAGATTCTTATGGAATTACACACTTCTCCCTTAGGAGGGCACTCAGGATTTTTAAAAACTTACCACAGGGTTAAGAAGGAATTTTTTTGGGATGGCCTTAAATCATATATTCAAAAGTTTGTGGCGGAATGTTTGGTTTGCCAACAAAATAAAGTTGAAACAATTAAGACACCGGGTCTATTACAACCTTTATCCATTCCAAGCCAACGTTGGGAGGAGGTTTCAATGGATTTTATCACAGGTTTACCCAAGTCTGAGGGAAAAAGTGTCATCATGGTGGTAGTTGACAGACTTACCAAGTATGCACACTTTTGTGCATTATCACACCCATTTAAAGCCAGTACAATTTCTACTGCATTTATGGAAACAGTTCAAAAGCTACATGGAAACCCAAAGATTATTGTAAGTGATAGAGATCCCATTTTCACTGGAAATTTTTGGACAAAATTATTTTCTTGTCTTGGTACTCAGTTAGCTCATAGCTCATCTTATCATCCTCAATCTGATGGGCAAACTGAGATAGTAAACAAATGTTTGGAAGGATATCTTCGTTGCTTTGTATCTGATAAACAGACACAATGAGTCAAATGGTTGCCTCTGGCTGAATGGTGGTATAACACTTCCTTCCATACAACAACAAAAATGACCCCATTTATGGCACTTTATGGGTATCAACCACCATCCATCACATCATATTTAAGAGAAAATTCTAAGGTTCAGGCAGTGGAACATCACATCGAACATCAACAACAAGTCCTCCAACTCTTAAAGGATAACCTCGTGTTGGCACAAAATAGAATGAAACAATAGGCAGATCAACATTGCAGTGAAAGAAGTTTTGATGTAGGTGATTGGGTATTCCTACGGCTACAACCATATAAGCAAATGTCCCTAAAGCAAGCTAAGAAGGATAATAAACTATCACCAAAGTATTATGGTCCGTACAAGGTGTTGCAAAAGATTGGTACTATGGCATACAAATTGGAGCTTCCTGCAGCTTCTCGATTGCACCCAGTTTTCCATGTTTCATGTTTAAAGAAGGTTATAGGCGACAAGCTCCCAATTCAAACAATATTGCCAGAACTTGACGAGGAAGGAAAAATTATATTGGAACCGGAAGCAGTCACAGAAACAAGAACTCGACAGCTACGAAATCGATCAATTTCAGAGTATCTTATCAAGTGGAAGAACTTATCCGCTGAAGATTCCACATGGGAGGATGAGAATTTTATGCAGAAGTATCTAGAATTACTCAAGCGTTGAGGACAACACTTTTTTGAAGGAGAGGGGCATGTTGGGTCCCTATAATACTAGTGATTACCCCATTACTATTATAGTTATACCCCTTATTTATATTGTTGTGCCCTTATTACCCCCATATTGTTATTTCTGTGCCCCATAGAATCCCTCTATTGTTATTTTTGTGGCTTTATATTATTATTGTTAGGTCGGGTGGATTATATTGTGACTCCTTAGACTCCTATATATAGAAAGGAGGTTTTGTCATTTGAATCATCAAAGAATTGTTCATTTATGTAATGTAAAGGAGGTTGCCCCCTCGAAGAGGCTGAATTCTAAGGCGTTGATCTATATTTTCTATCTTTTCTTGAGCTGGTTCCATAACAAATTCTAACCCCGAAAGATCCAAAGGGAGTGCAGGTTTCAAGTTTCAAGGATAGGGGAATTAGGGCAACCTGGCATAAATAGGTCGTGGAGCAAGCGATCATTGATTAGCTAAAGGAGGTCCCCACAACCACATCACCCCAGACAATCTCGATGGAGTGAAAGGACAAAATTCTAGGGATGAGGGATTTGAGATAACGTGGAGCCTAGAAAATGTGGCAGAGGATGTTGATAACGGTGAGTAGGCATAATGTCCACATGGTGCATTCCAATTGAATGAAGGAGATAGGTGGTAGCATTGGCGGTAGGTGATATAGGTAGATCAAAGGCTTGGGATGACGTGAACATGATGTAAGGCCTGAACATGTGGAAGTCTAGGATATTGATAGATGGCATGCAGATTTGGCACTTTCATGTACCTAAGTGGGCCTAAAATGGATGAAATGTGGCACTAGTTTGAGTGTGAAACATGGCACTAGTTCGAGTGTGACACGTGGTAGTTGGCACAAGTATCAGACATGTCAGGATGGTGGTAGATACAAATCATCTCAAGTGGTTTATGATTGGTGCGACTCTGGAGAAAGGGAACCACCAAGACACATAACCCTAAAGGCCTTAACTCAGAGAGTTCGAAGGCACACCATTGTGAATCATTGAGGGTGATGGGGTGATGGGCTGGCATGGCATACTAGTTGGTGCATGAAGTGGAGCACCGACCCAATTAATATTTGTGTACTAGAAGTGTGTCAAACCTCAATGGACACATAATCCTAGAGGCCTTACCTCAGAGGTTATAAATTTTACTGCAAGAAGGTTATCTAAGACAGAGGAGAAGTGAGGCACAGTGGTATAAAAAAAGCAAGGCCCATTTATGAGGTGGTAAAGCCACATAACCCTGAAAGGATTAATATTGGTGCAGACAACATAGATAAGTGGACCCATTGGGACACATAAGCCTTGAAGTCTTACACTGGAAGAAAACAAAGGTGCATAATTGATATTTGTTAGTGGCAAAGGTAAAGCTCCAGGGCTTGGTTTCGTGTGAGCTAGAATTGGTTTCATGGGGCTAAGGTAAGGGAAACTAGCATTGGAAAACCTATAATAAAACCTTTTGCTCTAATTAATGGCATCTGCAGAGATTTTAGATGCAAGGAAAAAAGGACCAAAAAAACTCAGAGAATTAATGGTGCAACATCTACATTAAGGATTTCCATCGTTGATCTCTACATTAATGCATCATTTCATTTAATGATCAAGAAGATTCATACTGTGATATTAAGATCATTTATAGAGTGTTTCAAATACTGGAGAAAAGAATGGAACAACAAAATGAAGAGGTTGGATGGAGTAAGCTCTCAAGCAGAGTGATGAGCTCACAAGGTTGACATCGATCTCTTTGTTATAGAGGAAAAAAAACTGAAGATTTCATGTGTGTAAGTGGGTGAATGTAGTGTATGCTGAAGAGTGAGGAAAAATGTTCCTGTGCAGAAGAGAAGGCCAAGAGTAGAGTGTGATTAATGTATGTGGGTCGAGAATAGTTTGGAACTGTGTATGCTGCAAGAAAGGAGAGAATAGTGAGTTTTTGTGGAGTGAACTAAGTGTATGAAGTTGTTGAGAATGATATTAAACAGTGGTCAATTTGAGAAAAGGACAAAGAGCTAAAAGGGTTGAGAATATAGAGCTATGTTGGTAATTACAAAGCTAAAACGAGACAAAGTGAGTGCTAACAATATAGAGTATCAAGTTCGTTATTGAGTGTAGGTTGCTACCTACAAAAGAAGGAGTTAGGGCTCCATTGGAGTAGGTGTTTGAAGGTCACTTGGAGGTTACGGCCTCCTGCAGGTTGGTGCTTACACAAATATTGAAGTTGGTGCTTCAGGTAAGTTGAATAGATGTCTACAAAGAAGGGAATTGGGGTTTATTGCTAGTAGTGACTACCAAAGACAATCTAAGGGGCTTAGTGCTTCCTGTGAGTGGTGGATCAAAAACAAATTGATGTAATAGAGTAGGATCTCATATTTACATCATAAAACAAAGATTGGAGGTTTTTCCCTTTTGGGTTTCCACTCTAAAATCCTATTTGTCATATGTTTATGGTGTTCATGGTGTTTTGGCGTGTTCATGTGTTATTTTATATTATTTTTACATGATATGTTGTTGATGATTACATGAATGATTTCAAAGTTAAAAGAGAAATTAAGAATTAGCATTAAAATATAAAATTATCCTTAATATTGATTCAAGCCCTCTCTGTATTAATATGTTTTCCAATACTTTCTAGATGATATTTTCAAACCATGAACTTTATCTTCCATTGGAAATGATAACTTGGGATTAATACTACCCTATCTTTATTGATTGTGGTTGACAATCAGGTCATCACTAATTATTTTTCCAACCACTCTATAATGATTAAATTCAACAAATCTTAATGTGTTATCATCTCCCTATTAACAAAGAATGGAGAGAAATCGTGGAGCAGAGGATTTTCTCTTCTCAATATTACAAATTAGTTAAATAATATTACATTGGAGACATCAACAATAAATGACTATAGTGAGACTGATGTAAACTGGACTATCTGAAACTGAACTAGGACACTTGGATGGACGATTTTGACACCTAGTAGGTGGTTGGAATTAGATTCTCCAACACTCCCCCTTAATTACAACCACATAAAAATTTAATTAAGATGTTTGTTGGTCTATGTCTCATCTAGGCTTACAATCTAAAAAATTGACTTGAATTAGATTTACTTTTCTTCTTCTCTTCTTCTAGATCCTATAACTTGTAAATTGTTTCAACTTTTTCTTCTTGTTATATCCTTTAAATGTTAGTTTCTTCATTTTCGGGTGTAGGTCTTCTATTTTTCGAGGTTGTATAAGCATGTCCTAGACTTCTTCAAAAGTTGGCTTGTATGTGGAATGCTTCCACATGTCATCTTCTGTAGTTTTGTTTTCATCATCCATATTTTCATGCAACATAAGTCCATAATACAATTTCATCTCCTCAGAACTCCAATGCATGAAAATTTCAATAAGATTTTTATCATCCATGCCATCTTCAAAAATCATTGTTGTAACGTCTAGGCATACCTCATCTAAGCAAGGTGTTGCAAGCCATGTTTCATGGAAACTTAATTCTTCTTCATAATCTTCATGTGTACTTGCACACTGGAAATCAATGTTAGAATTAAAAATATTTTCACAACCACATTGGTTATGTTCCTTATGCTTCGTAATGACAACTTTCTTCTGTTATGCTTCATTCTCTACCTCTACTTCTATCTATATCTCTTAGACCTCTTCACTAACCTGTGATGTTGTAAACATGTTTTCTTCCACTTGGTTTTCTGAATCAAGTGGGATTCTCTCACTGAATATTACATGTCAATATTTTTAGCACTTCGTAGATCCTCCAAGTTGAGGAGAGGAACTGAGAGGTAACCACAAACCACTCTTTAGAACTGGAAGCTAGCTCTTCCAAACCTAGAGAGGGATATCTCTTATGAAATCTTTTGGATCTTAGGCTAGGCCTACAGATCAAGGTACAATAATTTTAATAGTTTGATGGCATCGGTGAGGTAAAATCCATTGGGCATGGAGTCAAATTAAGCTAAATATTTTCAGTGCTATGATGGGAAAATCAAGAATCCTTAGATAGGGGAAAGGAAGGAAATCATTTATGGTTTCTTTGTCAAATTTCATTGTAGAGAGGTGATTAGAGGAATAATGAAAATGATGATATCTAAATCTAGCTGAGGATGAACTTTGGATATTATGGTGGAGGAAAAAACATTGAAATATTTAGTTACTTATAACAAAGCACCTAAAAGTGAATTCTGAAATAAATTCGTTTAACTAAACATTGAATACATAACATTTAAGCATGTCCATAACAAAAGATAGAAAACAAAAACATAAGATAAACATCACCATAAATTATTGACACAGGGATCCATGAACAAGTCACTGAAATTTTGTAAATAGAGCTGCATAATGCATAATGTATTTTTTATATCACACACCAACCATTTCCTTAACCAAAATTACATCATATATACATCAAAAAAATATTAGTTCCTCCCTTTAGGAACTCAATTATACAAAAAGACTTATTTTTCTACTTGTAGCAGCCAATATAGAACCACCTTCTACAAATTAGGAAATTGTTTGACTAGATTAATCTTTAACAAAATATATTGAATGGTTGTATAAAGATGAGGTTTGAATCTCTAAGACACCTAATGGCACTTTTCATAACCATATAAATCAACTTCAAGAGGTCTGGAGTCGAACTAAAAGGTCAAACTGCTGACTGTGTAAAAATGCAGCAAATCTATTGCATTACTCCCTCCATTAGAAAAATGCAACAAAAATGCACCAAATTCATCATTATCATACTTATTATCATCTCTTGGATTTTTGAATGTGTTAAAGAGGTGGAAGACAACCTCCAAAACATCAGATACCTATTAGAAAACATTTGTTCAAATTGCAAACCTCTATTCTTGAAAATCATCACTTGTCAAAATCAAACATTAGCTGCCTCAACTAACAGGTCCAACGTTCCTTTTATTTCCTTTTGTTTTTCCTACAATGCCTCCTATAATTCTTGTTTTGTAGCCCTCAATTCGTTTTTCAAGGTGAGATGTTTTCTGTAAATCTTTTTGAGTTGTCTATGTAGGGGTAGCGTTCTCTTCAACAAATTTCTAGCCTTAAATGGTGTTGATCCACAGTTATTCAGGTGATCATGTATCTTCTATTTAGCCCTTTTATCTCATTCTCTAAGATTGATGATTTAATCCTGAGATTTCTTCAATTGCTTCCTTAGCCTATTGAATGTTTTTTTTCCCTCATCCAACTGAGTCTTTTTCTTCCCTTGCATTGACTTTTATTTCAATGGGCTTTCTTTTTGTAGCTTCAATTTCCTAGTTGAAGATCTCGTTACAAGGATCCTTGATTGTGAGGTCTCTAGCTCATGGATTTCCTCAGTTTTTTGCTTCCTTTAACATTTCGATGTGGAGACAAGTGAAAATTTCTTAATTACTAGTTCTACATTATTCATTTCAGATGCCTTTTCCAAAATATTCTTCTTCAACTCCCTATTATCATGTTGAAGTCAATCAATGACTAAATGGGCCCTTTTCAACAGCTCCCGCAGTTCCATAATCTCTTTATCCCTGTCATCTAAATAAATATTCTCTGGTATGGTGTCTTGAACTTTAGTAGGTTGTTAAGGTATTTTGTTAATGGGTAGCCTTTTTGTAGCAACTCTTGTGTGTGGTTTTTTGGAAACCCCCATCACCTCACGAGAGAAATGAATCTTTTTTCCTTTTTTCCTATCATATTGGTCAACTAAAGTCTATGGCCTTTTGAATGAGCCTTCTACTGTTGGTTGAACATCCTTTTCCACTAATGAGGGTGTATCATTTTTTCTCTAGGGACTATCTGAAAGTTCAACTGTCAACTTGGATGAATCCAAAAATGCTTTCCATGATTGATTTTTCTTCCTCAAATCTTCCACCACTAACAATTTGATCAAGGGGAAATGAAAGAAACCGTGCTCCACTTGACTCTTCTTACCTTGAACCTTATCTTCCATCTTACCAATGCTCCTAAACAAGTAAAAAGGTATATTTAAATGGTTTTTAATTGTAAAATGCATCAATAACCTGAAGTGATATTGATAAACCCTCCCAAGGTTTCCTTTGCAAGTGAAAAATCTTTGAATCAACTAAAGTAATTTGTTGTAGGGTTCAAGAAGATATTCCCTTGGCACCATAGTCCCATATTCTTTGTTTTTATACTTTGCCTTTAGAAAATATTTGTAGTTGAATTTATCTAATGGCATGTCCTTGAACCATTGTTCTCCATGCAATGGGATGTTTGTAGTTGCTGAGATAGTAACCTATGAAACTAGTAAAATAAATTCTCCAACCTTGGATTCCGCCAGTGAAGTTTATAGCAAATTCTCTAGTCACCTGAATGCTGTAACCCTATATCTTTTCACAAAACTTGATGCAACCAGTCTGCTCAAATGCAACACTGGTAGTTGGATTTGAATTCACTAAGGTAAGATCTTGA
Source organism: Pinus tabuliformis (assembly GCA_031772625.1). Taxonomy (NCBI): domain Eukaryota; kingdom Viridiplantae; phylum Streptophyta; class Pinopsida; order Pinales; family Pinaceae; genus Pinus; species Pinus tabuliformis. Next base: position 65,797,346 of record CM062810.1, on the reverse strand, counting down.
GTTTCAAATATGACTATGTCACCCCCTCTATACCTTTTCTTCCTCTCTGATGTTGTCATGACTCACAATAAAAATTCTTAGGGTTTCAAAATATAATGACAGTGCTCAATAATTTAGCGCATGAATGTAACAACAATGGAATTAGGGTTCGGTTGATAACAATATTTTGAATGGAATATGTCTGTGTTTAAAAGCTTAAACTACAATAATTTAAGTCACAGACCAAACCGCAACAACTATTTACTTTTGTACGCAACGTTGGCTTGGAATCGATAAAGGTTGTAATAGACCCAGGGTCTTAATTGTTTCAACTTTATTTTGTTGGCAAACCAAACATTCCGCCACAAACTTTTGAATATCCAATTTGAGGCCATCCCAAAAAAATTCCTTCTTAACCCTGTGGTAAGTTTTTAAAAATCCTGAGTTCCCTCTTAAGGGAGAAGTGTGCAATTCTGTAAGAATCTTTTGTTTGAGTTGGGAATTATTACAGACGTATAAGCGATATTTGTACCATAACGAATCATTTTTCCAGCTAAATGTATCAGATGTATTAGAATCTTTTTGTAACTTTTGAATAAGTGCCCACACTTCTTCATCATTCTTCCATTCCTCCCTTGCTTTGTTTATCCAATCTGGTTGGATAATAGAAATGGTGCACATCAATGCTTCCACATCCTCATCCTTTCTTGAGAGTGCATCTGCCACCACATTTTGCTTCCCTTTTTTGTATATGATTTCAAAGTCATAACCCAACATCTTTGTGACCCACTTTTGTTGCTCTTCAGAGGATAATCTTTGTTCTAAAAAGTATTTAAGGCTATCATGATCTGTTTTTACCTTGAAGTGTCTTCCCATTAGGTAGGGTCACCATTTCTTAAGTGCATGTAGTATTGCCAACATTTCCTTCTCATAAATAGCTTTGTGTAAAAAATTTCCCTTGATTGGGCGACTTTCAAAAGCAATGGGTCTTTCATCTTGCATTAAAACAACACCAATTCCATTTCCTGAAGCATCATATTCCACAATAAAGGTTTTTGTGAAGTTCAGTGTAGCTAAGAGCGGTGCTTGGCACATTGCCTCTTTAAGATGTTCGAAGGCCTTTGTTGCTTTTGGAGTCCATGAAAATGCATCTTTCCTCAATAATGTTGTTAGAGGTGCTGCTATTCTCCCATAATTCTTAACAAACTTGTGATAATACCCTGTCAACCTAAGAAATCCTCTTAGATGCTTTATGGATGTGGGGATTTTTCATTCCTTAATGGCTTTAATTTTGCTAGGGTCTACCTTAACTCCTTCATGAGATACAATATGACCCATATATTCCACCCCTTGTACTCCAAAGAAACATTTGGATCTTTTTGCATATAATTGTTTCTCCTCCAATAGTTGTAGCACCCTGTCATCATGTTCAACATGATCCTTCCAAGCCTTGCTGTAGATTAGTATATCATCAAAAAATACTAACAAAAATTTTCTAAGGAAGGGTTTGAAAATGGAATTCATCAAACCTTGAAATGTAGAAGGTGCATTGGTAAGGCCAAAAGGCATGACCAAAAATTAATAATGACCCTCATGAGTTCTAAATGTCGTTTTTGGAATGTCTTCAGTCTTCATTCTGATTTGACGATATCCTGAACGAAGATCCAACTTGGTGAAGTAAATTGATCCATGCAATTCATTCAGTAATTCATCAATGACAGGAATGGGAAACGTATCTTTAATAGTGAGCTTATTGAGCTCCGTATAATCCGAACACATGCGCCATGATCCATCCTTCTTGTGCACCAATACTACTAGAGCAGAGAAGGAACATTGGCTAGGTTGAATTATACTAGCCTCAAGCATTTTTGCAACCATACATTCAATTTCACTGTTTTGGGCATAGGGATATCTGTACAGCCTGATGTTTGGAGGAACACTTCCTGGAATCAAATGAATAGCATGATCATGATCACGAATAGGTGGGAGATCTTTGGGAGTCTCAAATACCTTGGAATGATTGTCCAAGACATTTTGGAGATCTAGAGAAATAGATGATTTCGATGTGGAAACATCTAGCGAACATAATTGTGCAATTACACCTCTTTGTTCCTTTTTTAGAAGCATTGTCATACCGTTAGAGCTGATTATCTTTCCTGATTTTCCTGTAATAGCCCTTAATTCAACTTCCTTTCCTTCCACATAAAATTTCATGAAAAGTTCTTGAAAGTTAAAAGCTATTGTACCCAAGGATTGCAGCCATTGGACTCCTAGTACAACATCAGCACCTCGCATTGGAATGGAAAGCATTGGGCTTTTCAATACATATTCTCCCATGGATAGCTTGATATTATGGTACTTTCCAGAGAAATTTATCATTCCTCCATTTGCCACCATCACTTGACACTCTGGTGCTAGATATAGGAAGCAATTCAATTCTTTTGCTATCTTACAATGAACCAAATTGTGGGTACTTCCTGAATCAATCAACACTATTACCTTTTTCTCCTTGATTTGTCCTTCTATCTTGATGGTTTGAGGAGTGGTAATTCCAACCAATGCATTACAAGATATGGTCAGATTCATTTCTTCTTTATCTAGGCTTTGTTCCTAGAGTATATCCTCTTCTTTTGACCTTTCTTGCTCCTTTTCTTCTTCCTCTTCACAATCTATGTAGAATAATTTCTTCTCAGGACACTTATGACCTTTAGTGTATTTGCTATCACAACTGTAACAAAGCCCTTTTGCTCTATTTTCTTCCAATTGTTGTGGTGTCAACCATATCGGTTGTGGAAGACTAGGGGCAACAACACTTCCATCTTTATAGTTGTGAGTGGTATGCTTCCTAGTTTCCATAATTTTTCTTTCCATTTTTCTTGCTAACCTGAATGCCTTGTCTAATGAATCAGGTTCCCAAAGGCGAACATCATGTTGGATATTATCCTTTAAAGTCCCTATGAACACATCAATCCTATGCTCCTTTGGAATATTTTTTACCCTTATGTTCAATTTTTGGAACTCCTCAATGTGCTCCATTATTGAACCTTTTTGTTTGAGACTTATCAATTGGCTAAAAAGAGTGTTGCTTTTCGTATCGTCATAATGTGCTGTCAATTATTCCATAAAAATCACCCAAGTGATAATTTGTTTACAAGAGAAAATCCATTGATACGATACAAACTGATTTGGTTCCAAATATAAATTTGCAATACGTACTTTTTGTGCGTTTTGCACATTATTGAGATCGAAAAATTGCTCCATCTGTAATATCCATGTTGCAGGATCCTTGCCATCAAACTTCCTCATATCAATTTTTGGAATATGGTGGGTATTCGATCCAACATTAGAGTCTATGAAATCATGATTAACATTTCTTTTGTTCACATCATGAGTTTCCTTTACTACCCTTTCACCATTAGTAAGTATTTCTTGAAGAAAATTTGTCAAATCTGTCTTCAAATCTGCCATGTCTGTCTTCAAATCTGTCTTCAAATATATCTTCAAATCATCCATATTATCTTCCACACCATTCATCTTAGCGTCCATTCCATTTATCTTAGATTCCACGCCATTTATCTTAGCTTCTGTTAGCTTTTGTGAGTGACATTTGTTGCACTTGGTCTTGTAATTTTGATATGTCATGTAACATTTCTTTCTCTTCTTCATGAGTCATGCTAGAGCTTTCAGGTTGTGTTAGCCTCTCTCATAAAACAATAATAAATCCAAAAATAAATTAATTAATTAAATATTCCAAGCTAGGAATTTGTGCCTAACTCTTGGGTTGTTCCTCTAAGATAGGAGTTAGTTTAGGTAACTCCTATATTGGTGTGTGTTTGGTGAGAAATTATCTCGACCAAAGGAGAAATTATCTCAACCAAAAGTGTCTAAGATAGCATGCACTATCTTGAGAACACTGTCTCTCATCTATTTATTTGTAACACTATATTCAATTATTTTAATGAAAATGTGAGAGAGAATACTTGAAGAAGCCATAAGGCTGAAGCCTTTTCCGCCATTATTTGGTGTCTAATTTATTATGTGTGTTTTATATATTTGTCTGAGTTAATTTCATTTTCAATATGTGGTATCAGAGCTTTTTTGGTTCTTAGGGCCTATGTGAGTCTATTAGCGTGAAGATCTTTGAATCTATCAACATGAAGATCTATGAAGCAATTGTAGCATTGATCATTGAGCGTCTAAAGGGCTTGGCGTTGAGGACGGTTCGTTGTTGAGGAGGAGAGCCGAATCTAGTGGTACACTTGAGTGTTTCGGTCGTGAGACATAGTACTGTAGAATGACATAGAGATGCATATGTATGGTGGAATATTTTTGCGTAGAAATGAATGCAGGGTATTGCAAACTGAATAAAATTTGGTTAGCCATTGAAGATTCTTTCACATGTAGCAGTGGAAGCATATTTGAAGAAGTGTGGCCTCGTCAAGTTAAGGTATGAGGGTATTGTTGTCATTTGCGCATTTTTAAAAGATTTCTACGCCTTGTGTCTATTTCCTTGGAAAACCGTCTCCAATTCCTCATGTTCTGCTTCCGCAATTGCTTTCTGTAACAAATTTGATAATCTAGAAAGGTCTCCAATCACAAACAATCGAATATTTTCCAGTTGAAGTTTTCCAGTTCCTCCTTTAAGACAATTTGAAACAATTCCATGAGAAAATTAATCTCTGTCTTTGGTCGAAGCCAATTGTCTGAAAGCAAACACAGTCAGAATTTTGATGCCCAGTCGTCAAGAAAAATATAGAGAGGTTATGGCGGATATAGCAGCTACTAAAATGCACATTCAACGCCCATGATTTGTTACTAGGAGGAATAAAGAAGAACGAAACTCTAGATCTCTTAGAGGATTGTGAACCTAATTGACAAAAAAGAGGGATCTTATGCAGCCGGACCATATAAGCCATTCCATCGGCTTTGTAATTTTGGAGGATTTTGATCGTATTTGTTAACTAAACTAAGCATCTGCTTTCTCTTTATCAGAAGAAATACAAGAAATTCCACTTGACGCAAGCTGACTATTACCACAAACAGGGAGACGATGGGGCTGATTGAACTATGATGAAAAAAAAATTTGAAGCTACAAAATACGCATTATGGCCATCAATGCACAGGAAGACTGTAAATATCCTATAAGGTTGCAGCAATCCATCATAATATGCGGATACGTGGTGAAGCTGGATCAGTGTAGTGAAGAATCTCATGCTTAATTGCGTGTGATTTGAGCAAGGCGAAGCATTTATTCTGCAGCACGATGATCTCGTCCCTGGAAATATAATATACTGAATGTGGAACTCAGAAGGCACATGAAGAAATTTCAAATGGAAGTTTACGGTGAACAAGCTTTAAAAAATACGTATGGTTATGATACTTATATTTTTTATAAACGGAATGGTGCATGTTTTAAATCGAAATATAAAATTTATTCACCTATTTCAACTTAACTTTATATCACTTTTCAAGTGATTTCATAAAGTGTTTTAAAATGAAAAGGATTTAAAGCTACGTAAGAAGATGTGTTCTTTATTTTAAATTTTGTACTTTTAAGATAAGGAGTATTTTTTATGTAATGGAGTACTAAGGTTATAAAGTGTGATTTTTAGGAGAGATAAGGAGTGGATAAAGTCATTTATTTGTAATAAAGAGATGAGTGAATTTTTTTGTAAATTTGGAGTGATAAGTGAATTTAAAAAAAAAAAAAAAAAAAAAATTAATTATTGTATTTTGAAGTAATATTTTTACTTCTAGGAGGTTGCGTGAGTTTTGAAGACATTTTTCTTTCAAAACGTTCTAGAACTCTGATTCCATGAAGATGTTGTGAAGCTGAGCGATTATGTACTCCAAAGTTTAATAAAGATATCATTTTTGTGGTGATTGTGTCCTAGATCCACCCGAAATTGAATAAGGGGATCTTAGGTACACGAAGAGTGTGTTGATGATGGTGTATGCTTCATGTTGTTGCTTTTTTATTTGTGTCTAGTTTTGACACATAAATGATCTCATTTAACACAAATAAAGTTCAATGCAAGCACAACACTTGTAACAAAATAGCTTCAAGGAATGATAATTAAGCTCAACACATGCATTTGTGTCACTACAACAAATAATCAAAGTTTTCAACACCGGCATTCTACCTCAACAAACAAATTCTCTCAATACAATCAAGTTCATGACTTTGCAAACTCCAGCATTTAAAAGAAAAGTCTACATCACTACAATCAAGTTAATGAATCTGTAAACTTCTCCATTTCAGAGCACAGTCTACATCAACATTATTGCACTTGTAATCAAACTCAAATTACATTGAATTGTAAGGGTGCATTCTCGGTTGAAACCGACACCCAAGTCTTGAATTGAGTCAAATTGAATTCATTGTAGTGAGTCATTAAATCATTAAGATTTTTTTAGGTGCATTTTCGACAGTGTTCGACACCCTTCCTTTAGGCAAAAACAAATGAATGCACAAACTTTTAACTCTAAAGCAAACAAGCAACAAGTTCACATCTCCTGCAAGCGAGCGTGAGTATTCATTCAAGCAATTTGTGTCAAAACAGTACAAAGTTCAAATCTTCAAGCGAGCCAAAGTGAAGTTCATTTCAACAACCATCAAAGCAACCAAACAAGTTCAACTCTAACACCAATCAAGCAAGTTGAGATCGACATCAAGCGAGCGTGGCTATTCATTCAAGTGAGCGTGAAGTCATCAAGTAAGGCAAGTGAGCATTCACACAAATGCGATCGTCATCAAGCGAGCGTGAATTCCAGAGTTTAAGCAAGAAATTTCTACAACTCTAGCAAGTGTTCCCAGCAAGTGCAATAAGCAACAAATCAAGTGAGCATGCCATTCAAGTCCCATAGCAAGCAAGCTGGTCATTCAAGTAACAAAATCAAGTGAAACAATTCAAAGCACGACATCTATGACAAGAGAGCCTGATTTCAAGTGAGCAAGTTTAGATGGCGCAGCATATTCAGTTGTTAAACATTCTTCACAGTTTGATCATCTCCAGTGAAGAAGACATGGTGCACATCAGCAAAGAAACTATTGCTGATCTTTCGCGGCATCTACGACAAACACATGAAACCATTGAGTTTCTTCAACTCGAGTCAGAACTTCAAAGGAATGAATTGCAAGAAAAGAGTGATACTTTCAAGTCTTTGAAGCATTTAGATGATAAGTCATTCATCCCAAAAACTTCAAGTGTCGAAGTTGTTCCAGTTCAAATTTCTTCCAAACCCATCATAAAGCCCTGGGAAGAAATTCAAAATAACAAGAATCGACGAGGCTTAAGATATGTCACTGATGACACCAACTTACATATCCCAAATTATTTCAAGCCCATCAAGTTTGTCAATGCAGGATTTCTTGCACAACACACCTCAGCAGGTTCCGAGAAAGTTGCAGACAAACAGAATTGCACGCAACCTAAAGTTGATGCCCAACTAAAATTTTCTCATTGTCAAAGAACCGGTCATATGGAAGATCAGTGTTTTGATATCCATCCTTGTCGCCATTGTGGCAAGCCCAATCATTCCTCAGAAAAATGTTGCAACCAACAAAAATCAGCCAAATTGAAGATACATTATGAATGGAACGATCCTTGGGAATGGTCATCCACAGTCAAAAGATTGTCTCAGTTCTACAACCGACTACAATCACACATAGTGCAGCCAGCAGTGAACCGATGATGGTACTCTCATGCAGTTGAACGAGGGAGTACAACAGTGAAACTCTCCTACACCTGGAGGGGGGGAGTTCAAATATATTTTGGAGAATATTCTCTCTCCTTTCAGCTGACAAAGGGGGGAAATGTCAATGAAATTGACAAGTGGTTGTCAGACTGAAAGTCTCGACAACATCAGCGAAGCAACCAGTGGGCATTTGTCATCAACAATGAGCATCAGCAAATTCGCCAATGGGCGATCGACAGCCAAAGCAGCAGTGAGCAGCTTTCATCATAGAAAAAGCAACATTGAGTTGTTTTTCGACATCTTCAGCCAATGGGTGATCATCATCAGCAAATACGCCAGTGGGCATTCATCAAATTGTGTCAGTGGACACCGGATGCTGTTTTCAAGTAAACGACAGTTGGATCCTTTTGCGGCTTGGCACATAATGGAGTTGTCAAGTGTCCTTTTGAGATGAATCAGTCATGCAGCTGACTCACTCTCTTCATATTGTAGTTTCTTCAGCATCCAGATTTGGCGGTTTTTTCAGACAACGTTTTTGAGGATCAACATGAGAACTTGGAAGATGGTTCCTCGTTCTTATTTTGGATTTATCATTGAAGGGGGGAATGTTAGCCTCTCTCATAAAACAATAATAAATCCAAAAATTAATTAATTAATTAAATATTCCAAGCTAGGAATCTGTGCCTAACTCTTGGGGGTTCCTCTAAGATAGGAGTTAGTTTAGGTAACTCCTATATTGGTGTGTGTCTGGTGAGAAATTATCTCAACCAAAGGAGAAATTATCTCAACCAAAAGTGTCTAAGATAGCACGCACTATCTTGAGAACACTGTCTCTCATCTATTTATTTGTAACACCATATTCAATTATTTTAATGAAAATGTGAGAGAGAATACTTGAAGAATCCATAAGGCTGAAGCCTTTTCCAACATTATTTGGTGTCTAATTTATTATGTGTGTTTTATATATTTGTCTGAGTTAATTTCATTTTCAATAGGTTGCTTACTAGGTGCTTGCATTTTCTTTCCTCGGGGCATTAGTTACTGATAATAATGCTCTACTATGCCCTTTGAATTCCTTCAAGATAATTTTTCAAACCAAGCTTAAGCAAAAATTTAAAAAAATATACACACCTTTTTTCACTTTGTAGGAGCTCGATATTGCCTCTGATGTATCTCTGTAATTTCAGATCATCTAGTTCTAAAATTGTGACCTGTAGTAGCCCTCTGTGTCTTCTTTCCAATGCCACTAGTCTGATCCAAATTGGATTCTCCAAGGAAGAGTTATTCCAAATCTCCCATAGTGACCTGATTATAGACTAATTCAGTAGAGCGAACTTGTACAATGTGCCACATGTCCCTATTTTGACCTTTGGCTCTAAAAAATATATACAAGAAACTATAGTCCATCCTCTTTCTGTACCTTCTAATGAAATTTCAATCAGATGCTCAGAGAGAAAGTTATGACGATTTTCGTTAGGTCACCTGTTTGGAATGTAATTCAGGAGTCTTCAAAAAGACCAACTTCCTCAGATCATATCTCCACAAATATAGCGTGAAAGCTCTAAAATTTGGACCCCAGGTTGAGTGCAATTTTGTCTCAAATGGGTTTGTTTTTTTGCTTTTGAAACGTTATAGAAAAAAAACTATAGTGAAAATTCCATGATGACCTATTTGGAGCAGCGAAACCTTAGAATCCAAAGCTCTAATACCAAATGTTATGAAACCAGCTCACAAAATGATAGAAAATATAGATCAACGCCATAGAATTTAGCCTCTTAGAGGGGGAGACCTCCTTTACATTACACAAATGAATTATTCTTTGATGATTCAGATGACAAAACCTCCTCTCTATATATAAGAGTCTAAGGAATCATAATATAACCCAGCCGACCTATCAATAATAATATAAAGGCACAAAAATAACAATAGAGGGATTTTATGGGGCACAGTAATAACAATATGGGGACAATAGGGGCACAATAATATTAATAATGGATACAACTACCATAGTAATGGGGTAATCAGTAGTATTATAGGGACCTAACATTTAATGTATGGTTTTTTGCTCTAGAAGGCAACCCCTCGCTATATATGAGGGAATTGTATTGCATCTATGTATATCTGTATTCTGAGTGAGGAAAAGAGAGGAGATTGAGAGCAAAGAGGGAGTTACAGTGGATCTGTTGTAGGTTGTATCTCTTCAGTTTGCTGGATAATATAATAAAAGAAGGACTGAATGTTTCTCCGTGGACGTAGCCCAAACTGGGTGGACCACGTATATCTGTGTCTCTCTTGTTTTATGTGTTTTCTATGTTTTATTTATGCAATATTTTATGTGTTCCATTGCTCTGTAATATATAATTTTCTAACAACTTCTAGACCTATCCTTACAAAGAAAAATCATTAATTTCCCTCTCCATATGTCATCTCCTTTCCCATTTGAAAACCTCTACCTAAGCTCAACTGGGTGGCATTTGGCTTATTTATTTAGTTTAGCAGCGAACAATGAATTAGCTTGCTCGAGATCCAAGAGGCCAAACAGCGTAGACACAACATATATATGCCAAACTAGTATTTAAAAGCAACACACACACACACACACACAGATATCTATATATATATATATATATATATATATATCTATATATATATATATATATATATATATATCAAAGCAACAACTATATATATGAAAACATCGCATAGAGGTTAGTGTTATGTATGGCATCATGAAGAAGGAGCCAGGAATTTGTTTAGCTCGTCGTCGTTTCTGCTAGCTGAATGTGTCGAGGTAAAATTGTTCCAACCGAAACGTGCACCAGAACCACTATTAAAAACAACAAATCCTCTGGATCCTTGACTTCCGGAGGTTTCGTACCCAGAACCTTCATTGCCAAATTTCTCTTTATGTGCCCCGACTTGTGAGCACCATACCCGCCTGAAGATACACTTAATTAAGGATGCATGCAATATGGATGTTCACACTACCGCCGGAGATGCCAAATAAGGGCTCCGTGTTGTAATAAAGTCTTTGACTATAGACATTGTCATAATGAGGCCAAAAATTCAATGGATGTCCATCCACTTGATAGACATGATGTACCATGCCATGAAGTTCGAAAGGTTATCTGTTCACTTTGTAGAACTGAACAGGATGTTCAGCAAACCTGTGTTACTTGTGGTGTTTGTATGGGAAAGTACTTTTGTGAAAAATGCAATTTCTTGGATGACAAGGACTCAAAACAGCAATACCATTGTCATGGATGATGAGTACTCAAAACAACAATACCATGACAACTTGCGCTTGCAGAAAAGTAAGAAGAGGAACATAGAGAGTCGGTAGAAGGGAAAGTGTTATAGTAAACATTACAGAGGTGTCACCCATGTAGCCACAATAGATCCATCTTAACGAATTCAAGCTTGGTGGATGCCTTGTAGGAAGTGGAATGGAAAACCCCACCATGCCCGCTCAATGAATTCTTCTCAAGATTCATACTTCCACGAAGTCAACAACATATGGAGTTCGAGTTCTTGATCTTGATTTCAAAGTGGAACAATCTGGAACATTTCCAATTGTGGCGTCATTGTTGCTCCTGCTGGTCTCGGTGTTTTCAATGGCTAGTTCTCTACATACAGTCGTTAATGTCGATTATGGGAGTAGCATATGGGAGGAGTCGGAAGTCGATTATGTATGCAGGTCAACTATGTATGGAGGCCAACTATGTAATACCAACAAATAGGCAGGAGCAGAGTTGTATTACCATGGAGGGAGGTATTAAAGGAATAGTATATATGGTGGTATGGCTATTGGGTGGTTTGGAGCACGATGTAAACCGGGAGTGTAACACGGAAGTACAGGCCGAGAACATAGGCCAATGGTAGGAGGGAGGTCGAGGAGAGAGGCAACATTAATATAAACTTTGTATCAATGGTAATGGACAACGTCCAACACATGCAACATTATACCATTCAACAACATAGATATAATAGCATTCAACAGCGTATGGGAGGAGGTGAGGATTGGTATGGCAGTATTCAATGGAATGGTATTAACACTGGCCATCGATTGTATTGTTCAACATAATTGGGAGTATATAAACTGCGGAGTTGACAACATATGAAGAAAATAGATTTCGATACAGTATTTAAAGGGTTCAACAGAATACAATGATGCATAATGGTGGCGTGACTATGAATCTTTGAGCATAGACAGAGGAGCAGTGTGCAAATAACACAGTGGCTCGTATAATAGTCTCAATGCACAATTTCCTACAACAGGAGTAGGTATCCAACAATGATAGGAGAAGTTATGTCAGACCAGTGGAAGCGTTAGCGTCTGGTATGTTAGACCAGTGGAAGTGTCAGTGTCAACATTAGAGCTGCCATGATTTTTTTTATTTGGGGAAGTGTGCGTAGAGAATGCAGCTAAAATATGGTTGATAGGATTTTAGAATAGAGAATCTAAGTCGCAGAGAGCCAGGACTGCTCACAACAGAGGAATGGTAGAGCTGATAGAGGTAACAACCTACATTCTAACAAATGCTCAGAAAGATATAATAAGGAGGAGAGCATTGGTTTACAAAGGCCACAGAAACAGGTGGCTCATGCTAAATAGGCAGAGCAGGAATACACCTGTAGCTCTGATGCCATGTTAAACACACACATGGAAGCAACAGAATTGGAAAGATAAATAGGAGAGTACATTTATTATTAACAAATGATATACATTCATAGTACATGGTGTGACCTTTGGATTCATATTCCAAGTGGTCTCTTGGACTCCTTTTGGCTGTTCAGCTTCCACACCAACCATTAGAGGATTAGGTGTCCAACATGTACAATCTTGATGATTCCCACACTCATTCAGTTGACACTGAAGTTTTACAGCTCAAGGACAACAACATTCCAAGAGGCTTGGTGCCTTTGGAAGAGTTATTTGATAAGGATGATATCGCCAAGAAGCCCACCATGGTTCCTACTGAAAGAGGAGTAGAAGATGTTAACATTGGCACAACTGAGAATCCTAAATTGGTCAAACTATCAAAGTCTCTATCTCCTGAAACAAAAGGTAAGTACATGTCTTTAATGAAGGAGTTTGCTGATGCATTTGCTTGGGATTACTTAGATCTGAAAGTTTTGATAAGAGTATCGTTCAACACACCATTCCTATAAAGCCAGATCATAAGCCATTTCGCTAGAAATTGAGAAGAATCAACCCCAAGTCACTGCCATCAATTGAAAAATAGGTAAATAGACTTTATAAGTCTGGAATAATTGTTTGCGTTCGACTTTCTAAATGGATTTCTAATTTAGTACCTGTGAGAAAAAAGACCGGGAAAATTCGTCTATGCATTGATTTGAGAAATATTAATAAGGTTTCCATAGAAGACAACTATCCCCTGCCTAAAATGGACCACATACTTCAGAAGGTGGTTGGATCCTCTAGGATGTCATTGTTTGATGGATACTCTGGGTATAATCAAATTCTAGTACACAAATATGATCAGCTCAAGACAGCTTTCACAATGCCATGGGGTACATTCATGTATGCCAAGATGCCTTTTTGGCTGAAGAATGCAGGAGCTACCTTTCAATGCGCTATGGATATAGCATTTGGAAATGAAAAAGATATATTTTTGGTTATTTATCTTGATGATCTAACAATGTTTTCAAAATCTGATGAAGATCATTTGCATCACTTGAGGTTTGTTTTTCAGAAATGCAAAAAGTTTGGCATCTCACTTAACCCAAAGAAGAGTTTGTTTGCCATGGAAGAAGGTAAGCTACTAGGACACATCATCTCTAAAGATGGCATCCACATTGATCCTGCCAGAGTGGAGGCTATTCAGCAATTAGACTTCCCTAGGAACAAGAAAGAGATTCAGTCATTTAATGGGAAAATTAATTTTTTGAGGAGATTTATTCCTAATCTAGCTGAGCACTTGAAAGAAATGATAAATATGTTGAAGGACAGTGAGGTAAAGTGGACTTTAGAGGCTAAGAAATCATTTCATGTGGTAAAATTTGCATTATCTACTACTCCTATTCTAGTTAGCCCAGATTATACTTCAGATTTCATCATTTTTTCTTTTGCTTCTAAGCACACATTAGCAGCAGTCCTAATACAGAAAAAAGATCAGAAAAATGAGCAGCCTATAGCATTCTTTAGTCACACTATAAGAGATGTAGCATTGAAATAAAATATTATTGAAAAACAGGCATTGGCATTGGTAAAGGCTCTCAAAGATTTTAGATTTTATATTCTACATTCACATACTATTGCTTATGTCTCTACTACAACAGTAAAAGAAATTCTTGTACAAACATATCCAAAAGGCAGAAGAGGAAAATGGATTGCAGCAATGTTAGAATATGACCTGGAGATCAAACCTACAAAGCTCATCAAAGGAAAAGGGTTAGCCAAGCTTATGGCGGAATCAAATCTACATGCATTGGATATTAATTTGATGGTTGCACTATCAGAAGAATCAGAAGAAAAGGACCCTTTCATGCAAGTGTCTGATATGTTCATGTCGTCTCCTTGGTATGCTGACATTGTCTATGTCCTTCAGCACTTGAATCCTCCTCTTGAATTTCCCAAAGGTAAAGTTAGATCACTGAAACTCAAAGCTTCAAAATATTGTATTCTGGATGGTGTTTTATTTTGGAAAGATCTTGGAGGTGTGTTGTTGAATTGTTTAATAGAGAATGAAGCTAAAGATGTAATGAAGGATTTTCATAAGGGAGATTGTGGAGGTTATCATTTTTGGAAAACTACAACAAACAAGATCTTAATGGTTGGTTTCTACTGGCCCACCCTCTTTTTTGATACTTACAAAATAGTCATGAGTTGCCATGAGTGTCAGATTTTTCAAGGAAAGAGGAAACTTTTGCCATTACCATTACAACCAATTTTGATTTCAGCTCCTTTCCAGCAGTGGGGCCTTGATTTCATTGGCGAAATCCATCCATCATCTTCAACACAACACAAATGGATATTAACAGCCACCGACTACTTTACAAAGTGAATTGAAGCTCTCCCAACCAGGCAAGCTACTGATTCTATCATTATTCAATTTTTGGAATCTAATATCTTGACTAGATTTGGCTCCCCACATAAAATAATAGCAGATAATGTTGTTGCTTTTAAATAAAAAAGAATGGTGGATTTCTGTGCCAAATATCATATTGTGCTAGGACACTCCACTGCATATCATCCACAAGGGAATGGCTTGGCTGAATCTTCCAACAAATCTCTGATCAACATCATCAAAAAGGTCCTGGAGGCAAATGAGAAGAATTGGCATAAAAAACTCATCAATGATTTGTGGGCGGATAGGGTCAGCACCAAAAAGTAAATAGGTATGTCTCCTTTTCAGCTGGTATATGGAGTTGACACATTATTTCCTTAATCTCTTGTTGTCTCGGTAATGAAAATCCTACAAGAATTG
Source organism: Pinus tabuliformis (assembly GCA_031772625.1). NCBI lineage: Eukaryota > Viridiplantae > Streptophyta > Pinopsida > Pinales > Pinaceae > Pinus > Pinus tabuliformis. Next base: position 65,782,218 of record CM062810.1, on the reverse strand, counting down.
GATAGTGAAACTAATGACATACAAAGGAGAATAAACTGGATGATTCATTTATAGTAGACAAGAGAGGATGTTTTACAGAACACATCCAAACTCCAATAGAAAATCAAGAAGATTTATGATCGCAAAACCAAGGAGGAAAATTTCAATTTGGGAGATGTAGTCCTTCGGTGGGATGCTAGAAATGAGGACAGGGGCAAACATGGTAAGTTTGAGAAATTATGGAAGGGACCATACAAAATTTCTGCATTTAGAGGAAAGAATGCTTTCTTGTTGGAAGAGATGGATGGGAGAGACTATTCAGGAGGGGCGACCAATGGTAGGCTTCTCAAGCACTACTATGCCTAAAAAATCCAGAAAGGTCATCACCATTGTACATACCGGTGTGTATTTTACTTCTAGCATTTTAGATAACTGTCATTAGAGTTTGAAGCCCGAAGCGAAGGCCCTAAGGCTCTTTCAATCAGTATTGTTTTTATCTTTTTAGTTCTTTTGTTAGTCAAAAAATCAGTCTTTATGCATGTTGACTCCATTTACCCAATGAATAAGCCTACATGGTCTACAATGTTCTTGACACATCCAAGGAGCTGCCATCCCTAGTTGGATCCAATGTTAGTGTCAGTCTTGTTAGCCTATCACCTGGATAAAAAAAAATGCTTTTACCATGGTCTTCTAAGGTTTTCATCGTCAAATTTTTCTGTTACTAGGTTTACACAACAAATTTGGTCATTGTATGGTTAGTCCAAGATAGAGTCATTGTCTGAAATTTTACTCATGCTGGTTGCTTATCATATACCATGAAATTTGGTTAAGTCATTATTATCATTTTATTAGGTCTTAAGTTATCCATTAGGTCTTAAGAGTGCCTAGGGTCCACCATTTCAATAAAAAGTCAAAAATAAGTCAAATTGACAAAGCAAAGAGTTCAAGAAATGAAACATGGTTTATTTTCATTTTCATGACATTAAAAAAAACATTTCAGGAGAAGAAAGCACCAGCACTCAGGATATTAAAAAAGAACATTTGCAAAGGCAAGGTAAAAGCTGCCTCCAGAAAAGTGAAATCAGTTCACTAAAGAGGATTAGTTTCTTTTCTCTTTTTGAAAAAGTGAAGAAATCACCCCTATATAAACTCAAAATGACTCAATACCTTTTCATTCATCTCTCATTCACACTCCATCATCGAGCTTACTCGCTTTAAAAAGCAAAAATTTCATTTCCCTAGGAGAATTTGACCAAAATTTGCAGGCGCTGCATGTATATACAATGCGCTACACTTTTGAAGCAGGTGTTGCACATAGGAGAACTACATTGTGCTTTAGCATTGCGCGTAGAATAACTGCACTGCGCGCAGGACAAAGTGCCCGAAAATCACCCAAAGTTTCACAAATTTCAAATTTTTTTTCTTTCAAACTTGGTCAAATTGCTTGCTAAGGCTGAGGAACCAGTAAGTACATCATTTCCCTTGATTTTTGCTTTCCCATTTGCATTCCATGTTGCTAATATCTCAAGCTAGGGTTTGTAGCAAAAGTGTCATGGGAAATGCTAGGGTAGAAATGGTCATCACAATTTTTTATCTCCTAAACATGTAAATTGAATTTCTACACCTGCACACATGTATGATGAGTCATCTTAACCAATCCATCGATCTCCAAATCAAGTTTAAACACTAACAAAAATAAAACCCTAGCTCATTCCTAGAGTTATTTTGGCAAAATCACACCATAAAACCTTCTTGGTATCACTTACCAGAAGTACATTTTTTCACCATCTTCCACACTCATTTCCATCAGTTTCTCAAAGCCATTTCATCTTTCAAAAAGCCCTCCCATCATTTCATCAAAATCCCTCATATATCACTTCATTTTCATACTCACCTCACATCTATTTCACTTCTTGCTACTAGGATTTTATGTCATCATGGAGATTGATTCTTCACTAGAGAGAAAGAGACAACACAAAGGAGGGAGGACTCTCAGATATGAACCATGAGATTGCAATCAGATCAACTCCTATCCTTTCATCAAACAATGTTTTGAAGATGTTCACTGTTTGGAATTTTACAAAATAATAAGTGAAACAGAGTTTTATGAATAGTTGATAGATTGGGTGGCTACACACTTGAAAGGGGAGACTGTTGTCATTGTTGGTATTGTGTTTAGCTTCTCAATGGCCTCCATCTCACTAGCAATTGGTTTACTAGACAATGGCGAATACTGGTTCAAAGGAATGAATTTAGATCTTGAAAACTACAAGCCCTTCTTAAAGACTCCATACAGAGACACACATACTCACCTTATGCCTTTCAGATATTTACTTGAGAAGTATGCTCCTTTAATGAAGACCATCATGATGTTCTTTACCTGTGAAGGTAGATTCTGAAGGTTGTATGCATATCACATTCACCTCTTGATGCACTTCACATCTGAAAAGCCACTCAACATGTGCAATTACTTATTCAGGAGTATTTCAAAAATGTCTGAAAAGATACAGTTGAAAGACAAAGAACACTCTCCAAGCCTGTTTCATCATACTCTCATCAAAACCATTGTCCTTCATCAGTTGGCAGAGATGGGTATGACTTCGGAAGCCTTCTTAGAAAAAGCTCTAAAATGGCATGAGGAAAATGCAACATCTCAGTCCACAAGCGCACTACAACAACAAACAGAGATGGGGTCATCTAGCAGATCAACAGAGAAGATTCAACTACCTAGACTAGAGGTTACCAACGTGTATAAGAAAGGGCATAGGCTAGTGTTTTCTTCTCACAAAGAGAAAGGGGCCAAGCCTTCTTCATCGGCAAAGCAAGCATCAACAGGAAAGGGTAAGAAGACAATTGAGTAGGAATTTGAGATCATTGATCTAGAAGAGGAAGATGAGATTTCAATCATGAAATGGACCATCAGGGACAAGGACTACCAAATCAATGAGCTGGAAATAAACATGGAAAGAGCTAAGTTCATTATATCATTCCTAGAACAAGAAAATAGTCAACTCAAGGCAAAAGAGTTGATATTGGAAAAGGAAAAAGCTAAGTTATTGCAGCAGATTGGAAAAGGTAAAGAGATCATAGAATCAAGCGAGCCTAAAGGATCAAAGGGTACAGGAAAGAGGAAAAGACCAAGAACCAGAGGTCTCAAAGAAGCTTTGCAAGAGGAACAAAAACAAATATTGCTAAATGAAGACCTTGACCTAGAAGAGAGGATTTCCCTTGAAGTACATCAAGATAAAGAATATTGGCTCAACAGGGTGAATGAAAATTTGGAAAATCTCCTAGAGAAGGCAAATAGAGATAATCAAATACTCAGACACATGGCACATAATTATCAAGCTCAACACATGATCGCCAATGTCAAAGTGAAACAGTGCAAAAACAAGCTCAAGGAGACCAAAAAAGAGCAAAAGGATGAGGGAAACTTGGAGATGCTTGCTGAAGCATTCATGAAGCTTTAACAAACTCATTTTTACACATTCCCTCCAATTTTGAGCCAATTTTGAGCATTTTGTGGTTTTTGAGAATTTTTGGTATAAATTCAAAAAATTGGCCTGTCTAGAAGTGCAACACATTGGCACTGCGCTTTTTCCCCAGACATCCATTTAAAGAAAATTTTAAATTTTTGGAAAGGTCTTGGCATCCTCTAAAAACCCTTTTGCCCAAATTTTGCAGAGGTCGTTTAGTTTTGGAGAAAAAGGCAAAATAGTGGCAAAAATCTAGCATTCTGGACCATTTTTTGATAGGCGCTGCGCTTCTGGAGTAACCTTGGGAGAATGGATTTTCGAAGGTCTTCCCTTGCTTGAAATTAAAAAATTCAAAATGTTTTGGAAACTAGACTAGAAGGGCTAGTTGACCATTCTCTCAAATTGGCATTTTGACTCCTAGAAGGAACCTGAAAATCAGCTCAACGTTGGCACTACACTTCTACATTTTCTGTGTTTTTATTTGTAAAATTTCACTATGTAAATTTTCTAGTTTCTAGTCAAACTTGGTCAAAGTCAAGATTATCTTTGTAATGGCACAAGCTACAAGGCTAGGTGATGTAGGCATGAATAAATGCATATCATAGGTTTTTTTTTTATGTTCATTAAGCCTCATAAAAGAAGTAAACTCGTAATCAAACTCTTCATGAGGTGTTTGAGTTACACCTTCTCACTCTCACCTATTAATTGAGAGAATATTGGAGTCAGTTCCTCCACCAAGGAGTTCAACTCCTGAAGGTGGGAAAGAGGTTAGGAGAGTCTATAAATATTATTTCACCTCAGGAGAAGAGGGTTGAACTTTTTGTAAAGGAAGGCTTGCATTGTAATCATCTTTTAGCTAATACAGATACATGTTGCAGCTATTTTCAAGGAACTCTAGCCCAGTGAGTTCATGGTGCTTGTACTTCATTATTTTTGTTTTCTCATGCTCTAAACATATTTACATACATTATATTTCTTCTCTTATGAATACCTTGTGATAAAATACTCATAATTATTGTATTATCAAGCTCTGTTATCTAGGTTTTCATGGTTATATGTTTTGTCTTCTTAAGCTAATGAAATCATCTTTTAATGCTCATTAGTTTCTTCCTTTATATATCCTCTATACTACACTGACAGAATACTCCAAATACACCATGAATTCTGACATCTAGCTCCTTCTTCTGCTTGCTCCTATATTCCCACACCCTAGACCTACCTATGGCCCCAAACCCTAAGTTCAGCAAACCCTTAAAAATATATATATATATATGTATATATATATATATATATATATATGTATATATATATATATATATATATATATATATATATATATATATATATATATATATATATATATATATCTATATATATATATAGATATATATATATCTAGCCTAAGATTCATTTGCTTTAAAGTCATATCATTGATAAGAGACTTAGAGAGATCCCTCTCATGCTCAGTAGGGCTAGCTACTAACCTAAAGTGGTTTGAGGTTACCCTTGTCGATTTCCTTTTCAGCCTAGGAGATTGTAAGGACTAACAAATCAGACGGTAAGGAAATTATGCATGAAGAATGTACTGAAGGAGGTTTCAATGAAAATGACAAAAAAACCAGTGAGGGTGGGGGTGGAGCAAGAGTGATGGAAAAAGATGACAGTGAAATGAAACAAGTAACTGAATCAAACAACAAAATCCAAAGCTCATGCGATAACAAGAAACCTATGTTTTTGGGGTTGCTGAAGGGTCTGTTCCTCAAGTCATGATCCCAGAGGGAGGAGGTGAGGCTGAGATGCCTGTGGAAAACCTTATGGTGATCTTCTTCTCCTTGTGAACCTGCTAATTGAAAGAAGGCACAAATGGAAGTAAACTAAAGCACAACTAATCTACTCTACACTATTGTAATGGGAATGCAACTACTTAAGCAAATAAACAGAAAAACCATGAATCATCTAAGCTATACTGCTATAATGAAAATGCAGCTATGTAAGCAAATGAATAGAAAAACCTTGAATTATCTGTTAGGGCCTAGATCGACCTTAGGCTAAAGGGAGGCAATCCTAGGATAACCACAAACCACACTTAACCTAGTAGCTAGCCCTACCAGGTCGGGAGAGGGCTCTCTCCTTGTCAATATCAGTCGAGATTTTTTCAATCTTAGTTGAGATGACTGATTCAGATATGGATTTTAGGCTAGGTATAGTAGCTCTGGGTTTTTTGGTTGATTTCGATGAGTTGGTTGCTGGATCAAATGGAGCAGGCAGATTGGGTCTGGGAAATTAAATCAGGGATACAGACATGTTCTGTGGGGCGAGATAGATAAGTGTTTATGTACTAGTAATTGGATGAGATTATTTATTTAAGACTGTTGAGGAGCTAAGGAGGGCATGAAGAAACCATGAGTCCTCTTCAAACTATTGAAAACATAAAAAACCAAATGCATTCCCAAGGCAAAGCACTGTTATCAATGTATTTTGCCTATTTCTCTTGATTCATGTAGTTCATAAGAATGGAAAAGGTTTTGAAACATATAACACATAAGAATAACTCATTACAGAAGAAGAAACAATACAAAAACATAGTATCACAAGAATCCCACAAAAATCGCTGCAAAACTTGGTTTTATTCCTTGCCAATCTGCTGATACAAGTATACAATGTGTGCACCACTTCTGAAAGAGTCCAACCTTTACAAATGACTAAGAAAGTACATAATATTGGCTAGAAAACCACCTGAGCTAGCCATCAGGGGTCGAATCCAAGAGATCAGGAGTTGTTTCAACCACATCTAAACTAAGAACAAGAAAATAGGCAATGGAACAGCTTGCCTCTAAAACCAAGGAAACTGATACATTCACTTCCAGACCATTTGTAACTGATGTATCTACCCCCTCAAGTCATTTTACATTCAAATTTACATTACATTACATCATTTACAATCATAAATTTACCAAGGATGAGAGAAAAAGTCATCTGGCAGTCAAACTAGGAAAAATTTCAGATTTCTGGGCAAAATTGGCAAAATCAGCTATATGCGCAGTGCCAGTGTAAAATTACACTGGAAAAACTCCTCTGATGTGCAGTGCCAGTTATATGCGCAGCGCCAACTGCCTAATGCATAGTGCCACTTCAGACTCATTTTGGACAGCCTTCCTGATGTCCAAATTGGGCATGTGATAGCTCATTGGAAAGCGTGTTGAGTCTACTTTCCAGAACATCTTGAATTTTTCAATTTGGAGTTCATTTGCCTTGTCAAAAGTCAAATCTCCCAAGACTGGTCAAAATGTGCAGAATAAGGCTGCCTAAATGCAGAGTGTTGTTGCAGTCAACGTTTGAGGGTCTTCCTCAACTCAAAAGCGAGCTCATGATAGCTCACTAGAAGGCTCTTTGTGTCTAGTTATCATTTGACTCATCAAGAAATTCATTTGGCCAACCAGGCTAGGAGAAATCTTGATTTTCCCAAGGTCATTCTAGAGGTTCATTAACTCTCCTGAGGCAACTGTATTTTTGACATTTCTCTAAAACCATGACACCTGTGTAAAAAGTGAAGAAGGTTTTTCTTTCTTGGCCTATTGTGAACAAAAACCTCTCTCACTTTTTACAAATTCATCTTTTCTTGCTCAGAATCATAGTTTGAAGAAAAACCATCCCTTATGTGTGATGAATGGCTTATTCCTTGGAATGACTTCTCGACAAATGGTGGAGACCTGATGTTTGATGATATGAGATGGCCTCATTCCTTCTGATATCTCTCATGCCTCCTCTACTTAGATACCTCTGATCCCATAGCCAATCCTAACTCGGTGGGAGAGGAAATTAGGGTTTGTTCTCTTTTGCTTTTGCAAGTGGATTGGTGCTCAAGATGACTTGATTTTTGCAGTGGCAGGTGCTTGGCAATATCACCGGGTGACCAAGAGCAGCATGGAACCATTTATTACATATGAGAATGATCAAATTACATTAAATTTAACTATGAAATCCAAATGCTTTCTTTTTTAGCCCTTCATTAAGCTTACAATTAACACATTTTGACTTTCCTGATCATTATTAACCTCCTCATGTCTTTGCTGACCATTATTAGCAATAATCACTAAAATTTGACCATGGAAGAAACCCTAGACCTAATGAGACTAAAACCCTAAAACCTAAGACCTATTTAAACATGAACCATTGACCTAAAAACTATGAACAGAGGTTAGCAGATATATGTCATGAGGGAAAAAACTGAATTGAACCCTACCATCAGTTGATCCATGACCTAATGGAATGAAAATCATCATAATGGGACACCTAGTATGAAATGAAAAAGATTAATTTTGATCACTGATGGCAATGTGAAGACACTGACACTAACATCATCTATGCTATACTGTTGTAATGGAAATGCAAGTACTTAAGCAAATGAATAGAAAACGAGGAATCTATGCTATATTGTTGTAATAGAAATGCAGGTACTTAAGCAAATGAACAGAGAACCAGGAAAAAATTTGTTGAACTAGGTTGTCATTGATGTCAATACGGTAATATTCTAGATACTAGAGGATGACATGAAGCCAAGGGGATGCAGAGCAGATTCATGAAGAGACAGGAGCAAGGCCATCAGGATAGCCGAGCCATATATATATATATATATATATATATATATATATATATATATATATATATATATATATATATATATATATATATATATATATATATATATATATATATATATATATAGATATATATATGCGAAAACAAACATATATGCAAGGAGGTCTTTGAAAGACACTGCCAGGCCAGAAGAGCAGATGGAGATGAGAGGAGCAGACAAAGTCACTAGAGGAGCAAATGGAGCCAAGAGGAGCAGACCAAGCCATCGGAGAGCCAGGTCAAAGCAAGAGGAACGCTGCCTGTAATATATATGCCAAAACAGGCATATCAGAGCAAGGAGGCATATCAGAGCCAAAGAAGAGGAGCAAATGGAGTAGACAGACTTATCGGACCGAGAGGAGCAGATGGAGTAAGAGGAGCCAAGAGGAGCCAAGAGGAGTAATATATAGAGGAGGAGCAGATGGAGATGAGAGGAGCACACAGAGCCATCAAAGGAGCTAACAGAGCTTGAAGCACCACAAGAGGAGCCATATATATGTATATGTCACATATATATGCCAACGAAGAGGAGCACACAGAGACTGATCAAAGGAGCATAGAGAAAGAACAGCCATCGGAGCAACAAAGGAGTAAACAGAGCTATCGGAGCCATAAAGGAAGTAGACAGAGTTATCAGGAGCCTATCAGGAGCAGAACTCATATACAACCATCGGGAGCAGAACAGCTATCGGGAGCCATCGGAGGAGAAAACCCAAAGAAGAGGAGCTATTGGAGCATATCGGAGCAAGAGGAGCCATCGGAGGAGCAAATGCAGCAAACAGAGCCATATATGCCATAAACTCATATATCGGAGGCCAAAACTCATAAAATTCATATATAGAGAGAGCTATATACACTATCGTCGCAACAGGGCCAAAGGATACTCTATCGGAGGAGTAGAGCTATCGCATATTGCGTATGGCAATAGTAAGGTTCATAAGCGGAGCAATATATATATATATATATATATATATATATATATATATATATATATATATATATATCTAAACAAAGTATAATGGAGGCATACAAAGAGCGGAGGAGTATATATATAGAGAGGCGATATAATAACACAGACCCGCGGCTCCATTATAAACTGCCTAAATGTAATATCGCATCCGCTATGTCGCTGGTCTCAAAGGGATATCACTCCCGAAATCTCCGATTGCGATATACACATGGACCCGAAGGGTATATCAATATAACTTAATATCATATCGCATCCGCAAGAGTGGACCCGATGCTGCGACTGCGACTACCGATATGTTGCGATCGCCGATAGCAATTATCACATCGGGAATTTGGAGCGAAGTCACATAATGTTAAGCGACCCCTTTGCGATCACCAATTGTGATAAGGCTGCGGACCCGATAGTAATATAAAGCATGGTTAAATACCATATCGTATCCGCCCATCGCTATGCTACACAGAGGGTTGTCCGACTTACGATCGCCGATTGCGATAAGCATGTGGACCCGACGGGCATATAAATTATGGTTTAATACCATATCACATCTGGTCCATCAGATCGGCCATCGGCGGAGTCATGGGTGCTGATATAAAGGATCTCACGGAACCTCCGATTGCGATTTAAGCGTGGATCCGATACAGAAATAAATATGAGTGTAATATTTTCTGAAGTCCGCCCTTTAGTGTTTGCCTGTGTTTTTATCATATTCCTGTGTAATTTGATATTTGACCTGCGTGGGGTTTGGAAGTAGAAATGCAATACAATAATGCTCCCGATAGTTCAGGAGGCCTGAACTAAAGTTCAAGAGGCTGATTCATGGCGATACAAATTGCCATTGGACGTGGTTGTCCGTTAAATGAAACAAAACTCTATGTATGCCTGCAATCATTGGAGAAGCAGCGCTGTTACAGTTTTAACCGGGAAGATGTGTTCTTCGGTGGATCGCTTGAACATGTCCATTGATTGAATGTGTCCTATGAATATTGGAACGCTCAGATAGACAGAGGAAACAGAAATTCGGGAAGCTGAAGAAGCAAGCAAGCAAAGAGGAAATGACTGCGAGCGTTGAGGAAGTCTAAGAGGCCGTGTAAGAGGAAATGAATGGATAGAGGCATGGGAATGCATAAAAACAGCAAGAACAGAAGACTGTGGTTGTTGTTGTTATTGCAAACAAAATGAGAATGTGAGATAGCAGAAGCAGCAGTGGTGAATGTTGTTGAAGGCCGTTGAACGTTGTGGAAATAAGCTGGAGGAGATATAGGCAACGAGAGGATGCAACAGAATAGAAAGAGGGCAGCAGGGCTAACAAGACAGCAGATAGTCGAAGGGGAGAAGCAGCCAGCTAAGATCATAAGCTTGAACAAGAAGTTGTTCTTTATGCAGAGCTTAGTTCAGCTAACAGTAGACTGACTAAAGCTGCGTGAAGACATTATCAGAAGTCATGAAGGGTACTGGACACTCTATGTGGGCAGTATGAAGAATTGGGAAGACTACTTCAACAGAAGACTGGTTGTCATTGATACTGTAGTTTGGAGACTACAGTGAAGCTGCAAATAGAAAAAACTCAGCAGAGAAGAGTTCTAAGAGCAGAACTGAACAGGATTGGAGTCCTTGGGGCTGGTGCCTCAAAAGCAAGAGGGATAGGAGTCCTTGGGGCTGGTGCCTCAGAAGCAAGAAGGATTTGAGTCCTTGGGAGTTGGTTCTCCTAAGTCCAAGATTGGTGTCTTGGAAAAATAGAGTTGGTGCTCTAGAGGTTGGAGCTTGGCAACTGTTTGTGACCATCTATATATTGTATCTATTTTACTGCATAGTTTATGTTAATAAAAGAATTTATTCTTGCTGTTCATCTTGTGTTCTGAATATATATGTTTTAACTGGTAAAACAATAGTGTGAAAAAGAAATACTGATTCACCCCCCCTTCAGTATTTCCGAAAATTGGTATCAGAGTAGGTTCCTTCATTCAAAGCTTAACAGCTTGAAGGTTGGCTCTTAGAACACAAATGGCGAGGTCAAGGAAGAAAGTCTCCAATCCTCCTAAGGATGTGTCTCCCTCTACTACTAAAATAGAAGACAATGAATTTAAGGAGGCTCCAAGGCTCAATGGGAACTTTAATATATGGGAAGCAAGAATGAGGAATTTCTTACAAACTTAAGGCATTGAAGTCTGGAAATCAGTGATTGTTGATAGCAGGATGGATGAGGAGTCCAAGGAGTACAATGCAAAAGCAGTAAAGGCAATCTTGAATGGGCTACCTGATTCTGTAAAGAAAAATCTAGGAAAATGTTCATTAGCAAAGGGTATATGGGACAAACTTCATGACCTTCACTCAAAAGGAGCATTGACCATGACCATCAGTCAAGAAGATGATGGAAATCTAGAAAGAAATCCAGAACCCATCATGGAAACTGAACATGAGAATGATGATGTCAAGGCTAAAGCAGACTTAGAAGATGAAGAGAATGAAAAAGACTTTGTAGAAGAACTCCTCGCTCAACTTATGACTGCCATGGAAGAGATTAACAATTTGAAAAAGGAAAATGAGAAACTTAAGAAGATAGCTCCAGTTGGTGACCAAGATCAAACAAGGAAGAAATTTGATCTCATCAAGCTTCAAGTACAAGAAAGGGATGAAGAGCTTGCCAAGCTTAAGAAGGAATATCATAAAGCAAAGAAGCAGGAAGATATCTTGTCAAGCCAACTTGAACAAAGGCACAAGAGCGTGAACAAACTTGAAGAAGAAATTGGTCAGTACAAGGTAGAGGTCTCCTCCCTTAAGTCTCAATTACAAGAAGCCAGGAAACAGGCACAAGGAGCTGAGAAGGAAATGGAGAGAAGTCAAGCAAAGAATGAAGAAATCTTCAAAATGAAGTCAGATATCATCTCCCTTAAAATAGTAGCAGCTGAAGCTACTCGTAGCAAGGAAGAAACTGAGGAACAACTTGCAAAGAAGAATAGTGAGTGTGAAATATTGGAAGAAGAGATTGTCCTCCTCAGGAAAAAGGTTGAAGGGATGAACAAAATCTTGAAGAGCTCTCAGGCCTTGGATGACATGCTCAGCTATCATAGAAATCCATCTGATAAATCAGGTCTCGGGTATGCAGGTGAATCCTCAAACAAGAATGAAAATGCTTCAAACAAAAGAGATATGAAGAAGACAGAAAGAAATGGTGATGCTCCCAGCTCCAGCGAAGGCAAGGAGAAAAATCAAGATTACAATAGAACAAATCCTGCTCCAAGAAGAAAACCAGCTCCAAGAAGAAATATAGATGATGACAAAGATGCGAGAGGCGATGGTTATCATCAAAGGATCTCAAGGCAGAAAGGCTTCAGAAGTACATCAAGGAAACCTCCATCTCCCACGTACCAAAGTTCATTTTTCAGTAATTGTTATTCCTGTTCAAACTTTGGTCACATGGCAAAAGACTGTAAGGCATATCATAAAGATAAATGTTATGGTGCCCAGCCATTCCATAGAGATAGATGTTATAGTCTCCAACAACCTCCAAGAAACAACTTTGCAGAAAGAAATCATGAATTCTTATTCATGAACAATGTAAAATGCTTCAAGTGTCATAACATCGGTTATATGGCACGTGATTGTAACTTAACATGGGCTATTACACAAGGTAGAACCATGCAAAAGAAGAAAGTTACACAAGTATGGAGAAGGAAGGAAATACAATCCGAAAGTCCCTTGAGTTCTTCAGCCAACAGCATATGTCATTGGCCTAAATTTTGACAATCTAAGCATTTTATAAGAAGACTCTGCCAAGAGGAGATGATGCATACAGTTAGGGGGAGCCTATCATGTTCTCAGGAGCACTCCATTGAAGCATATGATCCTGTAACCATGCTTTGGACTGTTGTTAAAGAAATAGGGCAAACAACCATGGTGTTGTTATGATAGAAGTTTATGTATTAACTCAGGAATTAAATGTGAGAACAGATAAATTCTAGACACTGATAGAGGCAGTCTTCAAACAAACAGATACATCTGGAATGGAGTTTGAAGTAAGAACAGCTGGCAGCCTATATCAAAACTGAAGCATTGCAAAAAGATGCAGATCAACAATTGTATTTAAAAGACAGTCACAGATTGGATATCTGAATCTGCAGAGATATGTACAAGAATGCAAGGAAAAGATGGCTCATAGGAAGGAGAATGTTGTGCAGTCAAGCATAACTTAAGCTGATACATATCACTTAAGGAATATAGCAACAACAAGGCACAACCCCTCACATTTTTTGTCCAAATGCAATGATGATTGAATACTAGATGGCAGTAACTTAAGGGGAAGCACAAAGACACAAATAAACTCAGATCTGAAGAAAGACAATCTCAGTAGCAGTCTCTCTCTTGATTCGAACTATGAAGGTCTCTCAATTCTGCTTATGGAGACATCAATATGGATTGAGCATGAAAACCTGGACTTGGACACTTGCGTATGGCCATTTGCAATCTTAATGAAAGCATTAAAGTAGAGCATCCTTAAGCATTGTTGAGGCCATGATAAAGCAGTTCTGAGACATGAAGATGATAAAGCATCAATCCTTGTATCTTGAAGAAGAAGCAGTTTGATAGGGGGAGTCCCAGAGCACTCCTTTGCCATTGATGTCAAAGGGGGAGAGAAGAAGAATATTGCCATCAATAACAAAGGGGGAGATTGTTGAACTAGGTTGTCATTGATGTCAATATGGCAATATTCTGGATACTAGAGGATGACATGAAGCCAAGGGTATGCAGAGTAGATTCATGAAGAGATAGGAGCAAGGCCATCAGGATAGCCGAGCCATATATATATATATATATATATATATATATATATATATCATATATATATGCGGAAACAGACATATATGCAAGGAGGTCTTTGAAAGACACTGCCAGGCCAGAAGAGCAGATGGAGATGAGAGGAGCAGACAGAGTCACCAGAGGAGCAAATGGAGCCAAGAGGAGCAGACCAAGCCATCAGAGAGCCAGGTCAAAGCAAGAGGAACGCTGCCTGTAATATATATGCCAAAACAGGCATATCAGAGCAAGGAGGCATATCGGAGCCAAAGAAGAGGAGAAAATGGAGCAGACAGACTTATCGGACCGAGAGGAGCAGATGGAGTAAGAGGAGCCAAGAGGAGCAATATATAGAGGAGGAGCAGATGGAGATGAGAGGAGCGCACAGAGCCATCAGAGGAGCTAACAGAGCTTGAAGCACCACCAGAGGAGCCATATATATGTATATGTCACATATATATGCCAACGAAGAGGAGCACACAGAGACCGATCAAAGGAGCATAGAGAAAGAGCGGAGGACACAACCATCGGAGCAACAGAGGAGTAAACAGAGCCATCGGAGCCATAAAGGAAGCAGACAGAGTTATCAGGAGCCTATCGGGAGCAGAACTCATATACAGCCATCGGGAGCAGAACAGCTATCGGGAGCCATCGAAGGAGCAAATGCAGCAAACAGAGCCATATATGCCATAAAATCATATATCGGAGGCCAAAACTCATAAAATTCATATATAGAGAGAGCTATATACACTATCATCGCAACAGGGCCAAAGGATACTCTATCGGAGGAGTAGAGCTATCGCATATTGCATATGGCAATAGTAAGGTTCATAAGCGGAGCAATATATATATATATATAAACAAAGTATAACGGAGGTGTACAAAGAGTGGAGGAGTATATATATAGAGAGGCGATATAATAACACGGACCCGCGGCTCCATTATAAACTGCCTAAATGTAATATCGCATCCGCTATGTCGCTGGTCTCAAAGGGATATCACTCCCGAAATCTCCGATTGCGATATACACATGGACCCGAAGGGTATATCAATATAACTTAATATCATATCGCATCCGCAAGAGTGGACCCGATGCTGCGACTGCGACTGCCGATATGTTGCGATCGCCGATAGCGATTATCGCATCGGGAATTCGGAGCGAAGTCACATAATGTTAAGCGGCCCCTTTGCGATCGCCGATTGCGATAAGGCTGCGGACCCAACAGTAATATAAAGCATGGTTAAATACCATATCGCATCTGCCCATCGCTATGCTACACAGAGGGTTGTCCGACTTACGATCACCGATTGCGATAAGCATGTGGACCCGACGGGCATATAAATTATGGTTTAATACCATATCGCATCCGGTCCATCAGATCGGCCATCGGCAGAGTCATGGGTGTTGATATAAAGGATCTCACGGAACCTCCGATTGCGATTTAAGCACGGATCCGATACAGAAATAAATATGAGTGTAATATTTTCTAAAGTCTGCCCTTTAGTGTTTGCCTGTGTTTTTATCATATTCCTGTGTAATTTGATATTTGACCTGCGCGGGGTTTGGAAGTAGAAATGCAATACAATAATGCTCCCGATAGTTCAGGAGGCCTGAACTAAAGTTCAAGAGGCTGATTCATGGCGATACAAATTTCCATTGGACGTGGCTATCTGTTAAATGAAACAAAACTCTGTGTATGCCTGCAATCATTGGAGAAGCAGCGCTGTTACAGTTTTAACCGGGAAGATGTGTTCTTCGGTGGATCGCTTGAACATGTCCATTGATTGAACGTGTCCTATGAATATTGGAACGCTCAGATAGACAGAGGAAACGGAAATTCGGGAAGCCGAAGAAGCAAGCAATCGAAGAGGAAATGACAACGAGCGTTGAGGAAGTCTAAGAGGTCGTGTAAGAGGAAACGAATGGACAGAGGCACGGGAATGCATAAAAACAGCAAGAACAAAAGACTGTGGTTTCTGTTGTTATTGCAAACAAAATGAGAATGTGAGATAGCAGAAGCAGCAGCGGTGAATGCTATTGAAGGCTGTTGAATGCTGTGGAAATAAGCTGGAGGAGACAGAGGTAGTGAGAGGATGCAGTAGAACAGAAAGAGGGTAGCAGGGCTAACAAGACAGCAGATAGTCGAAGGGGAGAAGCAGCCAGCTAAGATCATAAGCTTGAACAAGAAGTTGTTCTTTATGCAGAGCTTAGTTCAGCTAACAGTAGACTAACTAAAGTTGCGTGAAGACATTATTAGAAGTCATGAAGGGTACTGGACACTCTGTGTGGGTAGTATGAAGAATTGGGAAGACTACTTCAACAGAAGACTGGTTGTCATTGATACTATAGTTTGGAGACTACAGTGAAGCTGCAAATAGGCAGAACTCAGCAGAGAAGAGTTCTGAGAGCATAACTGAATAGGATTGGAGTCCTTGGGGCTGGTGCCTCAAAAGCAAGAGGGATAGGAGTCCTTGGGGTTGATGCGTCAGAAGCAGGAAGGATTGAAGTCCTTGGTAGTTGGTGCTCCTAAGTCCAAGATTGGTGTCTTGGAAAAATAGAGTTGGTGCTCTAGAGGTTAGAGCCTCACCAAAGTCCAAGTTGGAGCTTGGCAACTATTTGTGACCATCTATATATTGTATCTATTTTACTGTATAGTTTATATTAATAAAAGCATTTATTCTTGTTGTTCATCTTGTGTTCTGAATATATATGTTTTAACTGGTAAAACAATAGTGGGAAAAAGAAATACTAATTCACCCCCCCCAGTATTTCCAACAAAAGTCATCTGGCAGCCAAACTAGGAAAAATTTCAGATTTCTGGGCAAAATTGGCAAAATCAGCTATATGCGCAGTGGCAGTGTAAAATTACACTAGAAAAGCTCCTCTAATATGCAGCGCCAATTATATGCGCAGTGACAACTGCCTAATGCATAGCGCCACTTCATACTAATTTTGGACAGCCTTCCCGATGTCCAAATTGGGCAGGTAATAGCTCATTGGAAAGCGTGTTGAGTCTACGTTCCAAAACATCTTGAACTTTTCAATTTGGAGTTCATTTGCCTTGTCAAAAGTCAAATGTCCCAAGACTGGTCAAAATGTGCATAATAAGGCTGCCTAAATGCAGAGTGCTATTGCAGTTAACGTTTGAGGGTCTTCCTCAACTCAAAAGTGAGCTCATGATAGCTCACTAGAAGGCTCTTTATGTCTAGTTATCATTTAACTCATCAAGCAAGTAATTTGGCCAACCAGGCTAGGAGAAATCTTGATTTTCCCAAGGTCATTCTAGAGGTTCATTAACTCCCCTGAGGCAACTGTATTTTTGACATTTCTCTAAAACCATGACACCTGTGTAAAAAGTGAAGAAATATTTTCTTTCTTGGCCCATTTTGAACAAAAACCTCTCTCACTTTTTACAAATTCATCTTTTCTTGCTCAAAAGCATAGTTTGAAGAAAACCCATCCCTTATGTGTGATGAATGGCTTATTCCTTGGAATTACTTCTCGAAAAATGGTGAAGACCTGATGTTTGATGATATGAGATGGCCTCATTCCTTCTGATATCTCTCATGCCTCCTCTGCTTAGATACCTCTGATCCCATAGCCAACCCTAACTCGGTGGGAGAGGAAATTAGGGTTTGTTCTCTTTTGCTTTTGCAGGTGGATTGGTGCTCAAGATGACTTGATTTTTGTAGTGGCAAGTGCTTGGCAATATCACTGGGTGACCAAGAGGAGCATGGAACCATTTATTACATATGAGAATGATCAAATTACATTAAATTTAACTATGAAATCCAAATGCTTTGTTTTCACCTCAAAACTAGTTTTGAGGTGAGCCCTTCATTAAGCTTACAATTAACACATTTTGACTTTTCTGATCATTATTAACCTCCTCATGTCTTTGCTGACCATTATTAGCAATAATCACTAAAATTTGACCATGGAGGAAACCCTAGACCTAATGAGACTAAAACCCTAAAACCTAAGACCTATTTAAACATGAACCATTGACCTAAAAAGTATGAACAGAGGTCAGCAGATATATGTCACGAGGGAAAAAAATGAATTGAACCCTACCATCAGTTGATCCATGGCCTAATGGAATGCAACTCATCATAATGGGACACCTAGTATGAAATGAAAAAGATTAATTTTGATCACTGATGGCAGTGTGAAGACACTGACACTAACATCATCTATGCTATACTGTTGTAATGGAAATGCAAGTACTTAAGCAAATGAATAGAAAATGAGGAATCTATGCTATATTGCTGTAACAAAAATGCAGGTACTTAAGCAAATGAACAGAGAACCAGGAATCTATGCTATACTGTTGTAATGGAAATGTAGCTACTTAAGTAAATGAACAGATAACCAGGAATATATGCTAGCAGACATGTACAATAAAGAGGAGCTTTGGCTGCTCAGGTTGGGCCCTAACCCAAGAGCTTCAGCCCTCTAAGTTAAATTAGTGGTGGCTCAAAACAAAACTCATTCTTATTATCAAATCCATGGATTACATAACAAATTGTCACAAGTCTTGCAGCTCATAAATAAAATAGGGTTTTACAATAAAAATCTGAATCCTACTAAGGTCCTAAGCCTCTCTACTTATACATCTAAAGTCTCCAATGACTTCCTTCAAACTAGGGAGGCTCGGCTCCCAACTCAAGATAAACTGGTTTCTGTCACTTTCACTTGCTTGATTACCTTCTATTCCTCATGATTTGGCTGTTTGCACTCCGAGTCGATGGAGGAATATTCGAATGGAGGGGTAGTAAATGAGGAGGATTTACCTCCTATAATTCCTTTCCCTTGTCCCATTCGAGCTTTTACCACGGTCTTTGCCACAGTTCCTTGCTTTTATCCTTTATTCCTGCATTAAATGCACATTAGACCACAAAGAAAAATATCCAACTCTAACTCATCTCATAAACAAAATATGATCAAATGTATGCAATAAGTTGTGAGAATAGTTGGTTTGACTAACCTAGGAGGTGAATTAAGGCCCATATAATCACCCAATGATGAGGCTCATGAGTTTGCTGAAGAGTTAATATGATACTCTTTTTCACTACATTCAACAGACAACTTGAAATTTCTTTGGTCTTTCATCTCCATTAAACCCTACTCCATGACCCAACGCATCCCAAAGTCATTAGAAAATGTCATAATTTTATTTATGTTTCTATTAATTTCCACTGTCTTAATTTTATTCAAAGAAGATACTTTTGAAGATGTCATAAACATGTCATTCTAAGGAACAAAACTTTTCACCCAATTATCATTAGACTGTAAAGCATGCTTGTTGAAGGAAATGAGCAAAATGAAAGCCTTCTGTGTTGTTGACATTCATTAACCCCATTTGGGATACAATCCTATGTTTTTCTCCATGTGGAGGTTATGGCTCATGAGTGATGTGGAACCTTGGTTGAGTTTGCTAGACCATGAGTAAATGTCATTATTTTTCTTCCCCTCTTAATATGTTGTCTTGAGTGCATGCAACTGAGAAAACAAGAAAAAAAAGCAAGAGATATTTCTTGTATCAAGGGATGGCTTGCTGGGAGAATCTTAGAGGGAAGCCTCATGGAGACATTCACTTGTTTCATGAGCAAGAGATTTTATTTATTAGTGGCTCCCATTGAGTGCCTTAGGATTTATCATTAGAGTCAAAGAGTCAATGTCATGTATGAAGAGCTCTTCTTGAGCATATGTCAAATAAATAGAAGTCTATGTAGCCCTCCCATGACAAGGACATAGTCCTCTCTTCTTGTCAGCTTCCAAATAATGTGATAAACTCATATCGGCTCACATTAAGGACACCCACCCATTCAGATGTTCAGGTCAGCTTAAGTATATGGATGAATCACTATATATAGGAGCCTAGGCTCATTGTATTACCACAAAACAGACTCCGCATACCTCTGAAATTTTCGGTGGATAAGACAGTAATATAGTTTTAGATCTCCATAGAAAGGTCTTTCTATATTTCAGATAGTATGGGTGATAAAATGTTGAAGGGAATCAGATCCCTCTAGAATCTCAGATCGCAATGGCAACAAATCTAAGGTGGCAGCAAGACAAAAGCTTGGATCACAGTGGAAACAAGTCTAAGGTGGTAGCAAGACAGAAGCTCAGATCACAAGGGCAACAAGTCTAAGGTCACAATAAGACTAAAGTTCAGATCACAGTGGTAGTAATCAATGAAGAAGTTCAAATCTATGAAGTGGATATATTCACAGTGTATATAATCACAGTATAGATCCTGCTCTACAATACTTTTGTCCCAGTGTTATATCAAGTGCAAGTAAGGCATCGTTGATGACATAACACTTCATTGTTGGTAATCCTATTGTTATAAGGTATTATCTCTGTGATAAGGGCTCATGAAGCAATCAGATTTGTCAAGGAAGTAATAAAGATCTCGAAATGGACAAAATACTAAAAGAAAAAAATTCAGTAACCAAGGTTCGTACCTCAGATTGGCAATTCTACAAATGAAGCAAAAGAAAATGGATGGAATTCTTTACCTTCCATAGTATAATTTTGAAACAAAAAATTTTAAATGTTTCACCTTCAAATCAAGAACTTTTTCAAGGCCTATAGGAAATAAGGGTATGCTTTTTCTAGGGATCAATCAATGTAGATTCTTCCCTTGCACCCTCCTGTAACATAGAACCATCATAAAACAATGTCTAGAAGTTAGTTTCCAATTATGTTAGAAGATCTATCACTATCTATATCCACTATCATACAATTTTACAGAACTAGAGGACCATCATTTACCATACAAATAAAACTCCATTAAAGGTTTGAGATTTGACTTCCTATAGAATAATGTATGCCCTTCTATCTTGAACAACCTTTCCTGCTAGTACTGCATATTTCTTTCTGCTATGCATCAAACTTCTAACATTCCAAGAATTTAATTTTGTTTTCATGATCAAAGATTTGTTGATTCATTAAATCATTGAAAGTGTTGTGAAAAGGAATTGTAGAAGGTATAACTATGTCCTTGGGCTCACTTTTGTCTATATTCAACCTATTTTCACCATTTATCCTTGTAGCATGGTATACTTATTGTGTTACACGTCTTGACATTTTTTCATATTGAATAGATAGGAATAAGTGGTTTCTATATGTTGACCATGAAAAACTCTAAAATGTACCTCGTTTTCTCTTGTTCCCCACCCCCTTGGATGTTATGAGAGATGTGCTTCCTGGCTCTTCTTTTCCTGATAGTATCGTGCAGTCACTTCCCCGAGGACATCATTAACCAGTACATTAGCCCTTTTACAGTGATTGATGACTCCAATGAGGAGCCTACATCTCACTCTATTCATTTGGCCTCAATAGCTAGCTTCAGCATCCCTAGACATACTCTCTATTGTATCTCACCCATTCACCTAGATTTAGTTGTTAGCATTTCTCTTGTACTCCTATCTTCTCTTAAAGTTTATTTTAGGTAAGGAATTGATCCTTATCTTTATCTGCTTTTTGGTAGCATTGATTTGGGAGTTTCTTTAACAGTCCCACTTTTCAATTACATTGGATATCCTCTCTTAGTCCCATTGACCTACTCTTGTGATGATTAGTTAGAAACAAATAAAATAATCTTATATTATTCTATTTGATTCCAACACCAAGAATTTTCCCAAAAGGATTCACAATGTGTTCCATGAAACAACCTATATAAGCCAATCAAGAAAGTTTATTCTATCCATAGAGAATATATCTTTTGAATAGCATTATTGATGTGGCATATCAATCATGTTCCACAACTGAGCTTGTACAGTTTCTTTAGTACTACTCTCATTTAAAAGTTTCACCGATGTTGGCACTTCCTAAGCCACACATTGATTCCACATTCCAAGAGTTGGCCTTTGTCCACCTTTTCACTATCTTCATAAGAAGGAATTCTTCTCATGGATTGAAAAATTATTGCCTACCTGGTTAATTTGTCATATATTTCTTGAGCTATAGGAACCTTAGACAAATCACCCATGTAGTAAGTGCTGCTCATAGAACCTTATTTTCTTGATCATTATAGAATATTTCTGAACTACAACAGAGGCTTTTCCCTCATTAAACTCCTTAAAGTCATCATTGCCTGCTAAAGAGTTAAGAGTATTTCTTTTTCAGTACATTTAATAAATGGCTTGAACTTTCTTTTGTCTTTCATCTCCAGTAAACCCTACTCCATGATCCAATGTATCCTAGATTCATTAGCAAATATCATAATTTTATTTATGTTTCCATTAATTTTAACCTTTGTTGTCCTAATTTTCTTCAAAGAAGATATTTTTGAAGATGTGAAAAACATGTCATTCTAGGGAAGGAAACTTTCCACCCAATTATCATTAGATAGGAAAACATGCTTGTTGAAGGAAGTGAGAAAAAAGAAAGCCTTTTGTGTTGTTTAATTTCATTAACCCCATTTGAGATACAGTCCCAACTTTTTTCCATGTGGAAGCTATGGTTCATGAATGATATGGAACCTTGGATGAGTTTGCTAGACCATGATTAATTGTCTTTCTTTTTCTTCCCCTCATAATATGTTGTCTTGATTGCATGCAACTGAGAAAACAGGTAGGAAAAGCAAGAGATATTACCTATATCTAGTGATGGCTTGCTGGGAGAATATTGGAGGGTAGCCTCATAGAGACGTTCACTCTTTTCATGAGCAAGAGATATTAGTTATTAGTGGCTCCCACTGAGAGCCTTAGGATTTATCATTGGTGTCGAAGAGTCAATGTCATGTATGAAGATCTCTTCCCTAGCATATGTGATGCTAGCCTAAACCAACAATTCCCACATTATGCAAATAAAATTGCATATCACTTGTCCGAGGCCTTAATCACCTGATCTATGGTGAAAATATTCACAAACTAAGGTTTAGGCTCTTAATTAAATTTATGCAAAAACGTTACTTTTGACCATCCAAGTCTGACCCTCAATTAACCTTTGAGTGGTAATTTACTTAACCTTCAATAAACTTTGGTTAATTCTATACCCCACGCATATTAACCAAACCCCACTCTTTAACTTTGGTTATATTCAACTTAACCCATAAAACCTTTATCTGTTTTATTTCTATTATAATTCTTATATAATAGAAATACTCCATAAAGCACAAGTAAACCTTACCTTTCCGCCAATCCACGACCTTTGCACACTTTCCGATGCTCACCTTTATCAGGTTCAACTTTCACCATTGATTTCACTCCATCAGATCAACAACTCTCGTGTTGTATCTCATTCACCCTCTAGAACTCAAACAAACTTAACCCACGTTGATAAATTTCTCGGGTCTGCTCTTTCCCAAGATTTTATTGGCTTCAATCTCCACCATTGACCTTACCTTTCCATCTGACAGTTGTTGGCTTTCCCGATCAACAAACCTAATTGGCAATCCTCCACTATTGATCAAAGTGTTAGAGCCTAGATTTACCTTAGGCTGAGGAAGGTAGGATCCAGGGCCAACATCAAACCATGCTTAACCTGGTAGCTAGTCCTACGAGGTCAGGAGAGGGCCCTCTCCGGGTCAATCTCAGCAAAATATGATCGCTAAAGGCTTGAGATGACTGATATAACTACTAATCTTAGGCTAGGTATGTGTGCAAAAGAGTTGATTGAATAAAATGATGTTTTTTGTTGGCTCAGATGGAAAGGTAGATTTTGGGTGCGGGGATTGAGGCTCAGTCTTGTAGAGATCTCAATGGGGCAAGGTAGGAAATTGTTTTTGGCACTTAAATTTGAATGAGATGGAAGGATTAGATAGGTGAGGAGTTGAAGAGGGCAAGAAAACTCATGGATCCTCTCCAAATAGCTGAAAACATCAAGAAACTAAAGCAAACCTCAAGTAGAGCACTGCAATTTCAATGGATTCTACTTACACTCTTGTTTGTTTAGTTAAGAAGAAACAAGATAGAGAATGGCATACATAACACATAAGAAAATTCACAATTACAAAAGAAAGCACTGTACCAAGACACATTGCCACATGGATCCCAAAGAGTGCTGCAAATCTTGATCTCAATTCCTTAGCCAAAATGCTGATATGAGTGTACAATGAAGCTCAAGGCTTTCTCAAAAGTCCAACCATTCTAATGACTGAAAAACAACATAATATAGACAACAATAGCTCATCCTTGCCTCTAGGGGTCGAGCTCACATGTTTATGAGCTGTTTCAACTAATTCTAAACTGAGAACTAGAAATTAGGCAACAGAACAGCATGCCTCTAGAAACAAGGGAACTGATTCATTCAGTTTCAAACAACTTTTAAACTGATGAATCTACCTCTACAAGTGAAAATTTAACATATTTACATCATGATCCATCAATGTAAATTTCATTACATCACAAATTTTCCATTAGGAAAGTGAAAAAGTCAAACTAGCCAAAGCTGGGCGAAAAACAGAGCAAAACTTGGTCAAACTGGCAAATTTTCCTCTATGCGTCGCCCCTGATTCTCTATGCATCGTGCCTGTTTGGAGCCACTTTTGGAGGCCTTCCCGGTGTCCAAATTCCCTCCAAGTGTGCTTGTTGGAAAGGTATGCCTGTCTAATTTCCAACCCAAGTGGAAGTTTTTAATTTGGCCTCCATTTGCCCCTCCAAAAGTCAGTTCTCCCAACACTACTTCCTGTCTATCAAAATAGGGGCAGTGAGGTCATTTTTTGAGTGTTTTTGACCTTTTTGAGGGCTCAAAAGCTGTCCAAATTTCTTGGCCATAGGTAGGAAAGCATAATTTTCCATGAAAAATCCAAAAATGCTGAGTTTTTGTGATTTGGAGGCCCCTAGCAAAAGCGAGTGCCACATGGTGCGACGCATAGGGTAGAAAAACCTGTTTTTTGTGCCAAAAATTTCCAAAATGCAAAAATTGCTCCAAATTTCTTGAAATTTGGGCTGAGTCTTCTCTATCAAGCCTGATGTTGGGCCAGGGAAGCCTCAGCCAATATCTAAAGTCCTTCATCCTCTTCTTTCCTCTTTGATGCTCTCTTCAACTTTACTTTCAAACTCCTGATTCTCGCTTGGCACACCAAGTTTCGTGACAAGTAATGATATGACAGGTTTCTAAGCATATTCTTTTCATTGATGGCCTTCTCCATCTTTCGCTTCAAGTGCATATTGACTCTTTCAAGCCATGACTCCCTATCGGCATTGATCTCTTGCTCCAATGAAGTGAACTCCACCCTCCTCCTTTGGGCAGCTTGGCGATTCTCCCGAAAGTTTTGCAACTCCATAATCACCTGCTGGTCCTCAAGCTACTTATTCCTCTACTCCAGGTACTATATAGTCCATTGAGATCTATCCAAGTTGGTAGACAAGGCATCAATGTTTGCCTACTGCTCCTTAATGATTTCTCTAAGATTTGTGCTTTGCGGGCCCATATCGGTATCATCACCCTCAATGAGGATGAAATCAGTCTCTTGCTCACCTGATGGTCCTTCCTCCTGTAGTGGCCTCTTGTCTCGGTCCTGAACCTACTGTGCTGATGATGGAAGCGAGGCCCCTTCCACCCCGGGTGGAGATAACACTCGCTTTGCTGCTGCAAACAACCGTCTAGTGCCCTTCTGATAGGTAATGAACACTGGCACACTAGCAGTCTGTGTCTCATGGCCCTCATGCTGATAGGAAGGTCCACCTGTCTCATGCCCAGCCTCTGAAGGTCCCTATGAAGATTTGAAAAATTCATGAGAGATGAAGTCATCCCAAGTGATGCCCTGTAAAGCAAGCTGATGAACGACTACAATTTTGATGAGAGAAAAATGATAAATATTGTTGAGCTGCTGCTGAGGAGTCTTGTGCTACAGAAGGGTGGTCATCTTATCTATGTTTCAGCATATGAAGTAAGGAATGTTCATCACCTGTACACGGGTAAAATGCATCAGTAGCCTAATATGATAAGAATATAAGCGGGAGAATATGCCCTCACAGTTGAAATACTTCATGATGAGTTTCATTAAAGGAGCATATTCATCTTTGAGGTACTGAAAAGGAAACACTCTCTTGAGCTATCTCAAAAAGTCGGGTTTGATGTACGGTTCATAATGCTGCCGGTCAATTTTCTGCCTCTTGTTCCATGGCTCTCCAATGTTGGGAATACCAGTTGCTAGTGAAATGGATTCTGGTGTTAATGTGAAAGTGACACCAGCTAGAGTGGCTTGATCACCATGTAAATGCAGTACAAACAAGCGGGCCAACTCATGATGAAATTGAATATTAGCAACCTTCTCACAAAATTCATAACATGATTGATGCTGGAAAAAAACAATGGCAAGAGGGCAGGCTTGTAACTCAGCAAGAGTGGTTGGTTCTTCTCTGATATGTTTTCCACCGCTATGAGGCCTTCTGGGTGCATGTCCCTCTGTGGGTGAGTCACTTTGGGCTTCCTCTTCATAATCATATGAAGGATCTGATGCCATGTCTGCTGATAGTAGACTGTCTTGGAGAAGTAGGTGCTGATATGTCAAACTGTCTTGAACTGTTTTTGGTGATGTGTTTGACCTCTGCCACCAAGTGAAAACAGTGAAATGAGGGACTGTGGAGGGGTAATTTAGGGAAATAGGGAATTAGGGACTGTTGGGGTAGGGTTAGTTAAGGGAACAAGGATTTAGAGTGTAGTTTGGGAGCTTTTGTATAGGACTAGGGTTTGGTGCATTTGGGAGTTTGGGAAAGGGAAATTGGGATAGGGGATTAGGGGATTAGTGAATTTAGGGGGTAGGAGAACTTAGGGAATAAGGAAATCAATGAACAAATGGGATAAGGGAGTGATGGAGGAATGATAGACTTGGTAGCAAAATAGTTAATCAAAACCCTAGGCAGCAAGTTTCTTTGAGGAATTTCAAATGGTAGGGTTTGATTTTTTTAAACAAGCACCATGAAACAAGCATCAAACTTGGATAGCAAATAGTATTTGGAGGCTCTACCTACTCGTTTCAAGACAAATCCATGTGTTTTTGGCGATTGGAGGATGTTCTGGCAGTTTTCGGGCTATCTGGTTGTGTGCACCACGCATCCAACCCAATGCATTGTGCCTAGCATATGCGTCATGCCCTTGCAAAATAACACAGGAGTCTGAAGCCCAGTATGCTGCGCCTGGTGAGTGCGCCACGCCTCCTACCCAGTGCACCACGCCGGTCGATTTTCACTCGAACTTGTCACTTGCTCACCAAAATCGCTTTGCCTTGCTTCTCTTTGCTCTTGGAGTGAAAATGAGCTTTAAACATTTGGAGAAATGATTTATACATGGAGCTTTTGAATTTTGATTTTGCCAAACCCACTTTCATAATGTTTTGCAAATGACTTTATTTTCAAACTCTGTTTTTGGACTTTTTCACTTCATTTGAGTCCTGTGATGAACTGAATGCTTTGATTTAGCATTTTCCTTGCAGGTGATGGAGATGATGAAGCTTGGCAAGGTGACCAGGGTTTCCACTGAAGTTATTACATATGGAAAAACTGAAATTACATCAAGTTTATACAGTAAAAACCTAAAATACTATGTTTTTCCTCAAAACAGAGTTTTGAGGAAAAATACATTTCTAAGTGAAATTTATTGGTACTGGAACTTTATTCAACCACCTCATGCACCTGTTGACTATTATTGGACATTTTGGAGACCTTTTTGATGAAACCCTAGACCTAATGAAACTGAAACCCTAGAAAAGACTTTTGCAAATTTAAAGACAAAAAGTGCCTGCAGATGATCTTGATGAATGGAAATGGGCCAGCAGGTAAAGTACATGAGGGAAAATGTACAACAAGCCACTACCATCAGATGATCCATGCTCCTAATGGAATGCAGCTGACTAGGCGGGACACCTAATATGCAATGCAACAAGAGAATTTGATCTCTGACGGAGGGATGAAGATACCGACACTAACACAAAGCACAGTTGATCCAATAGTTAACAGTGATATCAGATGAAGATCATGCACAACTTTTAACCACCCTTACAAAGCCGATAAGGAATATAAATCCTTGATCTATAAATGTTCGAGTCTGATTTTGAAATTAAAGTTCGATCACTTTATTACCCGATATCCATTGGATATAAGAGGCCATTAAATCTACGGTTTGTGGGACTTCAACTAGCACACAGATTAAAACAAGCTTAACCCCCATAGTTGACTGTGATCTAAGAGTTTAAACATGAGATCGATGGCTAGGAGTGAGTGTGGGACTTCAACCATGATCAAGAAAATCCGTACTCTCCTACCCCCACAGCTGCTGATCGCCATCGATCTAATAGATCTGTTGATCCAACGATCCAGATCTATTCCTCCTCCATTCTTCTTCCACTAACACTTAAGTTAATCTCTTCCGTTTATTTCTTTTACTTTATGTTGTGCGACTTAATCTTGATCACCCATATCTTTCAACCTCGTTCGTTGATCTCATAGATCCAACAACTCCTGTGCACGTTTACTTCCTTCCTTTGTGACTTTAATTTCCTCGATTTTAT
The DNA here is from genome assembly GCA_031772625.1 of Pinus tabuliformis. Taxonomy (NCBI): domain Eukaryota; kingdom Viridiplantae; phylum Streptophyta; class Pinopsida; order Pinales; family Pinaceae; genus Pinus; species Pinus tabuliformis. Next base: position 65,753,896 of record CM062810.1, on the reverse strand, counting down.
ACCATTGCTTTAGTGTTCTTCTATGGTTTCGGGTTTCTCCAGGGTTTCTGATTTTTGGTTGTTCTGCAACACAACTCCCTCTTGAGCTTAACTCCATGTACTCTTATTCACTACCATCCTTGAACTTCACTTGGATCCTTTGATTGGATTCAACTATAAAACCGCAATCCTTCTGCTCGAACTTCACCTGCATACATATACTATGCAGAAATTCCTAATTCACACACAATTCATAACTCCATTAATAAATACACACCACACAATTCAGAATCGAGTTCTCTGTATTGATAAATAAATATTTACATGCCAGTCTCTCTCTCTCTGGCTTGATATTCTAATTAGTGGCCTCTGTTTTCCTACCTGCCTATAGGCTTACAGTCAAACCTCTAACTCACAACCTATAACTAGCTAACCCGCTAACTCTTTCTATGCCTTTTAGGCTTACATTTATACAAAAGGCTCTGTGAACCAATTCCAGTTCAGATCCTTAATAATTTCAACTAAAACCTAAGAATCCTCTCAATCCTATAAATCATGAACTAATTCCTAATTCAAGGTCTACAATTAATTTCCAAAGCTATCAATCCCTATGAACTCTTAACTATCCCGATTCCCTCATGTTCTCCAACATTTGAGAAAATTTACAATATGCCTCAAAATACTTAATTATTTCGTATTCTTATTAAAATCACTCAAAATCCTAAATAATTACATTAATTTAACACTTAGGAAACCAACTTCCTCAAAATACAGGACCCCCTATGTCTACTAAAGTATAATGATAATTCTGAGCTGAATGCTCCTGCATCAATATGTCAAATAAATAGAATTCTATGTAGCCCTCCAATGACAGGAACAGAGTCCTCTCTTCATGTCAGCTTCCAAATAAGGTGACAAACTCATGTCGTCTCACATTTAGGAGACCCACCTGTTGTGGGGAAAAGTATCCGATGCGGATGACCCTATCCCTACTCTAAAGGTGACAGTCTTTAGCAACAACTGAAAGTAAAGCTTTGATGTTTTCCTTTATGAAAGTACAGAGAGAAGGATGAAAAGATTAACCAACCTGGTGTCCTTCGCTTAGTCGATCTTGATCCTCTCTCTTCGTCTCTTGTTCCCAGCTCCTTACTCTCTTTGCCGGTCCAGCTACACACAGATCCTGCACAAAACAAGAGAGGAAACTACAAGATACATGTACTCATAACTGATGCATGGATTAGAGTGAATCAAATATACATGTAAATACAATACATCAATGCAATACAAGTATATAGGAGAACATGCAAAACTTTATTGATAGAAGTAACAGGGTTCTGAGAAGGTTACAACCAATGATGGCTCCAATCCAGCAGCACCTCCCCAGCAGCAAGAACTCTCCTCTTCACGTCTAGTAAAACAATCACCCAATAGCTCTAACTGTAATCCAACAGCACCTCCTTGCTTTACACAAAATTCCAGCCTCCTTAGACCTCATAGAAGAGCTCTATATATAGGAGAGAAGAAGAGAGGATGAGTCAGCTTGAGGCTGGCATAGAGCTGACTAGTGTCCTCTCCCTCTTCAGTTAATCTTCAGTTCTTGAGTCCACTTGGAGATCCTTGCTTACACATGGTGATCAAGTACCTCTTACTCATCACAGGGCGAATCTCATGAACCAAGTGTCAGTTTGGAAGCTTCCTGGGCAGTTGACACCTTGCAGGATGACTGTGCCACTTGGCCAATCTCGTCCAGCGCAGGTAGCCTTCATTACTTTTGACTTCCAGCGCAGGTACAGAGTGGGACAGTTGCATTACAGCGCAGAAGCTCAGTTAAGCAGCTGACATGATCCAAAATAAGCCTGTTTTGAAGTGTTTTCAGGTGGAGAACTGATTGGAAGTGCTGTTGTTTGATGACCTTGTTCTTTTAGGGGTAAGAACAACATGTTTAGGGACTGAGGATCCCTGTAATTATTGACATTCCATGCTCCATGATGCGAGGCACAAAAATGTCTATAACAGTTGCCCCCTAAAGTATGAGGCCGTTTATCGGGTGAAATGCTTTATCTAGAGGATCTGAAGTTCGTTCCAGTGCTGAGGAGAGTGCCCTGTAATACAATACAATACAATACATTATTTTTCATTCATCATTATTCTCATGATCTAGCTGAGGCAGGCATTCCCATGCTCTGCTTTTTATAAATACATTTTGGTACATATGACAGATGATCGTCTGAAGATAGACTGATAATTTTCTGCTGAAATTATCATCCTTTGAGTAGGACGATCATCTGCTGCAATGATGTACATGGCAAATGCTTTTATATTTCCTGAATATATATCGCAGCCCGGATGGATGAAACTAGATCCGGGGTCTTCAAACTCGTTCGATCTTCACTCTAAGTACAAGTCGATCCATGTGAGAATTGCGCTGAAGTCGAACATGGAAAGACATCGCTTGATTACCGGTCAATAATGTAAACCGTTAACAAGCGCGAGAGGAATCACCAATAATGACGATGACCCTCAAGGTACTGCAGTACAATTCACATGGCGTGAATAAAGGACTTGGCGTCGAACGCCACGCAAAATCTTCTGGTCGAAGGTCATTGATGTATACCTGTCGCCGGAAGTGAGAAACTTGCCATTGAGGCATGCAAGCTTCAAAGTACTGATGGGGGTGTTCCTAGATCAACTTCTTGGATAATGAGCTGAAGTCGACAAGAAGCGATCCGTCAAAGGAGGGCCTTAATGAATCCCACATCAATGACACGGAACGGAGCTAATGACTTTAGATGGAGGTGAAAACAAATTGTGACATATGATTCAGGGTGGCGATCATGAATGGATGAAGGATAATGTATGGCAGTGGATGGGACATGGTTGACACTTTCAGAATGACCCCTCTTGAACATATAACGACACTGATGCGATGGATCGGTAGCATTACCCCAAACATGGATGGTGTGGCGAGGACCATGGTGATAGGACCGGTGAATGAAACAACCCAACCCGATGTGATATGGAGGAAAAGTGTCATGTTCAAGAGTGACTTGCTACCATTAAACTTTGAATGTTCTCCCAATTTTTCCCCAGTCATTTCTGACCAGTACCTCTTTATTTTTGTCAAGCTTGAGGAGGATAACATATGCTTGTTCTATAACCTGCCCTTCGGGCAAGCCCATCGCTATGATTTAACGAGCCTAGCGATAGGGAAACTCGTTCTCGTCTAAAGACAAGTTTGTCGCTATTTAATCATTTTAACGAGTCTAACGACAAAGAAAACTCGGTCCTTTTCATTTTTAGAGAGTCTGAAAAGGTACAGAAAGTCAACTCCATAATTCCTTTTTCGTCAGCAAATCCCTTAAGTCCGAAAAAGTATAAAACAATACAGAAGGGATGGCTGTTCGGTACTTTTAACGAGCCGAACAAGACAAGCGCTCGATCCTTTTGTGCAATAATCCCTCAGGTCCAAAAAGATTAAAATTTAGAGGAGGGATAGCGTTCCGGTCATTTAACAAGCTGGAAGGCCAAAACTCGGCAAACTTTTCATATTTTACGAGTCAGTGAAAAGAGCTGAAAGAAGACTCGTCTTTTGAGGAACGAGTGATAAACATGGATAGCTACAGATTCCAGGTACAGGTTGGAATTTTCCAATCACGGCAGTGTCGCAAGGATGGCTAGGTGAAATCACTCTTCGCAGCTGTTTCTCAAAAGAGGCAAACACACAAATGGAAGTGAATGATCGGCCAAATGAACAGTGGAGGTGATGGATGAAAACACGATCAAGGTTCTTATGGTTGATGAATTTACGATCTCAAAAGGTTATTTACCAGTTCATTTTTTCCATGAGCTTGAACTCTGAGGGAAACTTTTGCTCACACTTTTCTATTTTTTAACGAGCATAAATTCAGTCCTAAAACTGCTCGGGTTTGCGTTTATTTTTTAACGAGCATGAACTATATGCTAAAACTGCTCGATATACCAGTCATATGAAGAACGCCTCTCGTAAGGACCAATTTTTATAGAGCTTATGCCTTACCACAGCTGTGCTCACTTTTGGCAAATTTTACTTTTGCCCCACAGGCTTTCTTTCATGCAAGTTTGGACACGGCTAATCTTAAAACCAGATAAATAACCGCCCCTAGCTTGCACTCCAGAAAGTTTGCATGCCCCCAGGTATAGGATAGAATTTCGAGGCTGCCCCTCCTCTCCCCTACTTCTGCTTTTCTTTGGGTGTTCACTTTTATTTGTCATCTTGCTAATCTAATGCTAACGATACTTGTCTTCTCGTTATTTTAAGGGGTCTTACGCAGTACTCAGGCTTCCCGTCGGCCCACTTTTAACAAACAGCTATTTATGACAATAGAAGAACACTACTCAAAGATAAAACATTGGTATTATTGAGGGAGGCTTGCCTCTTTCTTATTATTCCAAAGACGGTTCGATTTGCTGCCGCAGATCAATCTCTTTCTTCGGCGGTGCCTATCATTGGGTTGTCCTAAGATGGTTACCCTCTGTCACAACAATACGGTCTCCTTCTTAGTAGACTGCCCCTGCTTATCCTTCAAAACATATGTTTCGATGGGCGAGGCTTGAATTTAAAGATGGTGACTACTTGTTGTAATAAGGGAATTCCTACTTGGGCATTGCCCACTTTTTTAGACAAAGGTGAATGATTCCCAAACACATAACTTTAACAAAAGATCATTATTCCAGAACAACCCCACTTCCTACGGACGGGGTACGGACTAGTCATGTTCTTCTGCGGAAATTCTGTCTTATACCCGGAGTTTCTTCTGCCCGAAGCAGACCAGGGTGCATGCCCCCTGGGTCCTAGTCTTTCTTTCCGAATCACTCGCACTCATCGGGAAGGAGGACTGGGGGCGGAGGCGAATCTTGAGTGAACAGACCATTTAGGATTGGTATTTGACTATTTGCGATGCGAGATCCCGGAAATGAAAGTTGGTCTACGAGCTTGACCACCCTTCCTTCATGTGGAAAACACATTACTCTAAAGAGTGAGGAGACTATCGCTCCCATGCAATAAATATAGTCGCGTCCAAGGAGTAGGTTATAATCCAAGGGTCCTTGAACTACCAACACGTTCATCCTGACGGTCTTCCCCTTCAATGTAACAAGTACATTGGGGAGGATCCCTAATGGTCGACTGGTTCCTTTATCAAAACCTGAGAGATTTCTCAACTCAGGTAAAAGCGCCGGGGAACCCAGTGCTTTCCAAGCAACAGAGGAAAGGATACTCACAGACGCCCCTTCATCAATGATAGTACCCGCCATAATCATTCTATAGATCTGGACAATGATTCTGAATGGTACACTGGCTGGTAACCGGGGCCTGCCTAGTTGATTCCAATCAAAGGATACAACCAGGTTGCTTGGCGGTGGGACCGAATATACGGTCGGATATGACTCTGATGATGTTCCTTCCTGCGATAAAGGAATGGGCGCATTGCCCTGATGCTCATTAGAGTCGGTGCTGATGAAAAGAACCTGGATGGTGTCATCCTTGTTCTCATCAGTGAGGGTGTCGCATGAAGACGACTCTTCGGCGACGGTGTCATTTGAAGACGGGTCTTCAATGACGGGGTCATTGGACGATAGAACCTCTGAAGGGAGAACCGGGCCAACTGCCGTATCGACCTTTAGACTTTCGTCTAGTCTAGATTCAGTAGGTTCATTCTCAATGACCGACACTTCAGCTGACCACTTGAGTGGTTCAACCGGATTTTCAACTATCGAGGGATTAGGCACGAGTTTTTGATATCCAGGTGGAAGTCGCACCGGTGACACCGGGCGATCTCCCAAAACTCTCTTGGCCTCATCTAAGAATGGACATTTGTGAATGGCATGATGACCTTCACACAATAGACAGGGTGATCTTGGTCCCCTTCTTCGTCCTTCACTCTCGCTAGTTGACGGAATGCAATCAACTTGACAACCAGAGGTTGATGCTACTGGATTGTGCAACCTTGGGGACCAGTCCCTTAGTATCCGGGGAATACAAGGACAATCACGATGGAAATGGATCCCTTTGCAAATGACACATGGCGATTTAGGCCCGGTCGGTGCGGTGTGTGGGTTTTTGTCAGCTTTTTTCTGCTTGCCCCCAGTCGCCTTCGCCAGAGGCTCCTTCTGCTTCTTTTCTTTCTTCTTCTTTTCCTTCTTTTCCTTGGGAGGCTGACTTTTGCCGGCTCTACCTTGCGAAGATGAAGGATCAGAGGAAGTATCATAAGAAGTGGAAGGTTGGTGGGTAGTTCTAGATTGTTCTGACTGTTGATTCGAATGCTCAGGATTAGTGGCGATCTGGACTACATTAGTTGAAAAGAGCCATACAGGAAGGCCGATTGTCAATCCTGGAAGCGACAATGTAGCCATATGAGGCGCACCAACATCTCCCCAAGAGGAGAAGGGATTTGGACTTCCGCCAAGGTTACTTCCTTGGTTGGTGGGCTCCATACTTTTCAACTGAAAGATCAACGTGGGAATAATAGGTGATTATGTTCCGCTTAAAATAAATTTTATTAACGACGCTTTTAGACACAAACTTGCTTTTTCATGTTTTAAGAGTCGAGAAAAAGCCAAAGATGACTCTAGTCGCCTTCGATGTATTAACGAGCCCGAAGTGACAAATGCTCGGTTGGACTTTTTCAGTTATAGAGTTTGAAAAAGGCCAAAAGAAACTGCTCTGGAGATCTAGGCAGAGGGTGTGCCAAACCTTTCGCGAAACCACAGAATACGTTTTACGGTACGGGTGGTCGATCTTCGTGAATGCTGTGTTCACTGCATCGCGATCAGTAGGGCGGCCGACATGGTTTCCTAAGGATAAAGGATAAAAGCCTATAGGGGTCTCCCAATATACGCGACGGTACGCGGGAGCTCAAGTCCGTGTTAGTGCCACCGACTCTCAGGAGGAATCACCCACCTTCGTAGAGATCGACAGTCACTATGTTTAACGACGCCGGAACACGTCTCTACCTAGACCTCTAGATGTTTGCGTTAAATTCCAAAGCGTTGTTATGTAAATTGAGTTTATTTTAATGTTGATCTTTCTTAACAGTTTGCCTTTCAGGTTCGCCACGAGATGTATATATACAACTTCCTATATGCAATCTAAGAATGAGAAGCAAATCTTTTCAATCTTTCAACTTTGAAAACCTTAATCTACTTGAGGGAAAAGAAGGACACAACTTTTTCCACAGATCAAAGAACACACACTAAAAATGCACATCTTCCTAAATCGTCAAGCATACAGTCAAATGCAAAATGCACAATGCATGTATTTCTTTTCGTTATCCTTAATGTTGATGCTAGACAAAAAGGAAACTGTTGTATGATTTTGAATCTAATTTCAAGTAGAAATAAACAAGCTTGTCCACAATCAAAAAGACACCTTATGATAGACTTGTTTAAAAACACAAGAAATATATAGATTCAAACCATGAAATGCAAATTGAACAAACTCAAACAGCTATGAACAGTAATAAAACTAGCTCATAAGATCACAAAGACACTTTTACAGTTCAGGATCTAAGAGGCCACAGCTATACTGGTTCGCTTTTCACAATGGGAAACTGTAACTGCAACAAGAAATACTGAAAGAACATTCACAGTTTCATCACACAACTGAGGCGGAATAATGTCAAGGAGAAGTGGCTTACAGCAAGTACAATAACCAGCAAGCAATCAGCCAAAAACAAGTGCAAACAGGGCCAAGACACAACAGGAAGACTGAGCAAGACAAGGGCTAACTGGACCAGCGCAGGTTCTAGTCTGCCAATTTCACTCTCAGCGCAGTTCCCGAAGGGAGTACCTGCGCTGTAATGCAGACTGCCTGTGTACAGCCTGCACTGACTCACGAGAGTTTCGTCTACAAAGAAATCCGGGTCATAAAAAGCTCAAAAATGCACTGTTTTTGATGAAATAAAAAGCTATAGGTCAAGTACAGGCTAAGGGATGATCAAGAGGATGAAGATCTATCACAAAGAGTAAAGAGTCTTTTGTAGATAAGCTCTTCAAATCTTGAATCTGCTCAGCAAATGAGCAAGAGTAGCAGTCCCTCTACTTCGCTTTTGATATAGTCAAAAGCTTTTCGATTTGGTACTCTTTTCTTCAAGAAATGAATAGAAAAATACTACAAACACCAACAAGATACTAGGCTCCCCAGCGGAGTCGCCAGTTTGTTGTGGGGAAAAGTATCCGATGCGGATGACCCTATCCCTACTCTAAAGGTGACAGTCTTTAGCAACAACTGAAAGTAAAGCTTTGATGTTTTCCTTTATGAAAGTACAGAGAGAAGGATGAAAAGATTAACCAACCTGGTGTCCTTCGCTTAGTCGATCTTGATCCTCTCTCTTCGTCTCTTGTTCCCAGCTCCTTACTCTCTTTGCCGGTCCAGCTACACACAGATCCTGCACAAAACAAGAGAGGAAACTACAAGATACATGTACTCATAACTGATGCATGGATTAGAGTGAATCAAATATACATGTAAATACAATACATCAATGCAATACAAGTATATAGGAGAACATGCAAAACTTTATTGATAGAAGTAACAGGGTTCTGAGAAGGTTACAACCAATGATGGCTCCAATCCAGCAGCACCTCCCCAGCAGCAAGAACTCTCCTCTTCACCTCTAGTAAAACAATCACCCAATAGCTCTAACTGTAATCCAACAGCACCTCCTTGCTTTACACAAAATTCCAGCCTCCTTAGACCTCATAGAAGAGCTCTATATATAGGAGAGAAGAAGAGAGGATGAGTCAGCTTGAGGCTGGCATAGAGCTGACTAGTGTCCTCTCCCTCTTCAGTTAATCTTCAGTTCTTGAGTCCACTTGGAGATCCTTGCTTACACATGGTGATCAAGTACCTCTTACTCATCACAGGGCGAATCTCATGAACCAAGTGTCAGTTTGGAAGCTTCCTGGGCAGTTGACACCTTGCAGGATGACTGTGCCACTTGGCCAATCTCGCCCAGCGCAGGTAGCCTTCATTACTTTTGACTTCCAGCGCAGGTACAGAGTGGGACAGTTGCATTACAGCGCAGAAGCTCAGTTAAGCAGCTGACATGATCCAAAATAAGCCTGTTTTGAAGTGTTTTCAGGTGGAGAACTGATTGGAAGTGCTGTTGTTTGATGACCTTGTTCTTTTAGGGGTAAGAACAACATGTTTAGGGACTGAGGATCCCTGTAATTATTGACATTCCATGCTCCATGATGCGAGGCACAAAAATGTCTATAACACCACCCACTCGGATGTCAAGTTGGGTTAAGTGTATGGAGGAGTAACTATATATAGGAGGCTAGGATCTTTGCATTACCACAAAATATACTTTGCATACCTCTAAAATTTTCAGTGGATAAGATAGTAAAACAGCTTCAGATCTCCACTGAAAGGTCTCTCTATATTTTAGACAATATGGGTGACAAAATGATGAAGGGAATCAGATCCCTCTAGATGCTCAGATCACAGTGGAAACAAGTCTAGTGTGGTAGCAAGACAGAAGCTCAGATCATAGGGGCAACAAGTCTAAGGTGGTAGCAAGACTAAAGCTCAGATCACAGTGGTAGTAATCTTAGTTAATAAGTTTGGATCTATGAAGTGGATATATTTATAGTGAATATAATCACATTATAAATGCTTCTCTACAATACTTCTATCTCGATGTTATATCAAGTGCAAGTAAGGCACCATTGATGACATAACAATTCATCTTTGGTAATCCTATTGTGATAAGGTATTATCTTTGTGATAAGGTCTCATGAAGGAAATAGATTTGTGAAGGAAGTAATGAAGGTCTCAGTATCAAGACAATGATGAAGATGTTGGTGGATATTAAGATTCTAATAAGCTTATCCTTTTGTCTTAATTTTCTTCAAAGAAGATATTTTTGAAGATGTGACAAACATGTCATTCTAGGGAACAAAAATTTTCACCCAATTATCATTAGACTGGAAACCATGCTTGTTGAAGGAAATAAGAAAAAATAAATCCTTCTACATTGTTGGCTTTCATTAACCCCATTTGAGATATAGTCCCAACTATTTTCCATGTGGAAGCTATGTTTCATGAATGATATGGAACCTTGACAAAGTTGCTAGACAATGAGTAACTGTATTTATTTCTCTTCCCCTCTTAAGATGTTGTCTTGAGTGCATGCAGCTGAGAAAACAGGCAGAAAAAGAAAGAGATATTACCTATATCGAGGGATGGCTTGCTGGGAGAATTTTGGAGGGGAGCCTCATGGAGATGTTCACTCGTTTCAATCTATTCCCTCATGGCGACGTTCACTCGTTTAAATGTAATTGGCATGAACTTACAATATGTCATCTTTGGAAAGCTTGTGAATGGCATGGAGGCCCTTCCGAATGAAGAGGAATGGAGCCCAACCAAAAAGGAAATCATCACACGTGTTTCCTCAGCTTTTGCTGCACCAAAGGCTGGACTCGCCTAAGGGATCATTGTGGCAACCTCCACTGACAACATCTCAATGTAAGGCACCCTCAACATATCCCTTAGGCAGGGGCCGATCTAGTTTCACTCTTCTAGGAGGAGGCTGGAAATGAATTCAACAAGCTTGAGGATTTTATCGGACAGAGGAGGCCTCAACCCACATGGGATCACAATGTGATGGCAATTTCAGTTTTTGGGATTTGGTTTCCATAGAAAAATAGTTTTGAGTGTCAGATTAGGATCCAAATGGAATGTACAAAAGTAATCTTTGGTATTTATCTTTGGCTTCATGTCTAGGAGCGAGAATGTGGGATAGTTTTTACAGTATAAATCAAACCCTAATCTATACCAAAATGGTAGTCTCATGCTTTTAAAGATGGAGTTAAAGCTAGGAATGACTCACCAGGTTTTGAATATATCCAGAAGAGAACAGTTTCTTCAGGAAGATAGATATTGCCAACAATAATGAGAATAGATGCCTCCGAGTATTTGAATGAATATTCGATGGTGACATTTAATATTGGATCTGCCATGATCAATGGAATGAAGATTGGAGGCATTCGATATTGGGTCTACCGTGATCAATGCATTGAAGATTTAGTGCTGGCATACGATATTGGGTTAGCTAGTCGTAAAACCATAATAATTCACAACTCTCTTAGATGTCATTTCCCCGCACTATGTAAATTTTGTAGTTGGGACGGGTATTGTAAAGCAAAATTAAAGTTTAAATTTTTAAAAGGTGTTAAAATTTTCCCAAAAATAGATACAATATTTTATTTGCATTTATATATTTTAGTTGTATTTGAAAAACTAATAGGCTTTTACATGTTTTTGGTTGTGATATTAGGTGGTATTTATTATAATAATAAAAATAAAAATAATTTAATTTTAAGGTTATGTTTTTATGTAATGATTTTGCTATTAAAGTTTATTGAGGAAAAATGTGAGTTGTTGGAAGCAAACAAGTTCTTTTAACTTGGTTCTATTGAAAACATTTAGGTGGTCTTGCATATTAGGTGGGTAAAAATAAAATAGAGTATATAGTAAATGGATCTAATAGTTAAAAACAAATGTTAGTTTATTAAAATTCATATGTCAAATTTGGAAGGAGTAGGATATACATCTTTCTTTAGGTTAAATATATTCAAATTGTTGCATGAATGGGGTTGTAAGACCCTATGTTTTCATCTTGAGAAAATGGAGTTCTCTCCTAGTCATCTGCATAGTTTATGTTTTTATAACAAAAGTAGGTGTTTTTCCTTAAGATGTGAACATTTAATTTTAGGAAGTGTGATAATGTGGTTTCAATGAGGCATTAAAGTAGGGAATGAGAATGCACATTCAGGATGCTAGTGTTAAGTTTTGCTTCAGGTATGAGTGCACGTCTAAGAAGACTCTAACAAAGGTTGAAGAGTTTGAATAGTTAGAGATGTTGGAGGGTTGTAGTCTCAGTTAAAGGCTTAGACGAGTAATTTAAGCACCATGAGAAGTTGTGAAGAAAACGTGAGACATTTGACAAGTTGCACGAAGGAAACTTGGTAGCGGTACTAAGTGAGCATTCCTTGATCAAAGTTCATACCCTCTCCTTAGCACTACCACTTTGAAAGGCGAAGAAGAAATGAGAAATAGATATGCAACCCACTAAATAATTTGGCAAGGTTGTTGCAACATATATAGGTGGTCATGTCACATTGCAAAAGGAGGTGTTGGCCCACTCCCATTTTCAATAATTTGTCAACCTTTGAATTTAATTCCCTGTGAATGTGATTAAATGATATGAACCTAAAGATTCTAATAAGCTTCATAATTCTAATCATCCTTAGATCCAATGAAGAAGTGTATAAGGATGTATAACCTTTCATCCAATCTATAATAGCCTTTGAATCCCTTATGACTTGTAATTTTATATTTTTGAAGTGACACAATTAAGATGACTGACATAAACGATTGATTCATATTATAGTAGTTCTTGTTGAATTGACTCTTTTGTGATCCATTTCAAGTTTACGAAGATTTTTTGGCATAAATCACATGATATTTCACAGGACAAATGAAATATCATGTGATTTACGCCTAAAAATCTTCATAAAATAGTAGTTCTTGTTAGGTAGTCATATTTTTGTTCCTTGACTAAATTAGTCATTCACGTTAGTTATTTTTAGTAGTGTTACTTATTAGATAGTCGTATATTTTAATTCGAGACTAAATTAGTCATTTATGTTAGTCCATTTTAGTTGGATATCTTAATATTGCTAATTTTTTGTAGTATTGCACTTGGAAAAGTTGTGGTGACTAACCTTTTTAGTCACCTAGTCACTAATTTCACCATTTTCTACTAGTGTTTAATTGATAATAAAATTACTAATAAAAAATAAATTTGAAAATTTTATTTATTTTAACAATATTAACCATATTAACATTAATATTTTTAATATAAAGTGTATTGATATTAATAGTAATAATTAAAAAATCAATAATATTTACAGTTTAATTATTTTAATAAAATGTGGTCAAATATTGCCAATACTATTAGTTATTGCTATTCATTGTCATTGATGCTTAATGATACAAAACTTTACATTTCCATAGTCAATCATGGTTAACCTTGGTCAATCTTGGTCAACTATTTCCATCCCTCTCACTCTAGAAAACCCCCTGGGCTATTCATTACTAATGGTCAACTAAGATCTACCCACATTATAATGGCCAAAAATGGCCAACCATTGTGAAAATAGGTAACCATAATCTATCACATAAAAATATGGTCAATCATGGCCAAATATATGAAGCCATCACCAAACATGTTGAGCCATGGGAAACTTATGTCAACCATGGCCAATAACGGTCATCTTTGGTCAACCATATTCACCATAATCAACCTTTGAAAACCATGGTTAACCGTAATGGTTGACCATAATGGTGTACCATTTTTAGCCATGATTAGCCATTATCAACCATTATCAACCATGCTCAACCAAGGTTAGGCATGCTTGAATGTGGTCAACATGTTTAGTCATGGTCAACCATTATCAACTATTTTTTGTAATATTAATCACTTGGTTTTATTAATCCCTTCGGTTCATTAATCCCTTGGATTTATAATATTAATAATCCCTTCAGTTTATTTTTTAGGGTTTATAATATTGGTTTTGATGGAACATATAATATTTGGTTCAAAATATTGGGTTTAATATGATTTATAATAGTTTACAATATTAAGTTCAATGTTAGGTTTTATAATATCGGTTTTTTAATATTTGGGCTTATAATATTTAAACATAGTCAAATAGAGTCAACCATTGGGTTTATAATATTGGGATTTTTAATATTAGGTTTATAATAATGTGTTTAGTATTAGGGTTTGAAATGTTGGGTGTCTAATTTATCCAATGCCGAACCGTGACAAGCATCGTTGCAATGCCACGACTAGTGTCACAATCGTTGTTACAATGATAGACTACATTGTAATTTATTCAATGTCACATTGCAACATTGAATAAATTAGAGTTTAATATTCTAGTTTATCATATTGGGTTTAGGGTCTAGGATTTATTTTGATTTATAATTTTGAGTTTAGGGTTTATAATCATAATGTTTTTAATCATATGGTTTATAATATTAATCCTAGGATTTTTAATCCCTTATATTTATAATATTAATCGTAGGGTTTATAATCCCTTGGGTTTATAAAATAAATCCTAGGGTTTAATATGATTCCATAGGGTTTATAATATTAATAATCACTTTAGTATATCATATTAATCTAATGGGTTAATAATATTGGGTTTAGGGTTTATGCAATTTTATAATATTATATTTAAAGTTTATAATCTTAAGGTTTATAATTGTAGGGTTTATAATATTAATCCTAGGGTTTTTAATCCCTTTGGTTTATAATATTAATCCTAGGGTTTACAATATAAATCGTAGGTTTTAATATCCCAATGCTACATTACATTGCAATTTCATTCTTGTCAACCATGGTCGACCATGATCAACCATGGCCAACCATGCTCAAGTATGAAAAACCATTATCAACCATGCTCAACCAAGATCAAACATTGTTGAATGTGGTCAACATGCTTAGTCATGGTCAACCATTATCAACCATTCTTTAAAATATTAATTTCTTTGGGTTACAATATCTTTCCCTCAGGTTTATCAATCCATTGGGTTTATAATATTAATAATACTTTCGATTTATTTATTAGGGTTTATAATATTGGGTTTAATAGATTTCATAATTGTGGTTTTATAATATTGAGTTCAATATTAGGGTATATAATATAGGTTTTACAATATTTTAGTTTATAATACTTAAACATAGTAAAAAAAAGTCAACCATTGGTTTCATTAAAGTCAACCAATTAATATTAGGTGTTATAATAAAGGGTTTATAATATTTAAACATAGTCAAATATAGTCAACCATTGGGTTTATAATATTGAGGTTTTTACTATCAGTTTTATAATATTGTGTTTATAATCTTATGGTTTTTAATCATAGGGTTTATAATATTAATAACCCCTTGGGCATATCATATTAATCCCATGGGTTGTTCATATTGGGTTTATGGTTTATTTAGGTTTATAATATTAGGTTTAGAGTTTATAATCTTAATGTTCATAATAGTAGGGTTTATAGTATTAATCCCACGATTTCTAATCCCTTTGATTAATAGTATTAATCGCAGGCTTTACAATAGAAATCTTAGGATTTAATATGATTCCTTTGGGGTTATGATATTAATCCTATGGGTTAATGAATGGCTACCAAGGTCAATGTCTCAATGTTACATTACATTGCAATTTCGCTATGGTCAAATATGGTTGACCATGATCAACCATGGCCAACCATATTCAATTATGAACAACCATTATCACTCATGCTCAACCAAGATGAGACATGGTTGAACGTGGTCAACATGCTTAGTCATGGTCAACCATTACAAACCGTTGTTTATAATGTTAATCCCTTGGGTTTATAATATTTATAATCCTTTCGATTTATTTCTTAGGGTTTATAATATTGGTTGTAATAGAGTTTATAATATTGGGCTTAATAGAGTTCGTAATATTGGGTTCAATATTACGTTATATAGTATAGGTTTTACAATATTTGGGTTTATAATATTCAAGCATAGTCAAATAAAGTCAACCATTGGTCTCATTAAAGTCAATCAATTAATATTAGGTTTTATAACAAAGGATTTATAGTATTTTGTTTTATAATATTCAAACATAGTCAAATAATGTTAATCATTGAGTTTATAATATTGGGGTTTTTAATATGAGTTTTGTAACATTGTGTTTAGTGTTAGGGTTAGTAATATTAATATGAGGGTTTAATATTTACAAACCATGGTTTGATTGTTGGGGTTTAATTATTAGGGATTATAATTTTAATCTTAGTCTTTATAATCCATTGGGTTTATAATATAAATTCTAGGGTTTAATATGATTCCGTTGGGTTTATAATATTAATAATCCCTTAGGTATATCATATTAATCCCATGGGTTGATCATATTTGATATACGGTTTATTTAGGTTTATTAATCCCCTAGGTTTATAATATAGCTCCCTAATATGTATGAACATATATTAGTGTTTATAATATTAATCCCTTGGGTTGATCAATCGCTTGGGTTTATAATATCAATAATATACAATTTATTAATACCTTTCATTTATAGTATTAATCCCTTCAATATATAATATTAATAACCCCTTAGGTTTATTAATCTCTTGGGTTTATAATATTAATAATTTCTTGGGTTTAATATTAGGGTACAACTTATAATATTAAAATATAGTCAAATAAAGTCAAGCATTTATCAAACATAGTCAACCATAATGGTTAATAAAAGTCTCTCTGGTCAAGCATGATCAGTGATGGCTAATGATAATGAACAGTGGTCAACCAAGGTCAAACATAGCTAACCAAGTTCGTCTAACATCAACATGATTAGAATGGTCAACCAATGTGTACTAAGCTCAATGTCCCATAGCTACATTACATTGCAATTTCCCTATGGTCAACCATGGTCAACCATAGCCTACCATGGCCAATTATGATCAACCATTATCTACCATGCTCAACCATGGTCAAACATGATTGGATGTGGTCAACCATGGTAATTCATGGTCAAACATTATCAACCGTTGGTGAATCTGGTCAACCAAGGTTGAATATGGGAAACCATGGTGAATCATGATTGAAATCTCACTAACATAGGCGTGGTGTGACAAACATTGTCACAGTGAAACAAGCATTGTGACAATCATTGTCACAATGGCACATTACATTACAATTAATTCAATGTCGCATTGTGACATTGAATAAATTAGATTTTAATATTCTACTTTATAATATTGGGTTTATGGTTTATAATATTTAGGTTTATAACCGTAGGGTTTATAACATTAATTCTAAGGTTTTTAATCCCTTGGGTTCATAATATTAATCCTAGGGTTTATACTTCCTTAGGCTTATAGTAAAAATCCTATGGTTTAATAATATTCACTTGGGTTTATTAACACATGGTTTTATAATATTAATCCATGGGATTTATTAATCCCTTCAGTTTATAATATTATCCAATAATATGTAAAATAATGTATTAGAGTTTATAATCTTAGGGTTTACAATATTAATCTTAGGTTTGATATATTAAAATTAGGGTTTATAATATTAATCATAGGGTTTAATATTAACAAACTAGGGTTTAATTTCTTGGCTTTATTTATTAGGGTTTATAATATTTAATATTAAAAACCATGGTTTAATTGTTGGGCTTTATTTATTAGGGATTATAATATTAATCTTAAGGTTTATAATCCCTTAGGTTTATAATATAAATATGAGGGTTTATTATGATTACCTAGGGTTTATAAGATTAATAATCCCTTGGGTATATTAGATTAATCACATGGATTGATCATATTGGGTTTAGGGTTTATAATATTAATCTCATGGTTTTTAATCCCTCGGGTTTATAATATTAATCCTAAGGTTTACAATACAAATCCTAGGGTTTAATATGATTCCTTTGGGTTTATAATATTAATCCTTAGGTCAACAAATGTATACCAAGGTCAATGTCTCAATGTTACATTACATTGCAATTTCCCTATGGTCAATCATGGTTGACCATGGTCAACCATGGTCAACTATTATCAACCATTATCACCCATGCTCAACTAAGATCATATATGGTTGAATGTGGTCAATATTCTTAGTCATGGTTAACCATTATCAACCATTGTTTATAATATTTATCCGTTGAGTTTATAATATTGTGTTTAGTGCTAGGGTTTGAAATCTTGTGTGTTTAATCTATCGAACATCGGAGTGTGACAAACATTGTCACAATGTGACAACCGATGTCACAATGATTTTCCATGTGATGCATTACATTGAAATTTATTCAATGTCACATTACAACATTGAATAAATTAGAGTTTAATATTATGATTTATCGTATTGGGTTTAGGGTTTATTCTAATTTATAATTTTGGGTTCAGGGTTTATAATCTTAAGGTTCATAATCATGTGTTTCATAGTATTAATCATAGGGCTTTTAATCCCCTGGGGTTAGAATATTAATTCCTTAGGTTTATAATATAAATCCCTAAGTTGTGTTAAAATATATTAGAGTTTTATAATCTTAGGGTTTATAATAGTAATAATCCCTTGTGTTTATTAATCCTAAGGGTTTATAATATTAATCCCTTGGGTTGATTAATCACTTGCATTTATAATATTAATAATCCATTGGGTTTACTAACCCCTTTTGTTTATAACATTAATCCCTTAGGTTTATCATATTAATAATCTATTGGGTTTATTAATCCCATAGGTATATAATATTTTTTTTGTTGGGTTGATCAAATTGGGTTTAGTGTTTATTCTAGTTTATAATATTGGGTTTAGAGTTTATAATATTAAGGTTTATAATCGTAGGGTTTAGAATATTAATCTTAGGGTTTTTAATTCCTTGGGTTTATAATATTAATCCTAGGGTTTATAATCCATTGGGTTTATAATATAAATCTTGGGGTCTAATGTGATTCCTTTGGGTTTATAATATTAATCTATTGGGTTTATTAATCCCATGAATTATAATATTATTAGTCCATTGGGTTTATAATATCAATAATCCTTGGGGTTTATTAATCCCTTAGGTTTATAATATAGCTCCTTAATATGTATGAACATATATTAGGTTTTATAATATTAGAGTTTATAATATTACTCCCTTGGGTCGATGAGTCGCTTGGGTGTATAATATCAATAATTGATTGGGTTTATTAAACTCTTGCATTTATAATATTAATCTCTTAGGTTTATAATATTAATAATCCTTTAGGTTTATTAGTCCCTTGCGTTTATAATATTAATAATTTCTTGGATTTAATATTAGGGTTTATAATACTCAAACATAGTCAAATAAAGTCAAGCATTCATCAAACATAGTCAATCATAATGGTTAATCAATGTCTCTATTGTCATCGATGATCAATGATGGCTAATGATAATCAATGAATGTCAACCAAGGTAAAAAATAGCTAACAAATTTCTGTATGGTTAGCTATGGTCAACCATGATTAAGTAGTTTGAAAATCATTTCCACAGTGATACATTGCATTGCAATTCATTCAATATCACATTGCAACACTAAATAAATTAGAGTTTAACATTATGGTTTATAATATTGAGTTTAGGGTTTATAATATTAATTCTAGGGTTTATAATATAAATCTTAGGGTTTAATATTATTTCCTTGGGTTTATAATGTTAATCCCTTGGCTTTAGTAATCCCTTAAATTTATAAGATTATTAGTCCCTTCGGTTTATTAATCCCTTGGTTTTATAATATCAATAATTCATTCACTTTATAATCTTAATCCATGGTATGTACAATAATATATTATGGTTTATAATATTAATTTGAGGTTTGATACGTTAATCTTAGGTTTTATAATATTAATCACATTGTTTAATATTAATCGTATGTTTTATAATCTCCTTGGCTTATAATACTTTTTTTTCTAAGTAATACTATTCTATTGATATGAAACAAAATAAAAATACAACGAGGCGCTAGCCTCTGCAGTGTTGAATAGAGTTTGTCAAAAAATATCACAACCTAAACACGACTGCCCCATTGTTGGGGAAACCAGTCCGTGAAACCAGATAAAAAGCCCACGCAGGGGTCATAAGTTTTGACATCAAAAACCCGCATAGGGGATCTAGGTTAAAAACTAGCAAATCAAACCAGAAGGAAAGTTTTCAAAAACAAAACATATCAAAAATCAGACAACAGCATATGAAACCTCCAGCTGGCGGAAGGGAGACACCTAGCAGCCTAGTTGTCAATCAGGATGGACCCCCCGGAGGTCATCTGTAGCAGGCTCTTCCACAATTCAACACGTATATTTGTACCACTCCTCCTCCTCTGCTGACATGTCGCGCAGTATTCCACAAACTACTTGAGTGCTAGCAGAGCTACCCTCTACTGCATGCTTGCCTGACGTGTCACCCTGGGTGACACCGGTTGCCTTTGTGTCTCCTGCTCTGCCTTTAGTGGCCAGCTGGCTGCCAACTAGCTTCTCTCCATGCGCGGTGGAAACGTTCTCAACCATCTGCTACTTTCTTGGGTCTCGGGCATTCCTGTTCCACTGAGCGGCCCTCTGCTGCTCACCTCTGTTCCCTGGTTGAGCTTCCTGTGGGTCAATTTCCTCAGTGAAGGTGATGGTAACAGTGGCGGTGATGACGGGCCAGTGTAGAGTGCTATGGAAGCGGAATTGAGTCGTATGAAGAGCGGGGTGAGGGGGAAGGGGAAAATTGGTAGTATGGATAGCTGCGTTCATTCTGCGGTCACCCTGGAGCTAAGCCCGCCCTTTGCCACTATGCGCGTTTGGATATTTGTCAAAGAAGGTGCCTAGGGATGAGTAATGTATGGAGTAGAGGAGGGAGAAGCAGATTTAGGGCTGGGCGTAGAAGGAGGACGAATGCTTCCACCACGACTGCCCCCTCTTCTGCTACGCATGCAGTGTCGGATGCGCACCATGACTAAATTAGTCTCAGAGCTAACACTTGGGGAATCAGAGGAATTGTTGGGACTAGAATGGTTGTTCAGAGAGAAAACAAAGGGGTTTTGAGCTTGAATCAGCTTACAGTGCGTCGTTTGGGAGAAATGATACCCATTTCCCACATCCACGTAGTTGAGCAACCAGCATCATCTACCAGTGACGGTGCAAGAGGATGGCTTCGCAGCCTGAGGAGGGCAAGTGTTGTTTATCAGAGGAGGGAAGACTGAGTTATGGTCTATGGAGGCCATTTCCTTATTCTTGTCACAAAATTCTCAACTTGAGCACCATATTAATGGTGCCTGCAAGTCGCCATGAATTCACCTTACCCTAGCCTGGGAGGGGATGCGGGCGGCCATGTGGCCAAGTATCCTGTCGTCCTTCCATCTAATCAACATTAATGGCATTATGTTCACCTGCATCCGGGTGTGCTTCTTCACTCTATACCAATTCATTGTAATCCTTTATCTGGGATGCAGTGGCAATAGTGATAAGTGAGTCAGTGTGTAGAGTCTAGCCACTGTCAACTCCTATATTAGCTAAGAAATCAACCACTTTGTTTCCATCACTGTGGATGTGTTTGAAGGTGACTGCTCTGTTGGTGGAGAGCCATTGTTCTATGAGCTCTAATCTTTCTGCCAATCTCCAGCTGCTAACCACTTTTTATGACGGTGTCCCCTGCAGAATCTGATTAACCATGTTAATGAGAATCTGAGAGTCACCTTCAATTAATAGTGGGAAGAAACTGTGAAGTTGAGCTAGAAGAAGCCCCTACCATAGCCCTTCTAATTTGGCCGAGTTTTTTGTATCCCAGCCAATTGAGCCTAGGAAAGTTAGAAGAGGTTTGCCTTTATGATCCCTGAATGCTCCGCCATATCCTACTTTGCCCAGATTTCCTTTGGATGCTCCATTGAAATTGAGTTGTATCATATTATGGGGTGGAGGGAGCCATTTGTTTGGTATTCTGTAGTGTGAAGAGAATTTACTATGATTTGCTTGTACCTGGTTCAACTGAAGATTCCAATTTGCCCATATATTATTTTCCTGTGGAATGGAAGGGAAGTCTTCTTCATACCAAGTTTGGAGCATTAGTGTTTCCTAAAGGTTTTGGCAAACATTGTTCCATAGGACTTCTAAAGGTGTGGATTGGTATTTGAAGATGCAACAGTTTCTTTCTTTCCATATTGTCCACATGAGAAGACCTGGGATAATTTTCCATAAAGAGTTTAACAGTTTACTCTTATATGGATTGATTGCCCAACTACGTATGGTGTTGGTGATATCATATTTAATTCTTCCTTATTTTTGGCATCTGAAGCTTGCTTTTTGCTAGAGTCTGTTTGCCAATGAGCAGGAGTTCATGAGATGCAGGGTAGTTTCTTCATGTTGTTTACAGTTGAGGCAATTGGAGGGCCCGTGAAAGCTTATTTTCCACAGATTGTCCCAAGTGTGTATTTTTTTTGACATAACAACCAGAGGAAAGTTGGTGGGCTCCAGTATTGTAGCAATGATGCTACAACTCCTAGGACTCCCTTCTTTACTTTTATCAACCTGGTTGTTCGTAACAAACTTGGAAGTGACGGTGCTATATGCACAAGTACTAGCTCTTGTCGTAGCCTATCACTTGATCAGCTGGCACAAGTTCGCTAGGAGATTAAGCCAACTTCTATGAGCTCTTAGAAGAAGCTTTTAACTATGATGTATGAAAGGTAACTCAAAAGAGGCTAGTCTACTTGCAAAAAGAAGATGAAAGCTGAAAGGAAATGCAAACCCTAGCAAACCCTAGTTTTACCGACTAATCCTACTGGTGCAAGAAAAGAGATGAAAGCTGCGAAAATGGATGCCATTGACTCTTGGAAAGGTAAAATTCATGTGACTAAGCTAATTCTAAAGTAAAATCTGGAAAAAAACATCTTTTTGTGTTTTTGAGTAATCTTGCAGAATTATTATTCATGTGCTTTAATTGTTTTTGAGTGTGCAGAGGTTGATTGGCAAAAGGAAATGGAGTGGGCACTTGTAGGAGGTTGGGAAGGTGAGAAGAGGGCCTAAAGGGTCCCTAGCACCCTTCCAAAGAGTTTCACAGTGATCAGATCTCGAAAAACTGCTCACGTGAACTTCTACAGGGAGTCTGCAGGGGTTCTACAGGATGTTCTATAGGAAGTTCTACAGGAACGGCCGAAAGAGGATTTTAGAGGATTGATGGAGAAAAAATGGTGGGGAAGTGGAAATGAAGGATGGATAAGGTTGTTAAAAGGTGTGGGACTTGGTAAATGAAGCTCAGGAGTGATGAAGATGGTTGGATTTGTTCAAGGATGGAGAAGGCAATGTTGCACAAAAATATAGAAATTAGGGAAAATTGGGACAGTGTGGTGAATGAAGGGAAGGAATATTGGATTAGGGGTTGGAACAAGTTGGATGATGGAGGAATGATAGGTAGGAATGTATTACAGGTACTCTGTACACTATTTTCCAAAACTGATCAAACAAAGACTAGAAAAACTAGAGATCTATCTATTTTGACCTAATTTGACCTAAAAACCAGAAACATGATGAACAGAAGTTTATAGGTAGGAAATCATGCAAGATAGCTATGGAAACTAAGCAAGAATAGATCTAAACATGCAAGTACAACTGGTATCAACTTTTCCAACTCAAAATCTAACACTAGCAATTGCATTGAAAGGCAAAAACAACGTTTTTGTGGTAGCAAGTATGCCTTGGTCTCGACTCATGGTCCCAAGGAGGGAGAGATGAGATCAAGGATTGCTTGATTGCCTTTTTGCAGATCTTTTCTGTTACCAAACTGTCAAATCAACCTGAAGCATGAAAAGCTATTTTAATCATCAAAAGCAACCTAAGTAACAAAGCAAGATCTTAACATAAATAACAGAAATTATTCTATGAATGCAAGGAAAACACATAAAAGTACACAGAGGAGGTACTGGCACTTGGGTTGCACCCAACCCGAAGAGATACGGCCTCCTAGGAAAGCTCAAAGCTGGTGCAAAGAAAAATTCATCTCCATTACTCAAAAAATAATAGTCATGTCACAAAACTGTTTACAGCAAGAGCTCGAAAATGAGCTGAAATACAGAGCTGCACTAAGGTGCGAAAATCAAATTTTCAATAGCTAAACTACCAAGGCTTGAAGCCTTCCTACTTATGCAACACGAGGACTCCCAATAGTCCTCCTTAACTTTAGGAGCTTGGCTGCTCAAGACTGCAGTTAATCAGCCACTTCACAAAACCTGCTCGGCTGCCCCTTGAGATCATCTTTGGCGGGCTGTTGAACTCCGAGATGATGGTGGAGAACTCGAGGAAGGGGTCATTTAATGCAAGAGACACCCCTCCTACAAATCCTCAGCCTTGTTCCTTCGTATTTGGCTGTCAACTTGCTCATGAATGCCTGACCTTGGTCCAAAAGATGTCCAAAAATCTGCAATAAGCACGGATTAGATTTTGTGGTCAAGTGACTATTCTCATTCATTCAATTAACATAAATATATTCAAAAGCATGCATAAAACTATGAAGAATGGTGGACTAATCGAGAATAATAGGCAAAATGAGCCCATAAAGTTACCCATTTTTGGGGCTCATCATCACCCCCCTGCTGAATGTGTTGCTCATCCTCTGAGCAACTAGTCCAACTCATCATATTTGATTGCTTTGACTGCCTCTCTAACATCCCAGGCTTCCAAGGTGATGTCCCCTTCTCAGTCATGAAACCCCGCCTTTCTCTCTACTTCCTCCCATTGCCTGTGTTCTTCTTCTTCTTTGACCCCTTCTAGCAGTCCTAAAAGTAATGGAGGACTGAACTTTAGGCCAATCCAATTGGCCTTTAGATTTTGCATTGACTGTTTATAAAGTGGCACTCTTGCCAATGCCTCCCTCATTCTGGTTGGGGAGTGGTATTCTCTTATTTTCAGACTATGAGGCAATGTGTTCCATCTCCTTATGCAAGCATGAATGCAATTATCACCAAACAGTCTTTCCATGTCCTCAAAGTGAGCAATGGCCTGAGCTTGCCTTTCAACGTAGTCTGGGAGAGCCTGAGGGTTGTTGGCAAGGTGCTGATGGGCATATACTAAAGCTGAGGGATCTTATGGTTCTGCCCTGATCATGAGTGGCTCACTTAGCTCCCTGTCCATAACTTTCTGAATTTCTGTTGCCCTCTTTTCATCATGGCTTAGCCAAGAAGCCATGGCCATGAGTTGCACATCTCCCAATCCAGCATTGGGGTCCCATAGATTCATGTTTGGAAGTGCCAAGTTGTGTAAATAGAATTCTGCTATCTTGGCCTTATTTTCAGCTGAGCTACTATCACACAAATACATAAACTGATTGTAATTCTGAAATGGAGTAGTGCCCCTTTGGGCCAGTGTGTTAATTTGAAATTGCAACCATTGGTATTTAAGGTATAATGCATAAGATTTAGCAAGTTTCCTACATTGTAAGGCTTCTATTGCCCAACTGGCCATGTAGGCCAATTGGGCCTCTTTCTCTTGCAACTACTGTTTCAAAACCTGTATTTCTTTTGCTGCCTAAGATTCCTGTTCTTGCAGCAGTTTTGTTAGCATTGCCACATTAGCTAGTAACTCTTCCTCTTTCTATTGTTTCTCAGTTGTGTGCTTGTCTGCTAGAGGTCCTCCTTGCTATTGTTGCCTTCCGAAAATGGACAGCCTATCTTCCTTGTGGACTTCCTGTAGCTGCAACTGTTTTTTCAGCAACTCATTCTCCTCTTGCAGCTAGGCTCTTTTGCAGCTTTCTACATGCCTTACCATGGCCAATTCTCCCCTTAATTCTTTTAACTTCTCCTCCATGTTGCCTATGTCCTCAACTCCTTTAGATTTGGCAATTTTCATCCATGTGTGTGTTCTGATCCTCTCTTTCTCTAATTCAAAAAATAATGGTACAACGAATTTCTATGTGGTGATTTTCCCACCCTCTAACAGATTGTAATATGAGCCCAAATCAGGTTGAGGGGTAGTTTTAGGTATTTCTTTGGTTATTCTCTCCCCTTATGATTGTTTAGCTACCTTCTCCTCCAATTTCTCAGTCTCTTTTAACTTGGCTAGAGTTCCTTGTAGAGATGTTGCAGCTTCCTGTAGAATTGCCTTTGAGTCCATCAACTTAATTTTCTCTTTCCATGTAGAGGTTTTTGGGCTTCCTCTTTCATAGGTGATGGATATCTTGGAAGGAGACTCTTCCTTCTGTTTAGTGGGTGAGTCCTCAATGACAATTAGTTCCTTGGACGGTGGCTGAGGTTTGCCTACTTTGATCCTTGTGCTTTTTCTGGCTTTGAAGTACATGGAGGTCCTTTTTCTCTTTCCCTTTTGTTTTGTAGGGGTGCTTAATGCAGCAAGCACAGCTGTTGCCTCCCTTGCCAACCTCTTAGGGGATTTCTCTTCCTGTTGTTCTTTTCCTTCACTTCCTGTAGAAACCTCTGTGTCCACTGTTTCTGTCTGTATGACTGATATCTCAGGGTGTGTCTTTCCCTTTTCTTTCTCTTGCTGGGTACCTGCCTTGGCTGTGGCAGCCTTCTTTTTGGTCTTCTAGGCCTTTTTGCTTCTAATCTGTGTCCTCTTTTCCCTTGTTGTTTTTGTTGTTGTTTCTTCCTTTGTTTCAGGCTCAGCAGTCTTCCCAACCATTCCCATAGTCATACAACTTTAAAATATAATTTATGCAATTGAAGAATGAGTTTAGGCACTTACTTGCATGGTCCCGGCCGTGTTATGCAGATTTCGGGTTTTGAAACCTATTCCTTCATTTGCTGTTGCTGCATGCACACTGCATGTTTGGCCTTGGCTATTGCTGATGTTCATACATTCAAGTAGAGCTCCATGCATGTTTCTTTTGCCATACTTTGTTGTCCCTATCTTTGGAGTATGTCTTTCAGAGGGATCAGCTACTACAGGATTCCTCTAGGATGTCTTGTAGCTGCTTCTCCTCCTGGAATGCAAGCTAGAATGAGCAAGGCTATACTGTTGATGAGGGTCTCGACTGATAAGGAGTCTAGATGGAGGGTACAGGTATGGTGAGTGAAAAACTGCTGCTTGATTTGTCATAAAAAGTTTTTGCTGGCAGTATGAAGAAATCTGGATTTCTGTGTGTGACTGTGCAGGGAAAAAAATGAGTGCAATGAAGGTGTATAGAGATGGAAAAAGGTGACATATGGTGACAGATGGAAGCAGGGAGGTTTAAAGGCCTCATGGGTAGATTCCCAACCTTCGGGTCCTCTTCTGAGATCAATTTTGGCTTGTCTATAGGTTCTACAGGATCTTCCTATAGAAGACACAGGACTTCCTGTAGAAGACACAGAACTTCCTGTAGAAGGTGAAATCTTAGCCTGAATGAGACCAAATATTAGGAAAGGGTAGTGGTCATGGAGGAATGGATTGTGAGGGATGCTTGTAGCCTGGTGCTGACCTTTGTCTTTGTCTTGTGCAATCCTCCTAAAACCTATAATGACCTTCCTGCAACCTGCAATTTATCCAACGGAAATTAGGTTTATTTTTCTTTTTCTTTCATTTTTCTCTTCTTCTTTTTTTTGTCTGAGACAGCTGGGGCACCTCCAGGAGGTTTTCACCCTCACTGTCTACCCTGGACACCTCCAAGAGGTTTTTACTCAGGGATCTTTTATTCCTTTTTTTCTGTTTCTGTTTTTTTTTTTTTTTTTGTGTGTGTGTGTGTTCAAGGTGTGGGTAGAGTGGAGACAGGGGCCTACTCCACTACCAGCATTGATTTACCTAGAGCTTCAATGAACTCCTGCTTAGAAAGGGGCTTCCTGTAGATTTTCAATCGATGCCGATTGACGAGCATGGGGATGGCTTCTTCATCAATGGTCCTGATAAGGACTGAACCATTGTCGTTGCAATTCTCCACTGTATATGGACCTAGCCATCTTGTCCTCAGCTTTCCTTTGAAATCCTTATATCTTGAATCATATAACAACACCCAATCTCCTGGCTGAAATTGCTTTTTTTAAGGTGTCGGTCATGCCATATATTTCTTTGAAGTTGGACCACCTCTGAGTGGAGAAGTGCCTACATTATCTATTCATCTAGTCCATTCAGCTGCAGTAATCTTTCCTGTTGTGCATGGCTGAGATCTAGGTCCAACTGAGCTGCCAACCTCAATGTGTTATATTCAAATTCTATGGATAGCAAAGCCTTCTTCCCGTAGACTAGCTCATAGGGTGTGAAACCTGTTGTAGTTTTCCAAGTAGTGTTATAGGCCCAGGTGGCCTCAACCAAGCGATCTGCCCAATCTTTTCTGCTGCTGCTCACCACTTTCGTCAAAATCTCTTCCAAAGCTCTGTTAGTGACTTCCACCTATCCATTTGCTTGCGGATGATAAGGGGTGGAAATTCTATGCTTAATCTTGTGATGAGTGAGTAGGTCTTCAATCAAGTTAGAGGTAAACTGACTTCCTTGATCTGTGACTAATTCTCTTGGGTAGCCAAACTTGTAGAAGATATTTTCCCTCAAAAATTCAGCTACCTTTTCTTTTGTCGCTACCTTGATTGCCTTTGTTTCTACCCACTTTGTCAGGTATTCCGTGCACACAATGATGTAAGACTTTTGTTTCGAAGGAGGGTTGATAGGACCCACAAAGTCCATGCCCCACTTCTCAAATGGCTGGAAAGTCACTTGAGGTTGGAGGGGCATCTCATCCCTTGGAGTCGGTTTCCCCATCCTTTGACATCGGTCACATTGGCTGATTTATCTCCTAACATCTTGATGAAGAGTGGAACAATTGTAGCCTACCTATAGAATTTTGAAGGTGGTTCTTTTTGCTGCAAAGTGGCCTCCACAGGGCCCATCATGACAGGTTAGGAGGATGTCAAAGACTTCCTCCTCCCTGACAAAATGCCTCAAAAATTTGATCTGGGCCAAGTTTAAATAGGTTGCCCCCAATCCAAGTGAATTGGGTGCTTTTCCTCACGATCTTACTCTTCTCTTTTGAGGATAGGTGTGGTGGGAAATGTGCTGAAACCAAGTAATTTTATATATCAGCAAACTATGGAGAGAGTACTGAAATAGCAAATAGGTGTTCATCTGGCATTTGATCATCCACCATCCCTTCTTCACCTGTAGGCAAATCTAGTCTAGACAGAAAATCAACAACAACATTTTCCTTACCTGGCTTATCGACAATGGTCGAATCAAATTGCTACAATAAAACTAACCATCTAATGATACGAGCATTTACATCAGGTTTATTCATCAGATACCTAATTTCAGCATGATCAGTGTGTACGAATGTTTGATAACCAGTGATGTAGTGTCTGAACTTGTTTAGGGAATGGACTACAGCTAGGAGCTCTTTCTCGGTTACAGTATAGTTTAACTTTGCCTTGGATAGGTTTTTACTGACAAAATATATGGCATATGGTAGCTTCTCTTCAACTTGTCCTAAGGCTGCTCCTATGGCTTTGTTCGAGGCATCTGTATGAATGTGGAAAGGTAGGGTCCAGTTTGGACCTCTCAAGATTGGGGTAGTTACCAGCTTACCTTTCAACGCATCCAGAGCCTCTTGACAGTTATCAATCCATGTAAACTCAACATCTTTCCCCAAAAGACCAAACAATGGAGAGGCTAGCTTACTGAAATCTTTAATGAATCTTCTATAATATCCTGCTAAGCCTAGAAAACTCCGAACATCTCTTACCTTTTGAGGAGGTGGAACCCTTTGGATGATAGCAATCTTGTTGGGATCCACCTGTAATCCTTGCTGAGAAATTATATGACCTAGCACGGTCCCTTCAGTCATTAGGAATTCACATTTTTTAGGACAGAGGGACAGGTTCATTTCAATACACTTGGTTAAAACTTTTCTCAGGTTAGTCAATGCTTCTTGGAAGTTGGACCCATAAGGAGTAAAGTCATCCATATAGACTTCCACCGAATCATGAACCAGCTCAACAAATATGCTCAGTACTACTCGCTGGAAAGTGGCAGGAGTGTTGCATAACCCAAAGGGAAGGACCCGATAGGAAAAGGTACCCCATGGACAAGTGAAAGTGGTCTTATCTTAGTCTTCTGGGCTGATTTGGATCTGATTATACCCGCTAAACCCATCTAGGAAGGAAAAGACCTTCCTCCCTGCCAGGCGATCTAACACTTGATCTATGAAAGGAAAAGGAAAATGGTCCTTCTTGGTAGCTTTGTTAAGTTCTCGATAATCTACATAGATTCTCCAGTTCCCATTTTTCTTGGGCACAAGCACCAAAGGAGAAACCCACTTGCTGTCAGAGATGGGGTAGATGAATCCTGCATCCAACAACTTTTGCAGTTCTTCTTTGAAAATGTCCTTAAGGGCTGGATTCATCCTCCTTTGAGGCTGTCTGACTGGATTACAATCCTCTTTAATGTAGATGTAATGGGTACAGACTGAATGATGGACTCCTTTCATCTCCTTATAGCTCCAAGCAAAAGCATCCAAATGGTTGTTCAATAAGCTACACAGCTCCTTCTCCTGAGAGGGGTATAGGGATGAGTTGATCTTCAAGGTTCTTTCAGGGCCAAATTCCAAATTATTAACTCGGGGAGAGGTCGGATCAATGAGATCCAGTAAAGGACTAGCTTGGGTGTCTTCTACCAAATCTTCTAATGGCAGCACATTGGGAGGTGGATTTTGAATCAAATCTTCAATAAGGTCATCCTCGGTTTGAGGACCTCCCCTGGTGGCTTCCACTTTGTACAATTGTGCAGAGTAAACTTCATCCTCATCTTCCTCCACCAACCAGAGAGGTAAGTCATGTTTTAGCAGAGGTTGGGTAGGAGGATATAGGACTAGCTGTTTGGACATAGGCCCATTCTTAATGGTCATGCTCCCAGCTCAACAACTGATGTAAGCATCTGCAGTAGCTAACCAAGGCCTTCCCAAAATGAGGGGGTATCCAATGAGTATTTCCTTTGGCTGAAGGACCAAGAAGTCTGCAGGGTACTCCCATGAATCAACGGAGACCATGACATCTTCCACAATCCCCTCGGGGGTCACAGTGGAGCGGTCTGCTAACTGCAGTACTGTCAAGGTCTTTCTTAGGGAACTCTGAAGGTTGAGTCTGAGCATAGTGTCCCTGGTCATCACATTAATGGCAACCCCTAGATCAATTAGGGTGTGGGGGATTATGGTGCCATTGATGTGGACATCGACTATAGGACTCCCAGGGTCCGGATATTTTGGACAAATTACTTCTCCCAACATCAGGTCGGACAGTTGTCCTATGACATTGATAGTTGGGGCATCCCTCTTGCGCCTACCTGGGTGCATAAAACACTTCTCTTTGATCAATTTGTTGTATATTGGTACATCTTTTATGGCCTAGAGAAGTGGTATTTTGACACATAACTATTTAAGTTCTCCCAGAAGTTCAGTCTCTTTTGGGTTTGGTTGCATGGTTCTGGTTAGTCTCTCAGGAAAGGGTGGAATGGCTTTGGGTTCACTCCCCTGTTTCTCTTCCTCATCCTCCTTAGGAGGAGGTTTGCTATCTGGGAGGACCTTTCCAGATCGTAGGTTGATCTCCTGAATCTCCATAGCATAGGTAGGGCATGTTGTCTCTCCAGTATATACCTGCTGGGCATGTCTATTATTGGGGTTCGGGTTCGGTTGAGCAGGCATCTGGGGTTTTCTTGGAGGAGCAGGAGGTAATGGTTGTGGTTGAGCCGGCATCTAGGGTTGTCTTGGAGGAGCAAGAGGTAATGGTTGTGGTTGAGCAGGTGGTGGAGGCAAAAGAGTGGGAGGAGAGTTGTATTGGGGCCTCCACCCCTGTTGAGGTGCATTCCACTGAGGTTGTGGCTGAACATGAGAATGAAATGAATGAGCAGCAGGTTGAGTATGGTATTGAGATGGATATGACCAAGGAGGGGGTGCGGACCAGGAAGGATGAGTAGGGGGACCCCAAGAAGGTATGTGAGTGGATTGGTTTGGGTTGTAATAAGTCTTGGATGTCCCTTGCATCCCCTGCTGGTAAGGTCTGGGTCCATGTGGCCTCCATTGGTTCAGGAAGTAGAGTGGTTCAGTGGCTCCTTCAGCCCCTTGGTACATAGCTTTAAGTCTGGGTAAGGTTGGGCACTGGTTTGTAGGGTGCTCTGCCTCACAAACAAAACATACCTCTATGGAGTGCAATGGGCACTCATTCCTGGGGTGCTTCCTTTTACATCTGGGACAAAAGATGGCCAAAGCCCTCTCAGCTTCCTCTTGCTTCTGTTGGATTTAGAAGGTATCCATTTGCATGGAAATGGTCTGTCTCACCTCACTTTTGAGGTCTTCCATCTGATTTGCAAACTCATTTTTGGATAAGGTGGTACTGGTTGAAAGTTGACTCCCCCTACCTTTTTTTCTGGGCTACCCTAGAATGGTTTCTAAACACAATCTTTATGTCATCATAAGGTAGCTAGTAGATGTCTCCTCCAGCCAAAAAATGGAGGGTATCTAGAAGGTCTTCAGGGACTCCTCGGAGCAGAACTAGCTTCAGAGATTCAGGGTCAAGTGTTCACCTGGCCCTTTTATAACTGAGTTGGAACCTTTCTTCATATTCTTCTAAAGATTCATCACTTCCCATGGTCATCCGAAAGATTTCTCCCTTTGTTTCCTTTGACCTACAGTAATCCTGGTATTTGTTGTTAAAGGCTTACCGCATCTAAGCCCAAGTTGTGATATTGTTTCTAGGTAATCCCATGACCTAGCGTAGTGCTGCATCCTTGAGGGTAGAGGGAAAGAGTTTCAACTTTTGCTCATCTTTTGCATAGTCATACGTTCGACAAAGGACAACAAACTCAAACAAGAAGGTATCAGGGTCTTCAGTGGTCAATCCATGGAAGTGAGGTAAGGTTGAGGGACTTATGTTTTTCATTTTTGTGTCCCCATTGGTCTCTCGGATGGGGAAGGTGCCTTCTATTCTCTCCCCATTTCCTCTACCATTTCTGTTTTCAGCCATTGTCTCAGGAGGAATGTTTTCTTGCTCTTCTTCTATTATAGGATCTTCGTATATCTCTGGAGGTTCACCTATGGGTTCTTCTGGATCACTACCACCAAAGAAGAGAGAAGGGTGACTCAATGATGTGGTGGGGGTGTTGGGTAAGAATTTTCCTGAATTGTCTATGTTCCTACGAGGCATGAAATGAAATATTTTTGGTTAATTTTTGTGTTTTTCTCTGCTTGTACCTGCAAAACTGAATTGATTGAACAACAAATTGCAACTAACTAGAATAAACCTTGCTAGAATGAAAATTGCAGAATTGAAATGAAAGCAAGAAATGACTAATCTATGCTGCTGAAATGAAATTGCAGAAATTAAATGCTAAGCTACGCTTGCAGAATTGAAATTGCAGAAATGAAATGCTAATCTACGCTTGCAGAATTGAAATTGCAGAAGGGAAATGCTAATCTATGAAAGCAGGAAATATCTAATCTATGCTTGTTGAAATGAAATGAAAGCAGGAAATGCCTAATATACTTTTGTGGGAATGAAATTGCAGAATGGAAATGAAACAACTACTCTACTCTTGCTGAAATAAACTACTTAGCAGAAGGTTGCAATAGAGAATAGAAGAAAAGCAGCAATCACAAATACTTTGACACTTCCCCGGAAACGACGCCAAAAATATGGTGGGCTCCAATATTGCAACAATGATGCTGCAACTCTTGGGACTCCCTTCTTTACTTTTATCAACCTAGTTGTTCGTAACAAACTTGGAAGCGATGGTGCTATATGCACAAGTACTAGCTCTTGCCGCAGGCTGTCACTTGATCAGCTGGCACAAGTTCGCTAGGAGCTTAAGCCAACTTCTATGAGCTCTTAGAAGAAGATTTTAACTGTGATGGATGAAAGCTAACTCAAAAGAGGCTAGTATACTTGCAGAAAGAAGATGAAAGTTGAAAGGAAATGCAAACCCTAGCAAACCCTAATTTTACCGACTAATCCTACTAGTACAAGAAAAGATATGAAAGCTGCGGAAATGGATGCCATGGACTCTTGGAAAGGTAAAATGCATGTGAATAAGCTACTTTTGAAGTAAAATCTAAAAATAAATAAATAAATAAATAAAAATAAAAATTAAATAAATAAATAAATAAAAATAAAAATAAAAATAAAAATAAATAAATAAATAAATAATCTTTTTGTATTTTTGAGTAATCTTGCAGAATTTTTATGCATGTGCTTTAATTGTTTTTTACTGTGCAAAGGTTGGTTGGCGAAAGGAAATGGAGTGGGCGCTTGTAGGAGGTTGTGAAGGTGAGAAGAGGGCTAAGGGGTCCCTAGAACCCTTCCAGAGAGTTTCACAGTGATCAGATCTTGAAAAACTGCACACCTGAACTTCTACAGGAAGTCTGCAGGGGTTCTATAGGATGTTCTACAGGAAGTTCTACAAGAATGACCGAAAGAGGATTTTAGAGGATTGATGGAGAAAAAATGGTGGGGAAGTGGAAATGAAGGATGGATAAGGTTTTTAAAAGGTGTGGGACTTGGTAAATGAAGCTTAGGAGTGATGAAGATGGTTGGATTTGTTCAAAGATAGAGAAGGCAATGTTGCACAAAAATATAGAAATTAGGGAAAACTGGGACAGTGTGGTGAATGAAGGGAAGGAATCTTGGATTAGGGGCTGGAACAGGTTGGATGATGGAGGAAGGGTAGGTAGGAATTTATTACAGGTACTCTGCACACTATTTTTCAAAACTGATCGAACAAACACTAGAAAAACCAGAGATCTATCTATTTTGACCTAATTTGACCTAAAAACCAGAAACATGATGAATAGAAGTTTATAGATAGGAAATCATGCAAGATAGCTATGGAAACTAAGCAAGAACAGATCTAAACATGCAAGTACAACTGGTATCAACTTTTCCAATTGAAAATCTAACACTAGCAATTGCATTGAAAGGCAAAAACAATGTTTTTGTGGTAGCAAGTATGCCTTGGTCTCGGCTCATGGTCCCAAGGAGCGAGAGATGAGATCAAGGATTGCTTGATGGCCTTTTTGCAGATATTTTCTTTTACCAAACTATCAAATCAACCTGAAGCATGAAAAGCTATTTTAATCATCAAAAGCAACCTAAGTAACAAAGCAAGATCTTAACCTAAATAACAGAAATTATTCTATGAATCCAAGGAAAACACATAAAAGTACACAGAGGAGGTATTGGCACTTGGGTTAGACTGAACCCCAAGAGCTACAGCCTCCTAGGAAAGCTCAGAGCTAGTGCAAAGTGAAATTCATCTACATTACTTAAAAAATAATAGTCATGTCACAAAACTGTTTATAGCAAGAGCTCGAAAATGAGCTGAAATGCAGAGCTACACTAAAGTGCAAAAAACAACTGCTCAATAGCTAAACTACCAAGGCTTGAAGCCTTCCTACTTATGCAACACGAGGACTCCCAACAGCCATCCTTAACTTTAGGAGCTTGGCTACTCAAGACTCCAGTTAATCAGCCACTTCACAAAACTTGCTCAGCTGCCCCTTGAAATCATCTTTGGTGGGCTGTTGAACTTCGAGGTGATGGTGGAGAACTCGAGGAAGGGCTCATTTAATGCAGGAGACACCCCTCCTACAAATCCTTAGCCTTGTTCCTTCGTATTTGGCTGTCAACTTGCTCATGAATGCCTGACCTTGGTCCAAAAGATGTCCAAAAATCTGCAATAAGCACGGATTAGACTTTGTGGTCAAGTGACTATTCTCATTCATTCAATTAACATAAATATATTCAAAAGCATGCATAAAACTATGAAGAGTGGTGGATTAATCGAGAATAATAGGCAAAATGAGGCTATAAATTTACCCAATTTTGGGGCTCATCAAAAGTGGAGACTTTTGGCCAAATGTTGGGGGCCCAACTTTGTTCCAAAGAGGATCCTTAACTGTGTGATTCCTTGTTATTAGGTTGTATGCCTTTTGGGTGGTGAAAGTTCCTCATGCCTTGTAACCCCATCTTATTATATCCTTCTTATCAGAAAAACGAATTTTCCTATTAAGAAGCTCTGCCTCCAATTTTTTTTGAATGGACTTTGTGCCTTGTGTAATGATGTGGTTCGAGTTTATCCATTGTCTGTATCCTTGTGTGAGAGTGGGAAACCAGTGCTGGCTAACCTTGTCCATCTGATGCTCTTCCCATTCCAGTGTTTGGTGGGGTTTGATCAGGTCCCTCAGCTTGGGTCTTTGCTACCAAGATTCATCCCAAAACCTTGCATTATTGCCATCCCTTATTTCCCAGAAGCTGTGCTGTTGAATAATATCTTTGTGTTGATTAGCCACATTCCAGATTAAGGATCCTTTGCCTACTTCTATGAGTCGGATTAGATCATCTATTGGTCAGTTGTTCGCATATTTTGTTGTCCAGAGGATGGCCCAAGGAGTATGCGGCACCGAGATCCATTGCCACCAAAGACGTGCCCCCATGACAACGTTACTATGCTAAGGATCACGAAGCCCAGTGCCTCCTGAGATTTTTGGAAGGCAGACCGTAGCCCATTTCACTAGTGCCCATTTTCTATTTTGTCCCGAATTTCCCCAATTAAAAGTCCTCTAAAGATTTTTGATTTTCTCTAGAACCCATTTTGGCGCTACCAGTACTGAAAAGAGATAAAGAGGCATGGATTGCAAGACAACTTTGATTAAAACTAGACGGTTGGCCATATTGAGGGCTCTATAAGTCCATGAGGAGAGGTGAGCTTCCAATTTTTCCAAGAGCAATTGCCAAGAAGAGTGCTTTAAAGCAAAATCAGTCATAGGTGCACCCAGATCTTTAGAGGGGAGAGTGGCTATCGTGAATCCAAGGATACGGGCTATGGAAGACTGAGTGATAGCAGGGGTATGGAAGAAAAATATTTGGGACCTAACCTTATTAATGCTGGTGCCAGAGGCATCCGAGAACTCACTCAGAAGGGATTTTAATTTGAGGGCTTCTTGAACCGAGGGATGGCCAAACAACATGTTATCATCCACAAATTGTTGGTGGGTAAAAGCAGGGGTGTTGGGAAAGGAGAGGCCTCTAAGCTATTGGGATTGAAGAGATTCTTTAAGACTTCTTCCAAGCCCTTCCACCATTAGAATGAACAGAAAGGGGGAAAGTGGATCTCCTTATCTGATTCCTCGAGAAGGATGGAAGGGGGTGGAAGGGATTCCATTGAACAGAATGGAGAAGAAGGTGGAAGATATAAGACTCATAACCCATCTAACCCAGGGAGGGGAGAAGCCAAAGGCAATCAACATCTTTTGAATGTAAGTCTAGCTTAAATTATCAAAAGCTTTAGAGAGGTCAATTTTTAGAAGCAT
Organism: Pinus tabuliformis; assembly: GCA_031772625.1. NCBI lineage: Eukaryota > Viridiplantae > Streptophyta > Pinopsida > Pinales > Pinaceae > Pinus > Pinus tabuliformis. The sequence continues at coordinate 65,717,072 of CM062810.1, read as the reverse complement.
ACCTACTTTTTTGAGCTACTTCAGGGAGTGTATAATCTTGTGGGTGAGAATGATGCCATCCGTGATTTGCTGACCTTCCACATATCCAGATTGCTTTGGCGTGATAAGTAATGGTAGCAGTGGCTTCAGTCAAGAGGCAATAACTTTGGAAATGATTTTGAAAGTGATATTACATAGTGTGATAGGCTTGAATTCGTCAGGAGTCAGAGATTGTGCTTCCTTGGGGATGAGGGCAATAAAGGTCGCGTTTAGGGAGGGAAGCATTCATCTATTAGTCTTGGATTCCTCAACAACCTGCCAAATGTCCTCTTTAATTAAATCCCAGAAGTTGTGGAAGAAATTTGATGTAAAACCATCAGGGCCAGGTGCCTTTCCTTCTTTGAGTTGTCGCATTGCATTCTCCACTTCCTGTAAAGATATTGGCTGAAGGAGGAGCTGATTGTGTTCTTCTGTTATTATTTTTGGGATGTTCTTGATGATCTTCTCTATGGCTGGCTATCTATCAACTTGTGGTTCTTGGTGCACCTGCTTGAAATAAGTAAAAAGCTCTTGTTCTACATCCTCATGTTTTTCCAATCGTTCTCCTTGCCGATTCTAAATGTGAGTGATGTTGTTGTGCATTCTTCTCTGTATAGTAGTGCGATGAAAAAATTTTGTATTTCTTTCTCCCTCCTTAAGCCATCTAACTATTGATTTTTGTTTCCAAAGTATTTCTTCTTACTTTTCTCTTTCTTCTATTTGTGTCTAAAGGAGTTTTTCCTGCTCTGAGAGTGCTTCAGATCTCCCTTCAGTAATGATCATCTATTGTATTCTTTTCATTTCTTGATCTAGAGCATTCTAAGTTTGGAAGATATTACCAAAGGTCAGTTGATTCCACTACTTGATATTTTTTTTTAATATTTTTGAGTTTTTATTGGAATTGGTACATTTTTGAGCTGTCCAGGGGTTTGGAGCTTTTCCAAACTGCATTTATCAAATTTTTGAAGTCTGGATGCGTCAACCAGAATGCTTCAAAGTGGAAGGGCCTCTATGTGGTGTTCCCTGGTCTTTGCCATTAGAGCGAGATTGGCTAGTGATCTGATCCTTTGAGAGGTAAGATCAAGGCTGAGAAGTGTCCTCCAAGATGGATGGAATTATCTGAAAGAAAAAATCTATCCAGTCAAGAGACAATTTGATTTGTGCCTGCTCGTTTGTTATTCCAAGTATAGATTCCATTCTTGAATGGCATATCTATGAGCCAATTGTTTTGGATGAAATTTTTTAAATGAATACTTTCACTATCCAGTTTATTCTTGCCTCCAATTTTTTCTTCCAGCTTAGTAATCATATTGAAGTCTCCTCCTATGATCTAGAGTGGATGTATTCTGTTGGAGTTGATCAAAGATAAAGTATTCAAGATGTCTATCTTATGCATTGCCTCCTGGGGGAAGTAGACATTGGTTAGGTGACCATGCACATTTGTCCCTATAATATGAAAGGTGGCCTGAATGAAGTGCTTACTCGCATGGATAGTAGTAAGCGTGATAGATCGTTCATCCTAGACTATTGTTAGACCTCCTAATGCTCCTAAGGCATCCACTACTACTGCTTGACTGACTGGCCATGCTTTTGCAAGGGTTTGACCAAGTGTTGTAGAGTTACATTTAGTTTCTTGCATGAAGAAGACTTAGGGTTTCTCCTGCTAAATCATGTTTTTTATCATTCTGTATTTCCCAGGGCTATTTAGCCCTCTTATATTCCATGAAGTGAGCTTCATGATTCATTGTTGGGTAGGGGACTGTAATACTTTGTAAGCTTGGAATATCTTCCTGATTCCACCAGCATTTCCCCAATGCAAATGGTTCTTTGGAGATCTATTTTCCTCCCTATTTTTTTATTATCTTTAGGAATTTTTTTGCCATCCCATTGACTTCCAGGCTGAATGCCTAGGGTTCTTTGCTATTGTGCTCTAGAAATGATGACTTCCAAATTTTCCAGCTGTCTTTCTGGGATCTTGTCAAATTCTTTTTTCCTGCAAGCTTGTTCTAATCCAAATATGTCCAGATCTCCTATATCGATGCTTTCAGGCTCCTCTTCCATGTGCTGGGCCTCGCTCCTTTCCTCTGCGGTCTCTATTGCAACCGTGATTTCTTGCTGCACATTGTCTACCTCCATGCCATGAGATTTCCATATCGGTATTAGGCTGGGTGAGGAGGCGGTGAGATCTATGGGTTGCTTATGCTTTTGGGGTTGCTTTAAGCCGGTGGGAATGAATTGTGATGATGCCTTAGGAGACTCTTTGATGCAGGAGCATCCAACACCTTAGAGAAAGGGAGGAATCCAAAGCAAGTGCGTGGACCAGCGGCGCTGAAAGAAGGAAGAAAAACAGAGGAAAGTCTGCTTTAAAGCAGAAAAATAGTTTTAAAGTCTGAAAATATGGATAAGTCTCGAAGACTTATAATGTAATCTGCCATGTGTCATGAGCATGCCCGCATGCATAGAGAGCTTTCGGGATTTTGGTTTGAGGGTTGATCGGATCGGAAGGCTTTTGGTTTGAGGGTTGATCGGATCCTTCCGATCCGATCCAACATTGTTCCATATATATATGTGCGTGATGAACATGTGTGTTCAAGGGTGAGAAGAAGACATATAGAGTTATATGTGTTGTGTGAATTTAGAGTGTCGCAATGTAGTTGAGGGGAGAACCCATACTAAGGCTGAAATGCCTTAGAATTATAATCGTGCTCTATATATAATAGAATATATGTGTGTTTATGTTGAACTGTGCACCTGTCTGTGTTTTATATATGTATGCGTAAATGGTTTCTTCTCAACTTTGTTTCATATGTGTCTGCAAGGCTAAATTCCCAGATTATGAATGCATGCATATGATCGACCATCTATCACAGAATGGATTAATGGGAATCTATAGATATTAAAGGGACTATGCATGTTTGGGAGACAATGGCAAAACCTCGTGTTTAACACTAAATTCCTGCAGTCAGCGAGCAAAATTAGAGTGAAATGGCGAAACCACACAGGAGCCGTTGGATTGAATGATCAACGGTCCTGATTCATGTCGCATCGGAGAGGGCCTTTTGAACTCTTAACTGAGTGCTCCGACATATCGGAGCCGAAGTATTATAAATTGCCGCATATAAAAGTTTCGAGTCCGAAAGGAACCCGTAACACGACCAAGTGGGCGAGCTCCGAAATCCAGAGCCGAAATACAATAGAATTGAGCCTAATAAGTATCAGGTCCACAAGGCTTTAGGACTGTCCTCTCCATAAACGAACCCGAAATATTATACATTGCAGTTGAAGGGGTCGTCGGGTCCGTAGACTATTATATTATAACCCCGCCGATAACAACCGGCCGATAGGTCGGACCCGAATTCAATATAGAAGGGAGTATAAAGAATGTCGGGTCTGCGAGGGTGTCGGAGGTCGGAGTTAAGGGATTTATTGTGGTCGCTGAAATCCGGAACCGCCGATAATTATAAAGGTTGGCGTATAAGATTTGAAGTCCATGGGTTTTATGATGTTTCCCATGTAATTATATATATATGTGGTGCAGATTCGAAAGGGGTGATTCACGATGTTACCGTGTATTAATATATTGTAATGTTTGCGGGCTTTAAAAGTCTCACCCAATAGTTGATACATGTATATGTAGGTAATACATGGGCGGTGGCTTCCGATGGGTATAAAAGCGCCGATAGAAAGGTGGCTCTGATTCTAAAGTAAGTCCATGGTTTTAAAAGGCTTCATGCCTAAGAACGCTTCCAATAAGGCTTTGTGGGCCATAACCCACAAGCCTCAGGTTCGATATATTTGGGAATTGGGATTTTGGATTAACCCCCAAAATCTCATTTTCATCAAGTGGTATCAAAGCAGGGAAAGTTTCCTGCGAGAAGAAGGATTCCAAAGAGAAAGAAGGAGCAGAGGTACAATTGTTGAAGACTGGAGAGTTTGTGGTCTTACTGTCGTGCAAATGGCGGCAGTGGAAGGTGAGATGATTTGCAGCAACCTAGAGCAAGGTGTGCTCAATTGGTTCCAGAGAAGAGAACCAGAAGGATGCCAAAAGACCAAGTGAGGAGGGCTTGGTGAGGTATCGTGTAACAGAGGAGACTATTACTGTAGAGGTTGGTTGCAGCTCACAGAAGACCATGATGGCAATTCCACTGAAAGATTGAAACAGTGGGTAGAATTGCTAATGACAAGCAGAAGCATATGACCAGGAGGTCATAAATTTTTGTGCCTTGGGAGTCTGATGCAGGAGCATCCAGCGCCTTAGAGAAAGGGAGGAATCCAAAGCAAGTGCATGGACCAGCGGAGCTGAAAGAAGGAAGCAAAACAGAGGAAAGTCTGCTTTAAAGCAGAAAAATAGTTTTAAAGTGGGAAAAGATGGATAAGTCTCGAAGACTTATAATGTAATCTGCCATGTGTCATGAGCATGCCCGCATGCATAGAGAGCTTTCGGGCTTCTGGTTTGAGGGTTGATCGGATCCTTCCGATCCGATCCAACATTGTTCCATATATATATGTGCATGATGAACATGTGTGTTCAAGGGTGAGAAGAAGACATATAGAGTTATATGTGTTGTGTGAATTTAGAGTGCCACAATGTAGTTGAGGGGAGAACCCATACTAAGGCTAAAATGCCTTAGAATTATAATCGTGCTCTATATATAATAGAATATATGTGTGTTTATGTTGAACTGTGCACCTGTCTGTGTTTTATATATGTATGTGTAAATGGTTTCTTCTCAACTTTGTTTCATATGTGTCTGCAAGGCTAAATTCCCAAATAATGAATGCATGCATATGATCGACCATCTATCACGGAATGGATTGATGGGAATCTAGAGATATTAATGGGACTATGCATGTTTGGGAGACAATGGCAAAACCTCGTGTTTAACACTAAATTCCTGCAGTTGGCGAGCAAAATTAGAGTGAAATGGCGAAATCACACAGGAGCCGTTGGATCGAATGATCAATGGTCCTGATTCATATCGCATCAGAGAGGGCCTTTTGAACTCTTAACTGAGTGCTCCGACATATCATAGCCGAAGTATTATAAATTGCCGCATATAAATGTTTCAGGTCCGAAAGGAACCCATAACACGACCAAGTGGGCGAGCTACAAAATTCGGAGCCGAAATACAATAGAATTGAGCCTAATAAGTATCGGTTCTGCAAGGCTTCAGGACTGTACTCTCCATAAACGAACCCGAAATATTATACATTGCAGTTGAAGGGGTCGTCGGGTCCGTAGACTATTATATTATAACACCGCTGATAACAACCAGTCGATAGGTCGGACCCGAATTCAATATGGAAGGGAGTATAAAGAATGTCGGGTCCGCGAGGGCATCGGAGGTCGGAGTTAAGGGATTTATTGTGATCGCCGAAATCTGGAACCACCGATAATTATAAAGGCGGGCATATAAGATTTGAAATCCACGCGTTTTATGATGTTTCCCATGTAATTATATATATGTGGTGTGGATTCGAAAGGGGTAATTCACGGTGTTACCGTGTATTAATATATTGTAATGTTTGCGGGCTTTAAAAGTCCAACCCAATAGTTGATACATGTATATGTAGGTAATACATGGGCGGTGGCTTCCGATGGCTATAAAAGCGCCGATAGAAAGGTGGCTCCGATTCTAAAGTAAGTCCATGGTTTTAAAAGGCTTCATGCCTAAGAACGCTTCCAATAAGGCTTTGTGGGCCATAACCCACAGGCCTCAGGTTCGATATATTTGGGAGTTGGGATTTTGGATTAACCCCCAAAATCTCATTTTCATCACTCTTGGGAGTGTAAGGGGTTCTCATTGTTATTCTAATCCAGCTGGGCTAAGGTCTCAAAGCTATTACTGGTGGATGGCATTCAAGTGTTGGCAGAAGGTTTTTTAGGGTTTGATGTAGGTTTTTTGTGGTTGTTTTTGCAGTTGCTGACCTTGGTGAATCTGTCAGAGTCAGGTTTATCTGAGGAGGTAGAGGTCGGGGGTTTCAGATTTGATGGGTAGTCACGAAAGAGATGGCCAAGGGCATGACATTTTCTACATCAAAATGGGACATGTTCATAATCTATTAACTGAATCCCGGAGAGCTTTGCTTAGATGCATATAAATGCAAATGTGGGCGTAGGAAGTGTATCTTCTGAGTTTTTTCTCCTCTACAATTTTGATGAATTCCCCCAGTCCATTTCCAATATCTTGCAGTGAGTTTTCATCCCAGTACTCTAATGGAAGGGAATAGAGATGGATCCATACTGGTGCCCATCTTAGATCTTCTTTTTCTAGGTTGAATCTTTCAATCCAGTCTCTCAGGTAAAGACCAGCAACATTAAAGAAGTATGGTCCTCCATTGAGGACCCTGTTTCGATCTTCTATACAGTTGAAGACTGCCGTAAAGAAGCCCTTAGGTCCCAGCTGCAGGGTAATGTGCCCTTTTGGTTTCCATTTGGCTACGATCCATCCATGCAAAGATTTCTCTGTAGGCCAGAAGCCTATAAATTTCCCTATTAATGCATGATCCTTCATATATTGGATTTGGGTATTAATTCTTTGACTTGGGAGCTCAATCTTAGGTCTTTTAGCTACAACAGGCTTACAGGTGGTTGATTGTGCTTTGGGAGTCGCATTTCTTTCTGTATTATCTGTCTGTGTACAAGGAATTGTTCCCGTCTCTTCCTGGGGATTTTTCCCGTTATCTTCCGTGTGCATCTGAATGTTTTCTTGATCATTGGGGGAAGGCACCGTGTCCTCCCCTTGGAGGATGTCCATGATTTGTGCGCTATTCCTTGTCGTATATTGTTGTTCGTATTGTTGGAGAATTGTTACAGAGGTGTTGTGGTCTGTGCAGGTTTGTCATTGCAGGGTTTGACACAAACCCTAAACCTCCATCATTTCGCCACTCCAGATTTGTTCTTCACCTTTCTTAATCTTCCCTTGGCTTATAATACTAATCCTATGGTTTTATATTGATCCCTTAGGTCTATTAATCCCAAGAATTTATAATATTAATCCCCTTGGTTAATTCACTGTAATAATATTGGGTTTATAATATATAAAACACTATATTATATTTTAATTTAATATATAGTCTATATTATTAATACATTTCAACTATATATATAAAATATATTTAAAATTATATTACTAAATATATAATAATTATTTAGCACAAAATGATGGTGAGAGATAAACAAGTATTATTAATAATAACTAAATGTTATAATTGTATTATATGTTAATTACATTATATAATAATCTTCTATAATAATATTATATTATATAAATATATAATATAATATCAATACAATAATCATTAATATATATATATATATATATATATATATATATATACACACACACACACAATAATATGGTTCTTATTATTTATATAGTTATTAATCATAAAAAAATAGTTTGTTTTTAACAAGATATACTTGAAAATTACTAATATGGTTAATATATCTCTATCGACGTATATCAACCACATCAGTAAATGTGGTTGTGCTAGTATTAAACCAATGGACAACCAAATATTCTTAGACAGACCACTCTAACCAATGAAATTAAAAATCTTTGTATCATTTTCAGTTTCAAAACAAAAATTAACCAACTAAATTTAAATTTTGTTTATTTTGGCACTTGTTGACCCAATTGGAGCCATCGCCACCTTTTCAGCCCGATTGGAGCCACCACTTCCATTCTATTATGTTGGTTCCTAAGCATTTAGATTTAATATTGATGTGGGAGCATCTGGACTTAGCTAGCAATGTGATGGTTTGTTCACATTTTGTGGCTAAATGAGTTGAATTTCATTGACCTGAGTGGTCAAAAGTCAGTTTTGGTAGAGAGGGTTGGACCTCTCGAAAATGATCTTTACTTCATTATTGTAATAATTAGAAAATTGTATTATTTTAGACTAAGGGATAAGTTGTTAGAATAGGTGTGTAATAAAGCTTAAAAATAGAGATTTGATTGTTAGATTAATTAAAAAAGAGATCGAGTTTGTAGGTTTTAACCCTGTACAGAAATTACCTGCATACGAATTCTTAAAGAAAAAAAACAATGCGAGAGCATAACCCATAAAACACATATGCACAAAGATTTTTCCTTGGATCCCAAAACCGGGACTACCAGCTTGATTTTTCATTATGTTCCTTTCAATGTTACAATACATATTTATACATGCTGAAGCATCCAATACCATGGACCGAAATCCATCGCGTCCAATACCATGGACCGAAAACCATCGCGTCCAAAAAACATGTGCGAAAATCATGCACAAAACCATAGGTGGGTCCGCCCAACCTAACATATGGTCCAAAACCAAAATTTTCCGGGGCGCTGCCCTGGACCCCATAAAGTGGGGTTACGGGTGCCCTTCAAACCCCCTATTAACTACGTGGAAAGAATATAACACAACCCAACAATCTCCCACTTGTTGTTTTCTTTCCACAGGGGGCCACAGGAGAGCTTAGTCATTTTTCTTTTTCAGCCCTGAGATTCCCATTGCTTCTCTACACCAAGAGAACTTCTCAGAGCTGACAGATTTTGTCAATGCATCTGCAGTATTCTTCAAAGTGTCCACCTTTACCAGCAACACCTTTCTGTCCTCTATCATATCCCTCACAAAGTGATACTGAACATCAATGTGCTTTGTCTTTGAATGATAAGCAGGGTTCTTTGCCAAGAAAATTGCACTTTGGCTGTCACAGTCTATTCTTATAGCTCCCTGTACTAACCCCATACTTGAACACAATCTCTGCAAGCAAACTGCTTCCTTGCTTGCATGAGTGGCTGCCATGTATTCTGCCTCTGTAGTTGATAGTGCCACTACAGATTGTTTCTTACTCATCCAACTGACTGCACCTCCAAATAGGTTAAACACATACCCACTTGTAGATCTTCTCTGATCCAGATCTCCAGCCCAGTCTGCATCAACAAAGCCATGAATATCCAACACTCTGTCCAATCCTGGTCTTCCTTGGTAGCACAAACCATAATCACTAGTGCCACGCAAATACCTGAAAACCCGCTTCACTGTTGTCCAGTGCTCCTTCCCAGGTTTTGACATAAACCTGCTCAATACTCCCACTGCATGTGCAATGTCTGGTCTAGTACAGACCATTGCATACATCAGGCTACCCACTGCACTTGCATATGGAACACGAGACATGTCCTCTTCCTCTTCTTGTGTCTTGGGACACTGTTCAGCAGATAACCTCACACCTACAGGAATAGGAACCTTCACTGGTTTACTATCCTGCATATTAAACCTCTGCAGTATTGTCTCGACATACTTCCTCTGGTTTAACCAGAGCTTCCTCTTTGACCGATCTCTTTTAATTTCCATGCCCAAAATATAGTTTGCAGCACCAAGATCTTTCATGTCGAATTTGGAGGACAATCGGGTCTTCAAATCCTGGATAATTTCTTTGTCATTTCCAACCAGCAACATATCATCCACATAAAATACCAGATAAATAACACGGTCACCAATTAATTTAAAATACACACAATGATCTGCTTTGCTTCTGGTGAAGCCAAGTCCCCGTATAAATGTATCAAATTTCTGATACCACATCCTTGGTGACTGTTTTAACCCATACAGAGACTTCTTTAACTTGCATACCAGTTCTTTCTTACCCTTCACCGTAAAGCCTTCAGGTTGCTTCATGTAGATTTCCTCTTCCAAATCCCCGTGAAGAAATGTTGTCTCCACATCCATCTGTTCTACCTCAAAATCAAAAGCAGCAGCAACAGATAAAAGTAATCTAATAGAAGTTACCTTGGCAACAGGAGAAAAAATATCACCAAAATCAATTCCCGGCACCTGGGAATAACCTTTTGCTACCAACCGAGCTTTGTATTTCTCCACCTTTCCTTCCGCATTTGTCTTCTTCTTGAACACCCATTTGCTGCCAATGGGTTTCCTTCCAGCTGGCAACTCCACCAGATCCCAAGCCTCATTTTTGTGCAAAGATGCCATTTCATCAACCATGGCCTCTTTCCAGACTTTTCCATCCTCTGAATCCACTGCTTCCTTCACAGTTCTGGGATCATCATCAGTAACAGACAAAGCAAAAGCAGATGGACTATACCTTTCTGGTTGCCTTCTTTCTCGAACTGATCTTCTCACAGCCAGAGTTTGTGGCTCTTCATCTTCTGATTCCTCCTCTGCTGTAGAGTCTGATTCTTCCTCCTTTGGCTCAAACTCTATCTTCTCAGGTTCCTTTGGTTGGACTTCATGTTGAATAACATCTTTTACCTCTCTAAACACCACATCTCGGCTATGCACAACCTTCCGTGTGACTGGGTTCCAAAGCTTATAACCCTTTAAACCATCCTTATACCCAATAAAGATGCACTTTTCAGATTTACTATCCAACTTGGTTCATTTCTCCTTTGGAACATGTACATATGCATCACATCCAAATACCCTCAGATGTGAAAGAGAGGGTTTCTTACCAGTCCATACTTCTTGTGGAGTCTTATCCTCCAATGCTGATGAAGGTGACCTGTTGACCAGGTAACATGCAGTATCCACCGCCTCTGCCCAGAATTCCTGTCCTAACCCAGCACCACTGAGCATGCTTCTTGCCCTTTCCATCAACGTCTTGTTCATTCTTTCTGCGACTCCATTTTGCTGAGGTGTATATGGAGTAGTCTTCTGCCATGCTATACCACACTTCTTACAGAATTCTTCAAATTCCTTGCTACAAAATTCTCCACCATTATCTGTCCTCAACACCTTTATCTTCTTCTCTGTCTGATTTTCCACCAGAGCCTTAAATTCTTTAAACCTGTCAAAGACTTCAGATTTCTTCTTAAGGAAATATATCCATGTATTCCTTGAGAAGTCATCTATAAATGATACATAGTACACAGACTTACCCAGTGATGGAATCTTCACAGGTCCAAACACATCACTGTGCAGAAGCTCTAATATTTGTTTCGTCCTCTTACCACCAGAGGGGAAACTCACCCGATTTTGCTTCCCATACACACAATTTTCATAGAAATCAAAATCCAGAGAGCTATCATTCATACCTTCTACCATACCTTTACCATGAAGTATTCGAAGGCCCTTCTCTCCAATATGTCCAAGCCTTTGATGCCACAACATGGTCTTCTCTCCAGAGACCACTAGATTTTCTACTCCATTTTCAGGAACCATAGAAATATTGCACCCATCAACAACAGTGCTACCTTGCAGCTTGTACAGAGTTCCAATCCGAACTCCCCGCATCAATATCAGTGCTCCTTGAACCATCTTGCAGGTATCTTTCTCGAACACCGTCTTTACACCTGCATCATCCAACTTGCTTACAGAAATCAAATTTCTGGCCAATGCAGGAATATGTAGAACACCCGGAAGTGTTCTAACCCTTCCACCTTGCAACTTCAACTTTACTTTTCCCCGACCAATGATTCTAGCCTTCCTATCATCTCCTAAGAAGACATCGCCACCATCGTATTTCTTATACTCGTAGAACCACTCTCTATGGGGAGTGAAGTGAAAGGATGCACCTGAGTCAATCAACCATGCCTCATGATCTACATGTGTACTTGAAGAAGCCAAGTACACATCCCCACCTTCATCTGAGGTGGTTTTCGCCTTTGCAGAAGGAGCATCATCAGATCCCTTTCCTTTATTAGGAGCTTTAGATTTACAATCCCTTCTGAAGTGCCCTTCCTTTCCGCATTTCCAGCACACCACCTTTGTAGGTTTTCCTGGAGATTTAGATCTCCCACTCGATGACTTATTTTTGTTTCTATTCTGGGACCGTCGTCGTACAAACAAGGCATCACCATTCTGGTTGTCCATATTTTTCCGTCTCATCTCCTCCGTCAGCAAGGCTGAGACTATTTCATCAAACTGCAAAGCAGTTGCATTGCTACCTATTGCAATAACCAGACTATCCCACGAATCTGGTAGAGAACACAACAGACTGATGCACTTATCTTCATCTGAAATTTTAATATCAACAGATAATAACTGACTTACCACAGTATTAAACGCATTTATATGCTCTGTCACCGAGTCTCCATCTTTCATCCTCAGGTTATACAGCTTTTTCCGCAAGAATAGTTTATTCACCAGAGACTTAGATTGGTACAAAGTCCCTAACTTGACCCACAAAGCCTTTGTCGTAGCTTCCCCTGATACATTCAGCAATACTGAATCTGAGACACACAATCGTATTGTGCTCTTTGCCTTCCGATCCAACTTCTTCCATTCTTCATCGGTCACTCCTGATGGTTTAGTACCCGGATCTACCGCGATCCATTGATCTTTATCCACCAACAGATCCTCCATCTTGAGTTTCCACAACTCAAAATTCTGACCATTGAACTTCTCAATCTCTATCTTTCCACTGCTCGCCATCTTCTTTCACCACCAAAATCGATCTCGCAGATCTCCCACTGAACAGGGTCTACCACAGGCACGAGCGAAACCCTTCAGCAACAAAGGCGTCCCCTTGAAGCCAAAACAGCTCTGATACCAAATGTAGGTTTTAACCCTGTACAGAAATTACCTGCATACGAATTCTTAAAGAAAGAAAACAATGCGAGAGCATAACCCATAAAACACATATGCACGGAGATTTTTCCCTGGATCCCAAAACCGGGACTACCAGCTTGATTTTTCATTATGTTCCTTTCAATGTTACAATACATATTTATACATGCCGAAGCATCCAATACCATGGACCGAAATCCATTGCATCCAATACCATGGACCGAAAACCATTGCGTCCAAAAAACATGTGCGAAAATCATGCACAAAACCATAGGTGGGTCCGCCCAACCTAACATATGGTCCAAAACCAAAATTTTCCGGGGCACTGCCCCGGAGCCCATAAAGTGGGGTTACGGGTGCCCTTCAAACCCCTATTAACTACGTGGAAAGAATATAACACAACCCAACAGAGTTGTTAGTTCAATTAGAATAGGATTTGACTCATAAAAGAGAAGAAAATGTAATGGAAAGGGATTAATTGAGATGATTGAGAATTGAGTGAGAGGTGAGAGTTTGAGTGATAGATAGGGTTTTGAGATTGAGACAGAGGTTAAATAAATTGTTGTAATCAAGCCGAGAGGGCCAAGACTCTGTAACTTCTATTATGTTGAAGAAATTGATTCAGTGTGCATCTGTGTGTTAATTCCTCGTGCAGACTCTCATTTACCTCTGTGTATCTGCATTCTAAAACTTAACCAAGTATTTTCTCTATTTTCACATTTTAATTATAAATATCAATGTTTATGTGTTTATCATTAATCACTGTCATTTAGTGTTAATGGGTAATCTTGAAATTAAGCGCTAAAACATTTATTAAGCGCAGTATTTAAGTTTGATTTAATGCACATGGGTTGTATTGGAAAAGCGGGTTTTATCAGCGAATGGGGTTATCAGGCAAAGGAAAAGTGGTAAGTGGTAATTTGGGTTGGTCACCCAATTCCATTAACCAACTGACATGTAGCACTCAGGTGGAGAGAGGAAACCGCTTTATTAGGCGAGTAATCCTCGTGTAAGTGTCTAACCTGATATTGTTATTAACCATTGGATCAAGTGCGCTTTAATTAATGGTGGAGGATCACCGAATTGTTTTGTTGATCGAGATGAGTGATGACTATTAGATCTGGAGAGAGGAGATCAATGGCATAGAGTGAAGCACTTGTTTAAAAAGGGAAAGTCAACGTGATACCGGCTTGTTTAGGAGAAAAATGGGACCCTCAGGATAAAGTAATCCACGTACAAAATCTACTGGAACACATCTGACTGGTTATAAAGTAACCAATAGTCTATTTTTAAGACTACCACCTTATTTGGATCAACCTCCTGTGTCATTTTGGTATCAGAGCACAGAGATTGAGTTTGACTGCAGTAAACAAGCTGCCGAGGAGGGGAGTTGGCATAGGTTGAGGAAGACTTGAAGAAAATGCAGTTCTGCTGGAGGAGATCCAGAGTCTGCGTACAAGGATGGACACAATGGAGACTGCTCAGACGAAAACACCTGATGAAGGAGGTCCCAGTGCTGCAGAAGAATCTTCTGAGGAAGAAGAAGAGGAGGAAAATGAAATTACCAAAGTTATCAAGATGTTGGCTAAAGTAGGTGGAAAACCAAAGGTGGAAATTCCTGTGTATGAAGGGAGTCACAATACAGAAGAACTAATGTATTGGATCAGTTCATCGGACAAATATTTTGACTATGAGGAGGTTGATGACAAAAATAAGGTGAAATTTGCAGTTACTGGATTGAAGGGTCATGCAACTATTTGGTGGGATGAACTACAAACATCCATAACAAGAAAAGGAAAGTCGAAGATAAAGAAATTGGATAAAATTGTGAGTAAAATGAAAGCTAAATTTATGCCAAAAGATTATCAGTTACGTCTTTTCAAACAGTTACATAATTTAAGGCAAAATGGAATGTCTGTTAAAGAATATACATAAGAGTTTTATAGATTGAGTATTAGAGCAAGACATGCAAAGGATGACATGGAGAAGATAGCCAGATATATCAATGGATTAAGATATGACATACAAGATGAGATCAGCTTGCTGAGTCTAAAGACCATTGAAGATGCCTATCAAGCAAGTTTGAAGGCAGAAGAGAAGATGTTGAGAAAACAAAATTAGAGGAATAGAGGGAAAAGTTCAGTAAGGGGTAGAGGAACTACTAGACCAAGGTTTCAGTAACATCAGAGTGGAGCAGGAAGTTCAAGTAGTAGACCACCATAGAGGGGAGATTTTAATAGAGGAAGGTTTGCACATAGAGGAAGAGGTCAAGGAAGAGATATTCGGTGTTACACATGTGGAGAATGGGGACATGGATCATGGGACTGTCCTCATAATAGAACAACAAGTCAGAGGAATGTGAATGTGGCTAAGGCAAAGGAAGAAACACCTCAAATTATAGAAAGGGAAGAATCCCTTGAAATAGGAGAATCCCTGTTGTTGAAAAGGGTATTGCTCAAGGCAGAGAAAGAGACTAGAGAACCAGCTCAGAGGAAGAGTTTATTCAGAACCACATGCAAATCCAAGGTAAATGTTGTAAAGTTATAATTGACAGTGGAAGCACTGATAACCTTGTTTCTACATAGATAGTGGACAAGCTAGGATTAGTGAAGATAGTACACCCTACTCCTTACAAAGTGTCATGGTTGCAGAAAAGACATCAAATTATTGTGACAGAATAATGCAAGGTAGAGATACAGATTGGTACTTATAAAGATGTGATATTGTGTGATGTAATGCCAATGGATGTATGCCATGTATTGTTGGGAAGACCTTGGCAGTTTGATTGGAAAACTATTCATGATTGGAGGAAAAATACTTATCCTCTGGAGAAGGATGGAAATAAAGATACACTACTACCATTGAAGGATGAAGCTGACAAAGGAGCACTTGGAAACAGTGTTATGCTGATGAGTGGAAAGAAGTTGTTGCAAGAGGTTGGGAAAGGTGAAGAAATGCATTTTGTTGTCATAGGGAGACCTAAGGTAATTTTAACTTCCACAAACTTAGATGATTTACCTGAAGAAATAAAAACTCTATTGAATGATTTTGCTGATATTATTGTGGATGAGTTGCCAAATGCATTGCCACCAATCAGGAGTATTAGTAATCATATTGATCTAATACTAGGAGCAAGTTTTCCAAACAAAGCAGTATATAGATTAACTCCTCAAGAGAATGCAGAAGTTGGAAAACAAGTGCAAGAACTGATGGATAAGGGAGCAATCAGAGAGAGTCTTAGTCCATATGTTGTACCAACAATACTTAGTCCAAAGAAAGGAGGTGAATGGCATATGTGTATGGATTCTAGTGCCATAAACAAGATCACTATCAGGTATAGGTTTCCTTTACCATGCATGGATAATTTGATGGATTGTTTGAGTGGGTCAAAGCATTTTACTAAAATAGATCTGAAGAGTGGATATCATCAAATAAGAATTAGAGAAGAAGATGAATGGAAGACTGCATCTAAAACAAACAATGGGTTGCATGAGTGGTTAGTGATGCCTTTTGGACTCACTAATGCACCTAGCACATTCATGAGATTGATGAATGAAGTCTTGAAGGAATATGTAGGTAAGTTTGTTATTGTTTATCTCGATGATATTCTAGTTTTTAGTAGAAGTAAAGAAGAACATCTAGAGCATCTTAAATTGGTTTTAAGAACTCTGCAGAAAGAGAAGCTACTCATAAATATGAAGAAATGTAGTTTCATGAAAGAAGAATTAATTTACTTGGGATTTGTAGTTTCTAAAGAAAGGTTGAAAATGGATCCAGAAAAAGTCCAAGCAATTTGGAACTAGCCTATTCCAAGGAATATATTTGAGGTAAGAATTTTTCATGGTCTTGCAAGTTTTTATAGGAAATTTATTAGAGGTTTTAGTCAGATTTGTGCACCAATTCTTGAAACAATCAAGGAGACTAATCATCCATTCAAGTGGACAGAAGCAATAGGCAAGAATTTTAAGTTTCTGAAGAGGAAAATCACAAAGAAACCAGTTTTAGCTTTACTTGATTTTGAAAAAGTATTTCAAGTTGAAACAGATGCTAGTGGAGTTGCAATTGGAGCAATTTTGAGTCAGGAATAGAGACCAATATCATACTTCAGTGAGAAATTAAATGAAGCTAAGAAGAAGTATTCTTCTTATGATAAAAAATTTTATGCTATTGTACAAGCCTTAAAAAAATGGAGACATTATTTGCTACCAAAGGAGTTTATATTGTATTCTGACAATCATGCATTAAAGTTCATAAACAACCAGCCAAAATTGAACCAGAAACATGTCAAGTGGGTAGAGTTTTTGCAGAGCTTTACTTTTATGATAAAACACACAAGTGGTAAGTTGAAAAAAGTTGTTGATGCTTTAAGAAGGGTAGATTTCATTGTGCAAGAATTAAAATTTGATGTTGTAGGATTTGAAAAAATGGTTGAAATGTATAAAGATGATGCAGATTTCAAAAATATTTATACAGCAATACAAAATCGAATAGTTCATAACAAAAGTAAGTGGTTAGATTATCTTATCCAAGGAGGTTTATTGTTTAAAGGCAACTAGTTATACATTCCCAAATGTTCTATGAGGGAAAACATAATAAAGGAGAAACATAGTGCAGGATTATCTGGTCAATTTGGACAAGACAAAACCTTTGCTCAGATAAATTCTTTTTACTATTGGCCAAAGGTGCAGACTGATGTTAAGAGATTTGTTGAGAAGTGCAGTATATGTCAGCATGCTAAAGGGAGAAGCCAGAATACAGGATTGTACCAGCCATTGCCAATACCAAATCGACCATGGGATGCAGTTAGCATGGATTTTGTTTTGGGGTTACCTAAAACTCAAAGGGGGAATGATTCCATTTACGTTGTGGTAGATAGATTTTCCAAGATGGCACATTTCATTGCATGTAAGAAGACTAGTGCTGCAACACATATTGCTAATCTGTTTTTTTCAGAAATTATGAGATTACATGGATTTCCTGTAAGTATTGTGTCTGATAGAGATACAAAGTTTGTAGGGCATTTCTGGAGAACTCTTTGGAAGAAACTTAGGTGCTAACCTCAGTATCAGTTTAGCATACCATCCTAAAATAGATGGACAGACCGAAGTGGTAAGCAGAAGCTTGGGAAACATATTGAGATGTTTAGTGTATCAAAATCGTAAGCAGTGGGATTTAGCACTAGCTCAGGCTGAGTTTGCTTATAATGACACTCCAAACCGAAGTACTGGAATGACTTAATTTTAGATTGTTTTTGGGATGAACCCAAGAGGTGTGTATGAGCTCAGAAATTTGGGTAAACAGGAGACAAGAAGTGCAAAAGCTGAAGAGTTTACAAAGAAGATGCAGAGACTACAAGAAGATGTAAAAGGTAGATTGTTGGAAAGTAGTGGAAAATACAAACAAAGAGCTCATATGAAAAGAGGAGAGGAAGAATTCCAAGTGGGAGATTTAGTGATGGTGTATTTGAGGAAAGAAAGATTTCCTACTAAGATTTACAATAAACTAAAAATGAAAAAGATAGGACCATGTAGAATTGTAAGAATGTTTTCAACTAATGCTTATGAAATTGAATTGCCAGAAGGGATTGGAATATCACCTATCTTCAATGTTGCAGATTTGTATCCATACAAAGAGACAGAGATAGAGCTATAGAAGGAAGCTACAAAAGATGAAATTCAAACTTTGAACTGGGAAGAACAAATGCCAAAGACAGTTAAGAAAGAGGTGGAAGTTGTTTTGGAGAAAAGAGTATCCAAAAGAACTAGAGGACGGGTTTATTTTAAATATATAGTCAAATGGAAAGGAAAACCAGTGGAGGATGCTAGTTGGTTGACAACAGCAGAGTTGCAGAAGTATGGACTAAACCCTAAAAGTCTGAGGGATGATTCTTTTCTTCCCCGGGATTCTGATGCAGGAGCATCTGAACTTAGCCAGCAATGTGATGGTTTGTTCACATGCTGTGGCTAAATGAGAGGGAAGTTCTGGGACAAAAGGCTATTTAACTCCCCATCTTCAGCATATGCGGATTTCATCCATGACTATAATATCTACAAAACCGTTCTTGTACATGTCTGTGTCAAAAAACAAAAAATCATCACGCAGGATGATGCTGTATCAAGAAATCAAAAAATCATCGCGCAGGATGATGCTGTGATCAGTATTCTATATAAAAACATAATTGCACCTTGCAGGATGCTATTCATAAATAAAAACTAGATTATGTACGCCATCATATATACTCGACAGTTCTTCAAAAAATCAGTGGTCATCCACCCGAGGGTAGATTCGGTCTATATAAGGCCTATGGTAGTACTGGTAGTGAGAGTTTCTCCTTTGTTCATGGATTATCCACTGTCCTCCTGGCAGGTGCGTGGCTTCCTTGGATAATCCGTCGGCACTGTGATTATGATCCCTATAGATATGATGAACAATGATGTTATTAAACTGTGATTTGAGATGCATAACTTCGTCCAGAATATTTAAGAGTGTGTGTGTGATCCAGGTGGATGTTGATGGCCACCCACCTATCCCATTTGGACCCCCACAACTGTCTCTTTCAGCTTTTCAGTTTCCTTATTTGTAGCACAATTTACTATTTTTAGCAGTTTTTCGGGTCCTGAACTTCCGGAGCTGTTTTGAGGCCCTAAACGATGTTTTTTGGGAAATCTAGGGGCAACATGGATCCAAGTCCATGGACCCATGTTGCCCTTCCCAAAGTGGTAGTTCTTGGATAGATCTTTCTAACAAGCTATTGTACGCGTCAAATAGAGATTGTTTGCCAAAGTTATGACCCCGGGAAATTGATGTACCAATTTACCCAAATGGGGCCCACAATTTGGTGTTTCATCTTCTAGGGTTAGGTTTTGGATGTGAAGGGTTTTACATTGTTTCTCAACAATAAATAGGCCTTTGAGCCTCATTATAACATAGTTCAGAGGCATGTAGCCGCCACATCTCTTCTCAGAGATAAGCTACCATCGCCCTAGCTGGTTTATTTCCATTACTATTTGTAAGCGTATTTCAGTATTTTACATTAATGAAATGAAGTATTATTTCCACTGCATATATGTGTTTATGGTTATCTCTATAATTTGTTGCATTCCTGTTTAAATCCAAATCAGTGGTATCAGAGCGGTCTGCCTTTTCTCTGTTTTTCTTTGCATGTCCCCAACGAGGTCGAGATATAAGGAGTTAGGGCTTGAATTGGTCGAACCTTTACAAGACCAGACTCAAAAATCCCGACGACCTCCCATGGCGGATGAGAAGAAAGACGAGGGGGCAGGAGATCTTATCAAAATCTTGCTCGAAGAAGCCCTCGAGTGACAAAGGAACGCGATGATGGACAGCTTTGCACAAATCCGTCAGCAGCTATCCAGAGGGAACGCATCGGCTTCCAACAGCTACTTTGGAAACGCCACACAGTTTAAGGTACAAGTTAATTTTGAAATCCACATATTCGAGGGACAGATAAACGCGAATGCCGTAGATAAATGGTTAAATCTGCTAGAGGGTTATTTTTCTATTCATTAATTTTCAAGTCGGGAAAAGATTGTTTTCGCTCTTCTCAAAGCAGCCCCCCACATCAAGGGCTGGTGGGAAACCTACTGCGAGCAGAAGAATGAAAGTATAGGCTCACTATTTTCAGCCGCACCCACTTGGGATTCATTCCGAGATGCCGTCAAGGAGCAGTACTACCCTGTCAAAATCTATGAGGACAAATACATCAAATGGACCACAGTGCGGCAGGGATGAGACCAAGATGTGCCGGAATTCACAAACATTTTTCATACCCTTCGCACATAGTTGGGTATCAAGGACTTTGAGCTACATTTGGTACTCAAATATCACGGTTGCCTACATAGATTCATCCAGGAAGAGATGGAGTTCCTGAACATCTCCTCACTTGGCACGGCGTATCGATACACTATCAAAATCAAACAAAATTTCAACTAGAAGAAGCGAGACTTTGGATCTACAAATCCGAAGCCCAAAGGACAAAGCCAAGGCGGGGTGACCCAAGACAACCTGTCGAAGCCGCAATAAAAGAACAACACCATGAAGCTAAAGAAGGATATAGGAAAGTGGTGTGAGTCCCACAAGAGTCCCACTCATAACACAAGAGAGTGTCGGACCAAGCAGTTGCTGGTGGCCGAGTTGAAGGCTTTCGAATCAGATGCATGTTCCGATCCTGAGCTAGAACCTGACAAGGGGAATGGCAAAGGGAAGAAAATCATTGATGCAGAGCCCAACGCTGCTGTTGCCACCGCCAAGATCCAGAAGAATGAACCTGAAGATCCAGAGGAGGGGGAACGTCTTTTCCACTCACAGATGTGGGTGAAGGGTTTGCCACTACAATTCATTGTTGATAGTGGCAGCCAAAAGAACCTCATTTCAGTAGAGGTCGTGAAGCAGTTAGGCCTACCAACTACACCACACCCACAACTATATAGTATCGGGTGGCTTCTTGAAGAACAAGATCTCAAAGTCCGCTAATAATGCCACCTTCCCTACAGCATCAAGCCCTTCACAGACGAGGTACTGTGTGATGTTACACCTCTAGATGTTTGTGATGTACTATTAGGCCATCCATACTTGTGGAGGCGACATGTTTTGTTTGAGTCAAGGCCTCGCGCTGTCATTATTTCTTTGGGTGATTCATTATACAAGATATCAGAGGTAGCCCCACCTACCGCCACCTCTTTGATCACTACTAAGAAAGGAACCAAGCTCATCTCATGGACTAGGAGATTTCTTTTCTGTCTGGTTCACTCCCAAAGTAAGGGTAAGATCATTGCTACATCCATGACCCCCACAAAGGGTTCCTCCTCGCAGTAGCAACAACAAAGGAATACAGTCATGACAAAACACAGGAACAACTTCTCCTCACCCACAGGGGTACCACACAAGCTTCAGGTGGGCAACAAAGTCAGGTTGCATCTGCAAAAAGAATGCCTTACAAGAGCCCATCAACAGCTTCGACCACGCTGACATGGTCCTTACACCATTACTAAGGCTATGGGAAATAATGCTTTGGAGCACAACATTCCTCCATTCCTTCGCCCGCACCAAGTATTTAATGTGTACTACCCTCAACCATGCTTCCCACCATTACTGGACACATCCAAGATTGCAGAACAACTCACTAGGGACCACGTTCATCAGATGGAGGAACTCAACGCAATGGGGACCATTGCTTCCTAAGGGGGGAGGAATGATCCAAGTGGATGTTGGTGGCCACCCACCTATCCCATTTGGACCCCCACAACTGTCTCTTTTAGCTTTTCAGTTTCCTTATTTGTAGCACAATTTACTATTTTTAGCATTTTTTCGGGTCCTGAACTTCTGGAGCTGTTTTGAGGCTGTAAACGACGTTTTTTTGGAAATCTGGGATAGTGCTTGGATAGATATTTCTAACGAGCTATTGTACGCATCAAACAAATATCGTATGCCAAATTTATGACCTCGGGAAATTGATGTACCAATTTACCCAAACAGGGCCCACAATTTGGCGTTTCATCTTCTAGGGTTAGGTTTTGGATGTGAAGGGTTTTACATTGTTTCTCAACAATAAATAGGCCTTCAAGCCTCATTGTAACACAGTTCAGAGGCAAGTAGCCGCCACATCTCTTCTCAAAGATAAGCTACCATTGCCCTAACTAGTTTATTTCCATTACTGTTTGTAAGCATATTTCAGTATTTTACATTAATGAAATGAAGTATTATTTCCACTACATATCTGTGTTTATGGTTATCTCTATAATTTTTTGCATTCCTGTTTAAATCTGGATCAGTGTGTGTGACATCTAGATTTCGGATTGATCCAATTAATAATAATATTTCAGTCCCCATATATCTGTAAGTCTCTGCAATCATGATTTAATGCAAAATGCATAAGATGGCGAAGAGTTATGAGTTCAACAAAATTGTTCGTTCCTATGCCTAATCCCATCTTGACTTTGTAATGATGTTGATCTGTTAGATATAGTATAAAGCCCCCCAACATCCCTGTTGTTGAGTAGCTCCATCGAAAAATGCCCATGGTATGGAGTGATCTATGGATTCGGGGGCAGATGGCCTGCGAGAATGAGGAGGAGTATATTCAGGCAATTCGTGATATGCTGCAACGATTTTGGCAATAACAACTTGCCATCGAATTGAGCCATTTTCAAAGATCATTTTGTTCCTAGCTAGCCAAATAACCCAGCAAATGATGAGAGGAAGACATGTGCGATTTGTTCCAGAGTGTGCTTGATTCCAGGCCTCCCAAGCAGCTATGATGTTTTCACCCTCCCATGCACCCGCGAAACTGATTTCCCCAGCCACATCCTTCCATATCTATTTTGTGGTTCCGCAAGTAAGAAAAATGAGTGGTCGATTCGCAGTGCTGTTTACAGAGTATGCACCAGGTGGGACCATGCACAGACCTGTGCATAAGCGATTCCCCAGTAGGGACCTTCTTCCAGAGTATACACTAGAAAAATAATGTTGTCCAAGGTGGAGTCTTTAATTGCTAGATGATCTTCCACCAGCTCTGAGTTATTTTTGGTTTTTTGTAATTAATCAGACACAGGTAGCCTTCCTTGGGGGAGTAATAACCAGATTCAGCCTTGTTCCACATGAGTTCGTCTGGTCCATCCTTAATGCGAATATGGGATTTACTCAGAGCATTCATGTAATCCTCCCAATTTTGATGCTATACAGGAGGCAAATTTAACTGTGCTACCAATTTCCATGCTTGTGTGAATATGGATGAATTCTCCTAGTCCGCAATGTGAGCTATTACTCTAATATTCTGTTGATCAAGTAATCGAATAAGATCACAAGGGAGATAACATCTCCCTCCTCCTCCTGTCCATGGATCCATACCAATGCGAGCACTAGTTCCATCATTGATTCTCCATGTAAGATGACTATGGATGAGGGGGAGCGAGTTCAATAGGGCTTTCCACACCGATGAAATACCTATTCTGTTCCAGCCAGGCAGTTGGATCCAATCCATGACTTGTAAGGGCCATATGTATTTATGGTATGAGATAGATGACCAGAGATTTTGCTTGGTAAGCAAAGTCCATCCCATTTTCGTAGCCAAGGCATGTGCAAAGTATGATAGATCTTTTAGGCCCCAACCTCCCCATTTCTTAGGCATATCAATATTGTCCCAGCTAATCCATGCAAAAACTCGCTTGTCCTGCCCTCCATTACAGAGGTATCTACTACATATTTTCTTGAGACAGGCAAGTATACCTCTAGGTATCCATGCTAAAGCCATCCAGAATACAGGTGTGGCCTTCAATACTGATTTGATGAGCACCAGCCTTCCTGCTCTAGATAGAAGGCGATGGCATCAGTGCGAGATCCTTTTCTCAAATTTGGAAATCAGCCAAGTCCGGTCTGCTATCATGTGTCCCAAAGGCTTGATCCAATACCCCAAATATTTGAAACCCTGATCTAGAGGTCGAGGCCTATAAGGGAACCGATGCGAGGCTAGCTTGGATTCTTGAGCAGAAGTGAAAGCCTGGGAAATAGTTGATTTTGAGTGGTTTTCCACCATACCGGTCGCTCTGTAGAAAGAGGCAAGGATCTTATCAAGGGTGATCGAATCCCATATACTTCCATCCAAAAAAATGATGACATCATCTACAAATAGGAGATGTGTCAGGTAACACTGATCAATAATCTTCAAGCCTGATAATCTACCATTTTTCTTTTCATGATAGATGAGTCTGCTCAGACATTCCATAACAAGCAGAAAGAGGAGCAGTGAGAGCAGGCAGCCCTGCCTGAGACCCCTTTCAACATGGAAGAAAGGAGAGGCAAATCCATTAATGAGCAGACTGTAGGAGGGGGTTGTTATGCAAGCCATTATCCAATTGGTAAATGAGAGGGGGAAGCCCAGGTGAATAAGCAGCATTTTGATATAAGTCCAGTCCACCCAGTCAAAGGCCTTGGCCAGGTCAATTTTGAGAATGATACCTTTTAGTCGGCAGGATTGGATGGAATGAATGGCTTCTTGAGTAGTGCCAATCACTTCATGAATCTAGCGATCTTCAAGAAAAGAAAATTTTTCAGGAAGGATATGCTGAGAAAGGATAGGTCTGATATGATTGGCAATGATTTTCGAGATAATCTTATAGAGGCAATTGTAGAGGGAAATGGGTCGAAAATCATCAAAGGAGGCAGGGAATCGGACTTAAGGATGAGGGCTATGAAGGTGGAGTTGATAGCATTGAATAGCCTACCGGATGATCGGCATTCCTACACAACCTAAAGAAGATCCAAAGCCAATAGATCATAAAAAGCCAAATAGAATTCTATAGACCACCCATCTGGTCCCAGGCTTTTATCCTTCTTAAACCACTTTAATACCCCCTCAAGTTCATCCAGAGTGATAGGTGAAGTCAATTCATTTGCTTCTTCCTCACCTACAAAGTGAGGGAAGAGTCCAACCACATGAATGATATCTGCTAGATTGGCCTCATGGGGAGCTCTGAACAGATTCTGAAAGTGTGAGGTGCCCAATATGGAGAGTTTTTGAAAATTGTCTGCATGCTCTCCATCAGGAAGGGGAATTTTCCAGATCATATTAGAAGTCTTCCTTCCCTTGGAAAAATTTTGGTAAAATTTGGTGTTGTCATCTCCTGCCTTTAACCAAATGGCCCTGCTCTTCAATCTCCATGATTCTTCCCTTTCCTTAAGGATCTTGTCTTTCTGCTTCTCAAGCTCAATCAGCTTGATCTTCTCTTCTGTTGAGGCAAAGCCAAGATTCCTTTCATCCATCACTAATTCCAACTCAGCTTCAATGGCCAAAATCTTCTGATCATCCTTAGCCTTCTTCTCCTTTGCCCAAGCCATGTTAGATGCTTAAGCTGAGAGATATTTTGGCAGAAACCCTCCACCGCTAATCTGTGATTAGATATAGGGTGGGAGACCCAAAATTCCTTGACCATTCTAGTATACTCCTCATCATGGAGCCAGACATGATTGAATTTGAAGGGTGCCTTTGGCTTGACATCAGATCCCAGAATCTCCAAATAAATAGGAGAATGGTTAGATATTCGCCCCACCCCCACCCATTGTCTGTATCTGGTTAATCTCTAAAGCAGGGGGATTTTGATCATGAATCTGTCGAGTCTCCTAGCCAGGGCAGCATCCCCTACCCTCTGGTTCCTCCAGGTAGGCATAGGCTTGTTCACGGGGATATCAACAAGATGGTGTTGTTCCAGAATGTCTTTGAAGAAATCAGACAAGGGGTCAACTTGGGCTTGTGTTCCCCAGGATTCCCCATATCCCATGGAGAAGTTAATATTGCCCCCTATGATAATTTGATCCATAGATGTCGAGCTTAATCCGAGAAAATGCTGCCAAAATTCCTCTCTCCTCTGGCAGGGGCCATATACATTGATAATCCTCAGGGTCTTCCCTAGCTCAGCCGAGAAAAAATCTATGCCTATGAAGCCCACTCCTCCCCAAGTGGCAGATACATTTATGATCTAAGGATTGTAACCGATGGCTAAGCCTCCAACCCTACCAATGGCATCCAGTGCATGGAAGTGCCATCCAGGTCGAAGGGTAGATAGGGTATGCTTAATAGAATCTGCGTTGCCCAAGGTCTCTTGTAGTAAAATGATATCAATGGGATCATTCTCAATCAACCTCCACATGGCTAGTTTTTTGGAGGTACTAGCCAGACCTCTGCAATTAAAGGAGAGGCATTTCATGGCAGAACCCCCTCTGGGGTTTGCAAAGCTCTAAGTACCCCTTCCATGGTGGATTTCTTGCCCGATGCTACCTCAGCACCAACTTTCTGAATGGCCTTGGATAGGTAGGATTTACGCCCCCGGGAAGATTGGGCAGGGGGTCCAGGGTAGGCCAACCTCAGCCCTGTATGCAGGTCAGACCCTGACATGAACCTGGATCGAAGGTTGTAGGAGTGAGACATAAGCGAGCAGGTCGAGGCCGAAACCCCTATTGAGGATGGACTCGAATGGATAGTAGGAGAGGAGGGTGCAATGAAGGGAAGGGGGAAGGAAATTGCACAAGTAACCAGAGGTGCATATACATCCAAAGGTGCATCAACGGAAAGTGATAATGATGCTGAATGTGAAATTAGAGGAGAGGAAGGAGATGTACCTGATTTCCATGCCATCTCCACAGCGGTTGCAGCTCTTGCCCATGTCAGAGGGGGTGAGGGTGGCCTATTGGCTTCTACTGCCTCCTTCAAAGATTCACCCAAGTTTAAATTCTTTGGAACTGGAGTGCTTATGCGCGATGCCGACAATGGAGCTTGGGATGCCGACACAAGAGCTTTCCCTTTTAGAGACAATGGTGAGTCGAGGGATTCAGCAGATTTCATGAGCAGAGGGCATTCCTTGAATACATGCCCTACCTTATGGCACCTTCTACAATAGAACGGAACACCCTCATAATCCAAGATCTGTATCTTGGTGTAATGCCTCCATTTCAGGGTAATCTTCTCTTCCAGGCCCTCCCTTGTGTCCAAGTGAACCAATATTCTTGCCAGCGCCCAGTTTTTTGTCTGAACATATGTCTTATCATATTCCAAATACGTCCCAAGGGCATTTCCAATCCTAATAAACACCGCTTCAGACCAGAATTGTAATGGAAGACCTGGTAATCGTACCCAGATAGGTCCTACTCCAATTTGTTCCCGTTCTGGATCGAATAGCGGTGACCAGTGCTTGAGGAGGACCCGTGCCATCTCTATGTGCCAGTATTTGGCAAGGATCAGGTCAGTATATTCAGCCTTCGAAAAATATAGGGCAAGCCAACCCCGAGCCAGGCTCTGTACCTCTGGGAGCTCCTAAAGAATGCCGCCCCATATCTCTTTTACCCAATTTGTGAGCCTGGTTGCTGAGTAAGCCCTTCCTCGCACATGTTTGACAAGTACTCTGTTGGCCTTGTCCACGACCTCGCCCATTGGAATATCTTCACAGAAAGTGATGGTAAGGTCCTTTGCAGACATCTTCACGCACTTAACCTTTCTCTTCCCTATTCTTGGTGCCGATGGGTGTTCCGTCAATGGATCAGATCCCACATCCTTCAGGGGAGTCGTCACTTTAGATTTTATGACTGGCGAGTTGAAGCATCCTGATGGGAGGGAGTTAGGGTTTATAGAAACTAGATGGGGCGAGCTCCAAGGAGGCACCGGGTTATGGATGGGGAGTGGATTGAAATCAACTGAGGGAGGCATAATAGCAGTGAGGAGATCGAGCGTACCAGGGGAGAGTGGGGGGTAATTGAGACCCGAGGTTTCCAGGGAGAGAGATCCTATGCGCAGCAATGAGGCCGTAGATCCCAGGAGCGCAACAATCGGTGAAGAGTCCGGGTGAGGAGGAGTAGATCTGTCTATGCTAGGGTTAGGGCTACAACTGCCAAAGATGGTTTGTCCTTCGAACGGATCCTGGGAATAATCAAGGGCCTCCTCTTCGATATCCATCGCTTCCATTAATGGAAACCACCACCAAAACTACTAGGAAGATAGTTGACCAAGCACAACAAACGGATGTTGACAGGTCGTTGAGGTAGGGTAAGAGCTATTGCATATACCCGAATAATAGTAATTAATTTATGTTTTGTCTCTGTGCAGGTGCAGGGATACGCGCTCGCCACCTACCCGCCTGTGGCCACATCAGAGCCCAGAACATTTTTGCTCTCCCAGTTGATTAGTATCAAGACCAATGCTCTAACCAACTGAGCTACGGGACCAAAATTCAAACTTCGATCTTCTATCTCTGTTGATTTAATAATTAATACAATGTGAATTTCGGCTATTTAAATCATTTAACATATTAGCCTAAATAATTTATCAATTATTGAGAGAGGTCAAATCTTTTGAAGTGAAAACCTCTTTTTTTAGTGCAAAACCTGAAGAAATGTTTGCATACCAAAATATTTGATCCCTCTCAGCATTTAACAAATTCAGAATTAAGATGGATCTAGAGTGGTTCTAATTAATGTACCATGTCATTGCTACTCAACAAGTATTTAATCTTATTTATAAATTAACATAACATTTATTATTAGGCTTACCAATCTAGTTCCAAAATGACAATGGTATGTATACAACATTTGATTGAGTGATTACACTTGTGACTCAATTACAAGGTAATATTCAACTATGAAAGACATAATTCCACTAGGAGGGTATGCTACCATTTGGTTCACTTTCCATATACTTCATGATAATTGTTCTTTTTGTGGAAGGTGTTGGTTCTCATTATTACCTTGATTATAAACAACATAGATAATAAATCATCAGACTAGTTCAACATATACCATTCATGAATTTTAGGGTTAGCATTGAATATAGTAGTAATTGATCCAAATTGGATC
Source organism: Pinus tabuliformis (assembly GCA_031772625.1). Classification (NCBI taxonomy): domain Eukaryota; kingdom Viridiplantae; phylum Streptophyta; class Pinopsida; order Pinales; family Pinaceae; genus Pinus; species Pinus tabuliformis. Next base: position 65,688,191 of record CM062810.1, on the reverse strand, counting down.
CATAGAAGACTGTCAAAGAACCATGACTGTATCAGGTCAAACAAATCTCTAAAGAAATCCAAAACAGTGATAAAAAACACCCTGAACTAGTGGCAATGGCATCCAACGTGGAACGACAAGGACCTCGGTCAAAGCGCATTGACTGAGGCCCATGGAGACTGTGCAGGAGGTCAAAGTAGCCCTTGGGAACCTCGGAATGGGAAAAGGAGGTGGAATTTGATGCGTGATTAGTGCTTAGCGCTAATCATGCATCGCTGGGTGAACAAGGCTGTGGAGGAAAAGCCCGAGCACTCGGTCGTGTGGGGGAACTAGAGGACCGCGGGCAGAAAAGGAAAAGCACTAAATGTACAAGGCGGGACCCGCACTCTGGAAAACCGGGGGTATTGATCGGGGCGCCCTTGAGTGGTAAGAGGTTTTGGATAAGAGCGGAGTGATTCCATACATCGATCGATGTGTTGCAGGCGGAGGTGAGAGAAAACCATTGTTGATCGCATCCTATCAGTGGAGCAAGTCAACCGCGCGAAACGTGCATACGACGTCAGATCTAGAGGCCCCAGATTGGACGGCTGAGATCGCGCTTGATGGGGGAAGCATAATCGACAAGGGAATACACCACATTTTAGAAGGGATTTGGAATCCGTATGACCGCCACGGTGGAGGAAGAACGCATCCACGATGTAACTGAAGAAATGAACCGATGAAGTAGGCTGGCGCCATTTAGAGGAGGACAAGTGGCCACTCCCTGAGTGTTCATGATGACGTTGAACAGGGAACTCCAAGTGTAGCTGCAGAAGGTGAATCGACAGAGGCGGAAGAGGAACTGAACAGTCTTGGAAATGAATCGCTAAAGGTCATGAACAGAGATAGGATACACAGTGAAATCAGTCAGAAGTCGAGAGATGAAGAAGGGAACAGTGAACCTAGAGAAGAGGACTGAACATAGAGAACAGTAAAGCAAAGCAGAAGAGACAGAGGGCCGAGCTGACCAGCGGCAGCATCGAGCACCAGAGAGCTTGAAGATTCAAGCCATCCCATAGAGGAATCTATCTGGACTGAGCATCACATTTGGCTCTTTCCATTATAGACCAAAAGGTCACAGAGCTGGTAGGAAGAATAAGACTCTATGTACTACAGTGGCTTGGGGAATCCAAGCACCACCCTGCCAAGAAAACCTACTTTAGGAGAACTCACATTGAGTCCCTGTATTGTAATTTCTCTGCTTAAAGACGCAATAAAACAAGGCCACCACTGAAAGCTGGACCAGAGATGTAGCCCTGGAGAATAGGGTGAACTCCTTATTAAAATTTCTTGTGTCTTTATGTTTGCTTACTATATTTCTTTGATGTCTTTCCATTTTATTGTACGTGTATTAGCAATCTAATCAATTTGTTGCTTCAATAACACAGAACACACACCAACACATGCATCTGTAATACCTTAGTTTAATAAATCTTTCACTGATATCATTCATAGGGTGAATATCAGATCAAGTGGTATCAGAGTTCTAGGCTGTAAGGTTAGACAAGCTTGTGTTGGTTTAGCTGTGAATGCTCACAAGATCAAAGCTCAAATTAGGAGTAGGAGAATTGGTGGAAACTAATCCACTATTGGGAGAGTCTATCCTTGAAAGACAATGTCAGAGGAAGGTTCTGTAGGGCCAAACCCTCAATTCATAGAGAGTTTCCTAGCTATAAAGTCTATGGTTGAAGAAATGTACAGAGACTTTAGAAAGCAAAAGGTGGAAGATTCATCAGGCTCTAAACAAGATAAAGAGGAAGATGAGTCTCACTTCCATGACCACTCCAAAGGAAAGGGGAAAGAGAAAAGCTTTCTCACACCTCCTAATAGACCTGTGCATAATAAGAAAGCATCTTTGATTAAGCTAGATGTTAAATTTGATTTGCCTATATATGATGGAGAGCTAAATGCTGAAAAGTTGGACAATTGGATTAGACAAATTGTTGTGTATTGCAGGGTACAGAACATAAACTCAGACAAGAGTAAGATTCAGCTGGCAAGCCTACGCCTACGAGGCACTGCCTTGGTTTGGTGGGAAGGCAGAACCCAAGCTGATATTAAAAGACATGGCAAGACCATATCTGTCTGGAATGAATTTGTTTCTGCAATCAAAAAGTAGTTCTATCCATTGGCCTACATGCAACAAACCATGATGAGTTGGCAAACTCTTCAACAGTTGAAAGGGCAAAGTGTGCAAGGGTATACTCAAGAATTCAGAAAGAGAGCATTGATGTTGGGTATCTCACTAGACTCACTAGAGACTCTTTTGAAGTACATTGGTGGTCTACACAGCTACATGAGGCATTCCATCCTCATGTTTAATCCCACTAGTATAGATGAGGTATCTATACAAGCTACACATCTAGAAGCTAGAGGAAAGAATGGCAATCCAGAAGTTGGGGGACCATCCCAACACACTGTAAGCAAGAGAAAGGAGAAAAGAAAACAGAAGTGGAAAGCAAGGAAGGCTAAAACTACACAGAAAGCCAAAGTTTCATGCATTCAATGTAAAAAGGAGGGGCATAATGATGAGAATTGTTGGATTCTGCATCCAGAGATGAGACCTAAGAAGTCTGAGGGAAAGAAGAAGAAGACAGCTGTAGCTATTCAGAAAGATTTGGGGTCAGACTCGGGAGATGAAACAACTATAGCAGCCACAGGTATAAAAGGTAAGAATTCTGATGCATCTACTAGTAATTCTGCTCAATCTGTTATTGATGAAGAAAATGAGAGAAAAAGACATGAGCTTTTTCATATTTGAGTTATTTCCAAAAATCAAAAGATTGATACTTTTTTTGATAGTGGCTCACAAGTAAATTTGATTTCTGAAGAAATTGTAAAGAAATTGGGATTAGCAACCACACCTCACAAGAAACCATACCCATTAGGATGGTTGAATGATAAAGCACAACTACAAGTGACTAGACAGCGCAAACTCAAGTTTTCTTTTGGGTCAACATTTATAGATGAGGTTGAGTTAGACATAATTCCTTTGGATATATGTGTACTTTTTTTAGCAAGTCATTACTTCTATGATAGAAAGGCTATTTTCTGTAGAGCTAAGAACAAGTATCTACTTGTTAAAGATGGAATCGAATACTTTGTAAGAGCTCATAAGCTCAAGAGTAATTATACTCTCATAAACTCAGGACAGATGAAAAGAATGATAAATTCATGCAAACAATTCTTACTGACGGTTGTAAAGGAAAAAAAACCTGATAAAACCAATGTATTTGAGGGTTGTAATGCTGAACAACAAGCTAATATAGAAAATGTTGTTTCAGAGTATGATGTCTTGTTTCAAGAACCTAAAGGTCTGCCACCCAAAAAGGGAATAGTACATGATATTATTTTTTAGCAAGATGTTCCATTGCCTAACATTGGGATGTACAGGTTGTCTTCTTTAGAGAATGTTGAAATCAAGAAGCATGTCTAGGAGTTGCTCGAGAAGGGCTTCATCAGGCCTAGAACATCACGATGTGGGTCACCAATCATTTTGGTGAGAAAGAAAGATGGCCCGTGGAGAATGTGCATTGATTACATAGCACTAAATAAGATAACAATTAAAAATCGGTATCCCCTTCCTTGCATAGATGATCTTTTAGATCAATTGAAAGAAGCTATTTATTTCACCAAGCTGGATTTGCACAGTGGATACGATCAGGTCAGAGTTGCAGAGCAAGATGCATGTAATACTGCTTTCAGAACAAAGCAGGGATTGTATGAATGGCTGGTTATGCCTTTTGGCTTAACTAATGCTTCTGCTACTTTCATGAGATTAATGAGTGTTGTACTCAGACCTTTTCTTGATGATTTTGTTATTGTGTATCTGGATGAAATTTTGATTTTTAGTAAAACGTGGGAAGAACATTTAAAGCATGTTAGGCAGACATTAGATGTTTTGAAAAGAGAAAAACTTCATGTTAAACTTTCAAAATGTGAATTTGGCAAAACATCTCTAAACTACTTGGGTCATATAGTAGGGGGAGGTGAATTGAAAATAGATCCCTCTAAAGTGGAAATCATTGTGAACTGGCCTAAACCCAAGTCTACTACAGAAGTGAGAAGCCTCTTAGGAGCAATAGAATATTGGAGGAAGTTCATTTCTAACTTCTCCTCAATTGCAGCTCCCTTACATGCTTTAACATGATTGAATAAGGTGTTTTAGTGGGGAGGCAAACATCAGAAAGCCTTTGACACCTTCCAAGAGAAAATTAGTACAGCACCTGTACTAGCACTACCAGATCTACAAATGCCATTTGAGATCCAAACTGATGCTAGTGACTATGCCAGGGAAATAGTGTTGACACATCACGACAAACCCATATGTTATCATTCTAAGACTTTTAATCCTGTAATAGTTAACTATCCTATATATGAAAAAGAATTGTATGCATTATTTCGGAGTGTGAAAAAGTGGAAACATTACTTAATGGGCAAAGAGACAGTGATACATACTGATCATCAACCACTTCAATATCTACACTCCCAAACTAATTTGCAGCAATCAAGACATTACAGATGGATGGGGTTTCTACAACAATTTCATTTAGTCATCACATATAAAAAGGGCATACATAACAAGGTTGCAGGCATGTTATCTAGACCCATTATAAATGCATATACCACAGTTAAGCATAATTATGTGCTACATGAAAGCTACATAGAACAATATGCTCAAGATATGGACTTCAAAGATGTATATGCAACTTTGAGTCAAGGAAAAAGAGTAGAAGAATTAGACTATCATATAAAGGACCGACTCTCATACCATTGTGGGAAACTCTGCATTCCCCAAAACTGAGAGGATAGAGATAATTAGGGAAGCACACACTTCTCTAATATCAGGTCACTTTGGGGTAAGTAAAACAGTTGCACAGCTACAAAGATTCTGCTATTGGCCGAAAATGAATGAGACAATTTTTGATATGTAAGAGGTTGTGCCATGTGTGCTAAAAGCAAGCCCAGCAATAGAAAACTAATCTTGTACACTCCATTACCAGTTCCTTCTCACCCTTGGGAAAGTGTTTCCATGGATTTTGTTGGAGGACTGCCTAAATCTAGGAAAGGTCATGATTATCTATATGTTGTTGTGGATAGGTTCAGCAAAATGTGTTTTTTGATACCTTGTAGTAAACAGATCACAGTTGAACAAACTGCAAAATTGTTCTTTGAACATATATGGGTTCATTTTGGATTACCCACTTCCATTGTATTTGATTGAGACACCTGATTTGTGGGGAAGTTTTGGTCGAGTCTGTGGGAACTGAGGGACACCAAGTTGAAGAAAAGCACATCTTTTCATCCAGAAACAGATGGCCAGACAGAAGTAGTAAACAGGACAGTGATCTAGTTACTGAGAGGATATTGTAGTAAACATCCTAAGCTTTGGGATGAACACTTGTGTTATGTGCAACATGCTTACAACAGGGCCAAACACTCTTCTACACAGAGATATCCTTTTGAGACCTGCTTTGGTTTCACACCAAGGTCTCCTTTGGATTTTGTCTTTGGTAAAGATACCATGGTTGATGGACACAGTGATGTGGACAAGGCAACTAGGTTCATTGAACAGATCCAGGAGATCCACCAGGCAGTATAGGAACAGCTGGAAAAGAGCCAAGCCAAGTACAAGGCTAGGCATGATAAGCATCGAATGGAGCATAGTTTTCAAGTTGGAGACCAAGTCTGGCTATATATCAACAAGGACAGGAGGCAAGGTGAAGGTAAAAAGCTAAAGCCCATCAGGTATGGACCTTTTAGGATACTTGAGAAGATTGGTGAAAACGCTTTTCGCCTTGATTTACCAGCTTACATGCACATCTACTCAGTCGTAAAGAACTTCTACACTTACCATGAAGTATTCAAAGGCCCTTCTCTCCAATATGTCCAAGCCTATGATGCCACAACATGGTCTTCTCTCCAGAGACCATCTTCTAAATTGAAAACCAACAGAACAATATTGGATGCAATGGTTACATATTGTCAAATTCATGATCAAAACATGAATGAGATGACTCTTACAACATTCAACATTCTTGAGCATTATGAAATTAATGATATCATATTTACCAATTTTTGCAACACGGTGGAGGGGTCTACGTATGTCAAAGGAACATGTAATACAAAGATAGAGTCCCTTTCTCAGCAAGCATGTGGAGTCCTTGACAGAATGATAAATGGATCAACAAGTGTTCAACAAGTTGATAACAATTTTGAATTTTGTTGTCATTTTTGGGGCCCTCATCTTTTGTCAACACTTTTGCACTCTTTTCCATGTGAGTTGCAACCAATTTTTCATACTGACCTTGTTGTTTTGGATACACTCGCTTTGAAAAAACAACAATTCCACAAGGGATATTACATTGAATTTTTTCAATTTCTTATCGAAAAAATGAGTTGAATGACTTTACTACAGTTCTCTTAGTAGAACTTTGGTTTTGTAATGATGTACGGCAGTCTTTGGAAATTTCCATAAAGACCTCCAAGTTCAACTATAAAATGACTAGTGGCATTTATGAATATAAGTCCCATAACAAGTATAGTTATGATATAGCTCTTATTATACATTTCTATACTTTAGAATTAAAAATTTTGGAGGCTATAAAATACTCTCACACATTTGAAGACACATTTGATGAAAATGAGAGAGATTATGATTTCTGGATGGATTTAGTGGAAAAACACCAACAATGTAGTGATGCAAAAGTGGTTATTTCTCTTTATGCGGGGAAAAATTTAATCAAGGCTTGTTGTACATATGGAAGAAGAATTTCATGTGTTGTGCAAATAGAGCCACAAAGTACAATCATGTTAAATAATTACAAATATTTTCAACTATCAAATCCGATATCCGTTAACTTCTTGGAAAATTCGGGTACTACAATTCATTTTTTTTCTTATAATACTTTGGATACTATTTTTTTCATATTTCTTAATTGTCAAAGTGTTTACTAAAATGACTAATGATGGAGATTCTAAAATAGATAATGATGAAAGTGGGAAGAAAAAAATTAATTAACATAGTGCTTATGTTGTTGAAAAAAGTATGGGGATGGAAATAGGAGGAGAGGAAGAAGTTATCATACCAGGTACATAATTTGTTTGTTTTTTTCTCTTGATAATTTTTCAATTTATTTAATTTCCATATTCATAACATTTTTGGATGACAATTATAGGGAATTATGAGATGAATGAAATTAATCAAGACAATTACCATGGAACAATGGAGATTGAAATGGGTATTAATCATTGTAACTCTATCTTTTTTTATTTTATTATTCTAAATTATTGTGATTCATATCATTTCATATGTTTATTATCGTTGTAAATAAAGAGAATGCATATAATGACCAGGGTACTGTCCCACAAAACTACAATCAAGACCAAAATATTATTATGGACGATTATAGATGATTCTTTTTTTGTATAATTGTTTAATGAATTTTGTTCATTGTCACAATTTATAACATTTTTTTATGTTTATTATAGTGACAAACAAAGAGAACCAAGACATTGATGAAATGAAAGTTAAACAAAACTTTAATCAAGAACAAAATATAACATGAGGTACTTATAATTTATCCACTTGTTTTCCTTGTTATTTAATGATTCTATTCATTTTCACAATTCAAAATATTTTATATGTTTAATTTGGAAACAAATAAAGGTAACTAAGATGATGATGAGGCGCAACGCTACAGATATGAAGATAATGTCATATCAGATACTTATAACTTGTCCTCTTGTTTATCTTATTATTCTTCAAACTCAAATGCTTGTAACTACCATAACTTTGTATATTTTTATTATAGGAACAAATAAAAAGGATAAAATTAACAATCAAAGTAATGTTAAAGGGGTGTGTGTGTGTGTTTCTTTCTAAAGGTTGCATTACTAATGTTTTTCTTGGTATTGGTATTTGATTGAAGGTTTAATATGTTTACTCCAGGTCCTATCAAGATGATAAAAGAAATTATTGTTTCATCTATAAATAGTGCAAAAACCACTCAAGGTAAGTGTATCGTTTCAATAATTTTTCTAGTAATTTTTGTAACATGAATAAAATGGTTTGACTATATTATTTTCCATTGTGTTGCAGCCAAAATAACTGAAGAGAAACTAGTTATTTTTGAACTAAAGGACATTTTTTGTCATAGCATCGATGATGAAGCAACAAACAAAGGGCATATTGAGAAAATGGGAGCTGATGCTGATTACACAATAGAGAAAAAATTATTTTGGATTCATCCACATGCAAAATCATTTTTTGAAATGTGTTTCAAAAGTGGATCTCTTGACATTGCAATTTGGACGACAGCTTTGAACAAAGCACAACAAGATTTCTAAAAAAATTGGTTTCAGAAACATTACAAGATAAACTTGTGTTTAAGTGGACTACTTCAAACTGTAAGCCACAAAAGGGACATAAGGTCATTGACAATCCAACGAAAGTTATACACACTAAATCATTGAAAAAGGTGTGGGAAATGTATACCCAATATGATGCAACCAATACTATTATAGTTGTTTGTTTAATTGAGAGAATGAAAGAGAATCCAAAAGAAAATGTGATTCTTTCCCCTCCATTCATTGGAGAAAATCAAGGGGATAATTGGCTGATCAATGAGCTATGGAGAATATTGCATAAACTCAACAAGGCTACAGATGTGCTAGCTATTTTGAAGGATGTTCAATTACATTTAGAAGTACCTTAAGATTACAGATGTTTATATCATGCTATTATATGTATGACATCATGAATTATTATTTTTATTTCACAACACTAATAAAAGAATTGTTGATTTGGTGTTTTCTTTATTTTTGGTGAGATGAATGGTCATTTAATGTTTTCATATCAAAATTTCCCATGCTATATATATATATATTACAATGGATTACATTGTATGTAAAATTAATAGATAACTGGTCTATTTGTTTTAATTAGATCATTACAATTATTTGCTTTAAATGTGGTTTAAGTTTTCATTATACCTCTTAGAAATTAGTAATGTGAAGGATGACCCATTGCATTCTTATAACCCTTTTTATTCCATATAAGTTGAAAAATTATATTAAGTTGTATGTAGCACCAACAATAAACATACAATTTGTACTAAAAGAAGCACCAAAAAAAAATAAGGTAGAAACTCTATAAATTAACATATAATAAACTAGGTTTGAAATCTAAAAATTGTATTATATTGTATGTGAAAATTAATATATAATTAGTTTGTTCACTTGCACTAGACCATTGTAATTATATTTTTCAATTGCAATTAAATAAATCGTTACAAGTCTTAAAATCAACGATTTAAATGGTGGGTCAATGCATTCTTATAAGAATTTTATTCCATACAAATTAAATAAAGGTATTCGGCTCTATGTATAAAGTAAACATATTATTTGCTTGCTCATTTTAATGGGGCAATTGTATTTGTATTTTGTGATACTTTGAACTCATTGTAAAATTATGTTTGCATACAAATGGAAATAGTTCATAATAAATATTAACATCATTTTGAAAATGATAGGTTTTTATGTCCTTAAGCAATGAAGTGTTGAAGTGGAGATATATTAATATCATACATGTGGTTGTAGTGCAAATGCAGATGGGAACTACTACAAGTCAAAAGATGTTGTTCATATTTGAAATGGAAGAGTACTCTGCCAATCATACACCAAAGATGAAAAAAAAATTCATATTCAAAGATAACCATATTGGCAGTTTGGTAATAGGTCCTATTTTTAAAGGCCTTTTCAGTTAGAAGTATTAAAATATTGCTTAAGAAATTATGATGTCGCAATATGGACATTAAATGTCACTGACAAGTACATCTGAAAAGTACTTGAAAAATCAAATATTGATATATAGGACTTTAAATTTGCATGGGAGAGGTCTCATTGTCATTTGCAAACAAAATTGGAAGTAGGGAGATGATCCGAATTGGATCCTTAAACACTCTTATAGTTTCCTGAACTCTGTAAAACTCATACCAAAGTTTCAAAGTGCTATGGATGTCGAGCTTATCAGAAATAACCTCTGGACAATGGCAATTTGTGGTCAACACGGAGTAACGAGGACCCTCAGTCAAAGCGCGTAGACCGTTGTCCCATGGTAACTGCATGCTGGCACAAACTGGAAAAATGGGAAGTCAGATCCAGAAACAGAAGCATTTTCTGATACGCGATTAGTTAAAGCACTAATCGCGTATCGCAGGGCATCCCCTTCAGTGAAGGAAAGCCCCGAGTGCTTGGTCACGGGGAAAAGCATAGAATCGCATGGAAATCACTGATTCCATCAGAAGGTGGGCCCCGTGCTAAAACCGACAGGATATCGGAAGGCCCTCAAGTGGTAAGTGGGTTTGGCCATGTCCCACGTGATTCCATACAATGGGTGACACAAGTCCAGCAGATGAGAGAGAAAATCACTCTCATCGTGTGGGTAAAGGGCATGCTAGTTACCTGCGTGATATGGATGGAGACCATAGGATTTGGAGGCCCTAGATCAATGGCGGAGAAGCAATATGATGGATGACCAAATTCAACAGGGAAATAGGCTAAGGCGGATAAGATTTGAGATCCGGCATGACTGATGAGTTGGCAGAGGGAACAGTTTCACGAGTGATCTTGGCGCAATGGAAATAATGACCATTCAAAGAGAACTGACACTCAGTTCACGAGGAAACAGGTGGCGACCTCTCTGTGAAGTGTTACAGTGATGATGACGTAGATTAGGGGAATTCCAGTGGACAGAGGTAGGAGATCTAGAGAGCCGGGAAGCAGAAACGAATAGTCAAGGAGAAGATTGGCTTTAAGCCATGAACAGATAGAGAAAGTAGGGAGGAGAGGAAGCAGTAAAATAAAGCAAAAAAAGAGAAGAAAAAAAAATTGCAGAGAACAAAGAAGTCGAGCTGACCTGCAGAGCAAAGGCAGCATCGAGCAGATAGAGACAGAGAGAGAGTCTGAGAGTTTGTGAACTCCAGAGAAGGCTTGAGAGGTTCGAGCAACTCCTCTATGTATACCTGTCAGGTAATGAGTACCAAATTGGACTCATACCACTGAGACCAGTTGAGGTCGAGTTTCAGTAAGGGGAGTCTGTGTACTCTAGAGACTTGGGGGATCCAAGTACAGCCCTACTAATCATTATCTATTAAGTGAGACTCAATCTGAGCTCACTGTTGTAAAACTCTGCTTTTTAAGACACAATAGAAATGCAACCACTAAAGGCTGGACCAGGAGACGTAGCCCAAGGGGATTGGGTGAACTCCTTATTAAATTTGTTGTGTTTATGTGTTTGCTTGTTGTGTTCTCTTATTGTTTTAGTTTCTGTGTATTTCGCAATCTTATCGATCCGTTGCATAAAATAACATAGACACCCCCTAGCACATAAGTCTGTAATACCTTCATCAATTAACTAAGATCATTTATGAGTGATTTCAGATCAAGTGGTATCAGAGCTCGTAGGTTGTTTAAGGTTAGACAAGCTTGTGCTAGATTTTGTTGTTGAATGCTAACTAGATCAAAGCTTAAATTAGGAGAAGGAGAGTTGGTTGAAACTAATCCAGAAATTAGAAGAGTCTATTCCAAGAAGAAAATCCCTTGGAATCAGATCCCTAGTTCATGGATAGTTTTATTGCCTTGAAGTGAATGGTGGAAGAAATGTATAGGGGCTTTAGGAAACATAAAGATGAAGATTCGTCAAGCTCCAAACAAGATAAAGGAGAAGAAGAGTCTCTCCTCCATGACCACTCTAAAGGCAAAGGGAAAAAATAAAAATTTCTCACACCTCATAATAACCCTCAAAGTAAAAAGAAGACATCTCTGATTAAATTATATGTTAAATTTGATTTACCAATATATGATGGAGAGTTGAATGTAGAGGAGCTGGATAATTGGATAAGATAAATTGATGTTTATTTCAGAGTGTAGAGTATCGACTCAGACAAGAGTAAGATTCAGCTGGCTAGCCTACACCTCGGAGGCACTGCCTTGGTATGGTGGGAAGGCAGGACACAAGTTTCCATGAAGAAACATGGTAAGATTCTTTCTGTCTGGAGTGAATTTATTTCTGCAATCAAAATACAGTTCTATCCACTAGCTTACATGTAGCAAGCCATGATGAGCTGGCAAACTCTTCGCCAATTGAAAGGGAAAAGTGTACAAGGTTACACCCAAGAATTTAGGAAACGAAATTTGATTCTAGGAATTTCATTAGACTCACCTGAGACTTTGTTGAAGTACATAGGTGGTCTACACAACTACATGAGGCACACTATCCTCATGTTTAATCCCACTATTATAGATGAGGTATCTGTTCAAGCTACACATCTAGAAGCTAGAGGAAAGAATGGGAACCTAGAAGTTGGGGGATCATCCAAACCCATTGCAAGCAAGAATAAGGAGAAAAGAAAATAGAAATGGAAAGAGAGGAAGGCCAACACTACACAGAAAAGAAAGTCTTCATGCACTCACTATAAGAAGGATGGGCATGATGATGAGCACTGTTGGATTCTGCATCTACAGCTGAGACCTAAGAAGTTTGAGGGCAAGAAGAAGAAGACTAATATAGCTATTTAGAAAGATTTGGGGTCAGACTCAGGAGATGAAACAACCATTGCAGCCACAGGTATAAAAGGTAAAAATTCTGAAGCATCTACTAGTAATTCTGCACAATCTATTAATGATGAAGAAAATGAGAGAAAAAGACATGAGCTTTTCCATATTTGAGTTATTTCCAAACATCAAAAGATTGATACTTTGTTTGATAGTGGCTCACAAGTAAATTTAATTTCTGAAGCAATTGTAAAGAAGTTGGGATTACTGACTACACCTCACAAGAAACCATACCGATTAGGTTGGTTAAGTGATAAAGCACAACTACAAGTGACTAGACAATGTAAACTTAAGTTTTCTTTTGGGTCAGCATTTGTAGATGAGGTTATGTGGAATTGTTTTGGGAAGTCCCTACTTGTATGATAGAAAATCTATTTTCTATAGAGCTGAGAACAAGTATCTACACATTAAAGATGGAATCGAATACTTTGTAAGGGCTCATAAGCTCAAGAATAATTATACTCTCATAAACTGAGGGCAGATGAAACGAATTGTAAATTCATGAAAACAATTTTTATTGATGGTTGTAAAGGAAAAGAAACTTGATAAAACCAATGTATTTGAGGGTTGTGATGCTAAATAGCAAGCTGATTTAGAAAAAGTTGTTTCAGAATATGTTATCTTGTTTCAAGAACCTAAAGGTCTGCCACCCAAAAAGGAAATAGCAGATGATATTAATTTGCAGCAAGATGCTCCATTGCCTAACATCGGAATGTACAGGCTGTCCGCTTTAGAGAATGCAGAAATCAAGAAGCAGGTGTAGGAGTTACTCGAGAAGGGGTTCATCAGACCTATCACATCACCATGTGGGTCTCCAATCATTTTGGTAAAAAAGAAAGATGGATTGTGGAGAATGTGCATTGATTACTGAGCACTGAATAAGATAATGATCAAAAATCGTTATCCCCTTCCTCGCATATATGATCTATTAGATCAATTGAAAGAAGCTATTTATTTTTCCAAGTTAGACTTGCATAGTGGATATCATCAGGTCAGAGTTGCAAAACAAGATGCATGGAAGACTACTTTCAAAACAAAGCAGGGATTGTATGAGTGGTTGGTTATGCCTTTTGGCTTAACTAATGCCCCTGCTACTTTCATGAGAATAATGAATGATGTACTCAGACATTTTCTTGATGATTTTGTTATTGTATATCTGGATGACATTCTTATATTTAGCAAAACATGGGAGGAACATTTAAAGCATGTTAAGCAGACACTAGATGTTTTGAAAAGAGAAAAACTTTATGTTAAACTCTCAAAATGCGAATTTGGCAAAACATCTTTGAATTATTTGGGTCATATAGTTGGGGGTGGTGAATTGAAGATAGATCCCTCTAAGGTGGCAGTCATTGTAAACTGGCCTAAACCCAAATCTGCTACAAAAGTTAGAAGCTTCTTAAGAGCAACACAATATTGGAGAAAGTTTATTTCTAACTATTGCTTAATTGCAACTCCCTTACATGCTTTAACAGGATTGAACAAGGTGTTTCAGTGGGGAGGCAAACAGCATAAAGCCCTCGACACCTTGAAAGAAAAGATTAGTATAGCACCAGTACTAGCACTACCTGATCTTCAAAGACCATTTGAGATCCAAATGGATGCCAGTGACTATGCCATGGGAGTAGTGTTGATACAGCATAGTAAACCCATATGTTATCATTCTAAGACATTTAATTCTGCAGTAGTTAACTATCCCACATATGATAAAGAATTGTATGCATTAGTACAGAGTGTGAAAAAGTGGAAACATTATTTAATGGGCAAAGAGACAGTTATACATACTGATCATCAACCACTTCAATATCTACACTCCCAAACTAAGTTGCAGCAATCAAGACACTATAGATGGATGGGTTTTTTACAACAGTTTCATTTAGTCATCAGATATAAAAATGGCATACACAATAAAGTTGCAGACATGTTATCTAGACCAATTATAAATGCATATACTATACTTAAGCATAACTCAGTATTGCATGAGAGATACATTGAACAATATACTCAAGATATAGATTTCAAAGATGTATATGCAACTTTAAGTCAAGGCAAACGAGAGGAAGAATTGGATTATCACATTAAGGACCAACTCTTGTATCATTGTGGGAAGCTACGCATTCCACAAAATGAAAGAGTAAAGATACTTCGAGAAGCACACACTTCTCTAATATCAGGTCACTTTGGGGTAAGTAAAACGGTTGCACAGCTGCAAATATTTTGTTATTGGCCAAAAATGAATGAGACAATTTCTAGATATGTAAGAGGGTGTACCATGTGTGCTAAAAGCAAGCCCAGTAATAGAAAACTAGGCTTGTACACTCCACTACCAGTTTCTTCTCATCCTTGGGAAAGTGTTTCCATGGACTTTGTTGGAGGACTGCCTAAATCTAGGGAAGGTCATGACTATTTATATGTTGTTGTGGATAGGTTCAACAAAATGTGTATTTTGATACCTTGTAATAAACAAATTATAGCTGAACAAACTGCAAAGTTGTTCTTTCAGCATGTATGGGTTCATTTTGGATTACCCATTTCCATTGTATCTAATCGAGACACCCAATTTATTGGGAAGTTTTGGTCGAGTTTGTGGGAACTGATGGACACCAAACTGAAGAAAAGCACAACCTTTCATCCACAAACAGATGGCCAGACAGAAGTGGTTAACAGGACAGTGATCCAGTTGCTCAGAGGCTATTACAGCAAGCATCCCAAACTTTGGGATGAACATTTGTGTTATGTGTAGCATGCTTACAACCGAGCAAAACATTCTTCTACACAGAGATCTCCTTTTGAGACCTGTTTTGGTTTCACACCAAGGTCTCCCTTGGATTTCATCTTTGGTAAAGACATAACAGTTGATGGACACAGTGATGTGGACAAGGCAACCAAATGCATTGAACAAATCCAAGAGATTCACCAGGTAGTACAGGAACAGCTAGAAAAGAGCCAAGCCAAATACAAGGCAAGGCATGACAAGCATCGGATGGAGCATAGTTTCCAAGTTGGTGATTAATTCTGGCTGTATATCAGAAAAGACAGAATGCAAGGTGAAGGTAAAAAGCTAAAGCCAATAAGGCATGGACCTTTCAAGATACTTGAGAAAATTGGTGAGAATGCTTTTCGCCTTGATTTACCAGCTTACATGCACATCTACTCAGTGGTTAATGCAGACAGTTTGAGACTATTTGAACCTTCATTAATTGAAGATCCTGAAGAGCAGAGTCAATTGCCTTCTATTGATGATCTGTTACCTGAATATCTCAATGAACTGTAGGAAGAAACAGTTCTGGATAGGAAGGTGAGGACGATGCGTAGGGGAGATGTTGAGTACGTCAGGATTGGACTCAAGGGTTCAAAGCCAAGCAGCGCAAAACAGATAGAGATTGGACAAGTGAAACAGTTATACCCTCATTTAGTCGATGCTTGAAAACCAACTTTTGGTGGTCCAAAAGCTTTTTCAGTGGGAAGGCTATGATCCGAATTGGATCCATAAACACTCTTATAGTTTCCTGAACTCTGTAAAACTCATACCAAAGTTTCAAAGTGCTATGCATGTCGATATTATTAGAAATAACCTCTGGAAAATGGTAATTTGTGGTTTACACAGAGCAACGAGGACCCTCGGTCAAAGCGCGCAGATCGTTGGCCCATGGTAACTGCGTGCTGGCACAAACTGGAAAAATAGGAAGTTAGATCCAGAAATGGAGGCAGTTTCTAATATGCGATTAGCACTAATCGCGTATCGCAGGGTCCCCCCTCAGTGAAGGAAAGCCCCAAGCGCTTGGTCACGGGGAAAAGCATAGAACCGCATGGAAATCACTGATTCCATCAGAAGGCATGCCCCACGCTAAAACCGGTAGGATATCGGAAGGCCCTCAAGCGGTAAGCAGGTTCAGCTGAGTCCTGCGTGATTCCATACAATGGGTGACATGCATCCAGCGGATGAGAGAGAAAACCGCTCTCATCACGTGGGTAAAGGGCATGCTACTTACCTGTGCGATATGGACAGAGACTGTAGGATCTGGAGGCTGTAGATCAACGGCGGAGAAGTAATCCGATGGATGACTAGATTCGATAGGGAAATAGGCTGGGATAAGATTTGAGATGCGGCAAGACCGATGAGTTGGAAGAGGGAACAGTTTCACAGGTGATCTTGGAGCAACAGAAATAACAATTGTTCAAAGAGAACTGACACTAAGTTCATGAGGAAACAGGTGACCACCTCTCTGTGAAGCGTTACAGTGATGATGACACAAAGTAGGGGAATTCCAGCAGATAGAGGTAGGAGATCCAGAGAGCCAGGAAGCAGAAAAGAACAGTGAGGGAGAAGATTGGCTTTAAGCCACGAACAGATAGAGAAAGCAGGGAGGAGAAGAAGCAGTAAAAGAGAGCAAAGAGAGAGAGAAGCAAAAAAATTGCAGAGAACAGAGAAGTCGAGCTAACCTACAGAGCAAGGCAGCATCGAGTAGACAAAGACAGAGAGAGAGTCTAAGAGTCTGTGAACTCCAGAGAAGGCTTGAGAGGTTCGAGCAACTCCTCTATGTATACCTGTCAGGTAATGAGTACCAAATTGGACTCATACCACTAAGACCAGTTGAGGTCGAGTTTCAGTAAGGGGAGTCTGTGTACTCTAGAGACTTGGGGGATCCAAGTACATCCCTACTAATCATTATCTGTTAAGTGAGACTCAATCTGAGCTCACTGTTGTGAAACTATGCTTTTTAAGACACAATAGAAAGGCCACCACTGAAGGCTGGACTAGGAGACGTAGCCCAGGGGGATTGGGTGAACTCCTTATTAAATTTTTTGTGTTTATGTGTTTGCTTGTTGTGTTCTCTTACTGTTTCAGTGTCTGTGTATTTCACAATCTTATCGATCCATTGCATAAAATAACATAGACACCCCCTAGCACATAAGTCTGTAATACCTTCATCAATTAACTGAGATCATTTACGAGTGATTTCAGAATGAGAAAAAGTTGATTGATGTGTGGTCCCAATATGGAGATAATTATGAAGAATCAAATGTATTGCTAATAGATACAGAAAATCATACTTCTCAATTCATCAAATATCGATCAAACCACATCTTGATAAAATCATATACAGGAAAAGAGCAAGATACGTGGCTTATGCAAGTTTTATTCCCCTTTCTTAAGACACTTCATCGTATCAAACAAAAACATGAGTACATTCGAATGTTCAATAGAACATGTACTTCATTGTAGTTCATGGAGATAATTTGTTTTATAAATTTGTTGAAAAGTACATTCCAATTTTTCAATACATTTTGGACATAGTTTTTGTTGAATCAATTTGCATGATTTTATATTTTTTGAAATATATGGGAATTGCCAATTATATTAATATGTATATTTCTTATTATTTATAAATGTTTTTGCAATGACTTTGTTGTATCGATTTTTTTCTAAGATGTGTGTGTGCGCGCGCGTGTGTTCTTAAATGAATTGTTTTCCATTCAAATTATCTTACAAGAACCATCAAGGCATGTTATTTTTAATGACTTATGTTTACTTATATGTATCAATAATCATATATAAACGTGAAATATAAGTTTTGAAATAGAACTCCTTGCAAACAAAGGAGCTATTCTTACTAAAGAAATTATAATAATTTACTTGATAAATGTTATGTGCATTATTCACTATTCACAATGCATTATTCACTATTAAGAATAATGATAAATGTGTCATAGGTAAATGATTTGATATTTTTGAAGCATAAGATATGTGATTTCTCAATCAATAGTTTTGATAAATTTATATGCTAAAATCAATTAATCGTTGTAACTGCAACCATATCATATTGAAAATCAACATGGCACAAAGTCAGTTATTCATTGTTTACATATAAAATGCACTAATATGAATGCATAAATGTGTATGTAATTTTTTAGATAAAAATATATTGTAAATAATTTTGCATTTCTTAAAAAAACATATATATGATGATAATGATTGATAAGTGGATTATCAAGGTTTGATTACATACTATCATGGATGAATTATGTCATTGAACTTTTTGAATCGTAAGGCATCTAATTTCATTTAAAGCAGTTTTTTTGTAAATTTATATTTTAAATAAACTGAAATCATATCACTTGAGCTATAATTATATTATTGACTTGTACTTAGTTATGTCCATTAATATGAGTGTATAAATGTGATTTATAATAGCCATATACTATGATGCATTTTTTCGAAAAATAAGGCTTTTAATTTCTTGACAATAAATATTAAGTGGACTATTTAGGCTAATGGGTGATGGCTCATAAGTGAATACTACTCGTTAAATTGTAGGGCATTCAATTTTTAACCCATATTTTTTTTTCATATTTTCTTGAATCCACTATTTGTATATGCAATTATCTCATCTCATTTAATTTAATAAGGAATCCATTTATTGACTTTTATTTGTCTAAGACATAATCTATTAAGACTGTATTAATGTCATATTGTATTGTTTTGAAACAAAACTCTATGAAAAACAAAATTCTCTTCTTAATAAAACATGGAATAATTAATTAAAAATGTGTTAAGTGGACCATCTAGACTCATTAAAGAGATGGGTAAAAAATGGTTGTATTTAAACTTTTTGCACCATAAGACATTGATTTTCCAATCCATATTAGCATTTTGTCATTTTCAATTCCTAAATAGCTTATTTGTGGTTTAAATAATTTCATAGAATCCAATATGACTTGAAGAATTCTATTTGGCTATATGTATTGATAGAAGTTCATAAATGTGATGCAATTTTTAAATGTAACTCTTAATGTAAGTAAATATATATATTTTACAAAACAAATTATAATTAATTGATAATGAGTTTTAAGTGATCTATATAAATCCATTTATCGACTTTTATTTTCATATCATGAAGTTTAATCTAAGTGTGTAAATGTGGCACTTTTTTTTAAAATAAAACTCCATGTAATATGAAATGTTTTTCCTAACAACACATGGAATAATTAATTGGTAATGAATGTTAAGTAGATTGCTAAAGTTATTTCAAGGTATGGGTCATAAATAAGTGTACTTAAACTTTATGCAACATATGACATTTGATTTTCCCACCTTTATTAACATTAGGTAAATTTCAATTCTTAAATAAATTATTTGTAATTGAAATAATCTCATAGAAACCAAGAAGACAAGTATGTATTAAATTATATTAAGAATGTATGTATGTATAAATGGAATTTATTTTTGAAGTAAAGACCTCAATGTAAGTAAAAAATATATTTTTTAGAAAATTAATAATTTAAAATCAATTATTTATGAGTTCTAACTGGTTTATTCTATTTTCAATTGACAACTTTTTCTAACTATGCATTATTAAATCAATTATTCCTATATGTAATCATGTCATATAAGTCAATAAGTCAAGAAAGCATTAATTGATTTTTATTTAACTATCATGTGGTTTAATATGAATGTATAAATGTGAAATTGCTATTTCTAGAATAAAAAACCATGTAAAGAAAATGAATTTTCTAATAAAACATGGATTAATAAATTCACCATGAGCATTAAGTAGACTATTTAAGCTCATTCAAGAGATGGGCCATAAATGGATGCCTTTAAACTTTTTACACCAGATGACATGCTTTTCCCATCAATATTAACATTTTGTAAATTTGAATTCTTAAATAAACTATTTGTACTTAAAATAATCTCATAGAATCCAACAAGACTCAGAAGTTATTTGTTGAATTTCATTTAGTTATATGTATTCATATAAGTTTATAAATGTAATTTATTTTTGAAATAAAGCTATTAATGCAAGTAAAGATTTATCTTATACAAAACTATTTAGGATTAACTGATAATCAGCTTCAAGTGGTTTATTCAGGCTACATGAACAATCAAGTGTCATAGATGAATGCCTTTTAATACATATTTAATCTTCAAAATCAATATCTTAATGATAATTTATTTGTATTTACATTAAATATATAATAATTAAAGAACACGGGGACTTATATAAATTTCAACTAAAATACATGAGTTATGTTTCACATTTATTTCTTCCACATTAAAAATGCTTATCATTTTCTCTTCTTAGTGAAAGTAATGGTCGATCATGATATTCCATACAATTGGTTGACACTAAATTTACATCAAGACTATTATTGGTTTTGACAATGTTTACAAGGAGAGATCAATATCCACACTACCATCAACTGTGCTAATAATTGAAAACCCTTGCCTCCACTACTTACAGGAAGTCACCACTAAAGTTTCTTGTTTACTTCAGTTTCTGACATTGTCCATCATAATGGAATGACTTGAATACCCATTTAAGAAATCTCATTTGATGTACTTGGATTTGAGTGGAGATAGATCAATGGTACCTAACCTTCTTGAATGATCTGAAAATGGAATGTACTTGTTTAAGGGTGCAAGGTATCCATTTTCCCTAATTTCAAATGTGAGTTATACACTCCAAGTGACATCTAAAAGGGTGAAAACTTCTTATTTCTTATACAGAGATAGACTGTAAGGGCATTCACCAGACATGTCACCTCTAAAGAGAGGATGAGTTCCAGAGGCTACCTGGCCCTCTACAGGCTCTACCTAAAGAAATAACGAAGTAAACACTTAGAAGTCTTTGACATACACATACTTGAAGTTTGATGTCTTGCGGAATAAGACAAATAACTTTCTGCGGCTGAATCGGTGATTATGTGTGTATGAAAGTTATATATATTTGCTGTTTAACACTTTATATCAGTTTTTTTTAGCATATCATCTTTAGCAAATAAAGACATCAAAATGATAAAGCAGTTCATCCCTTCTGGGCTACATCTACTAGACCAAGCCTCTCAAACTAGGCTTGTCCTCTTGTATTAAAAATGCTACAAAGGCTAATACAAGAATATGAGTGTCTCGAAAGATAGATCTGACTATAAATACAAAATTAGAAGATAGGAATTAGCTAAACATGCTCTTTCCCAAACACTAAACAGTGAAATTGTACCTTATACAGTACTTTCCCCAATTGGCCCTAGTGGCCCTTTAAACTTGCATGGAGAATTCCGAGGTGAAGATGACCTCAATTGGTTCTAAAACCTCTGCCATTAGACTTAGAAGGTTGAAAATAGCAAACATAGGCTTTTGAATCACCAAAACTGGATGAACATAGCCCCAAAACAGCTCAAGCACTGAAATGGCCCTAGTGGCCTTGAAAGCTTCCCTGAAGCTAAACAGTGAGAAGAATGCCTCAACAGGAAAAACAAGCTATAGAAATGGATTCAGAATGCTGAAAAACTTCAGGAGTGACCTCCGTTCCACATTCAATGGCTGCACACATCCCAATGCAGCTCCCAAACTGATTTGACTCTAGTGGCTCCTGGAACTTCCACGAAGCAAAAACACCTAAAAATGACCTCATATGGCTTTGAAACCTATGCCAATGGCTTTAGAAGGTCGAAGAGACCCAAAATCAAAAAAAAATTTGTCCAAAAAGGACTTTCCTAGCCAAAGTTATGGCCATTTACTCGCGACTGTCAACTGGTCCTAGAAAGACTCCAGCTAACTTTAGTGGAAATTCAGTTAGCTCCGCCAATTATGGTGAGACCACCCAAATTTGGTGCTCCGCCAAAAATCCACCAACTTGACTATTAGTTAACTCCGCATTCAGCGCGCATGTGACCGGGATAAGTGGCTGGAGGTTTGTATCAGATTCCGTGCCGACGGTTAAGGGTTTAGAGCCCATGGTTCAATGGCGTTGGTCACGTGGTATGGGGAGCTGGTGCTTAGGGGCTGGCCCCCTTTATTTCCCGCCCAAAACCATTTTAACATTTAAATAGTGTTTGGTCCGCTATGCAAACATGAACCACCTGTTTGGGACCGGTAACGAATGAGGGTTTCATAGGCGAGGGTTTCGTCAAAGGGTCGCCGATCGCTGGAGCAGTGCACCAGGGTAGAACACGGGTGTGAGAATCAGAAGTATAGGAACTAGAGCAAGAAAAGGCCAAAAATTAAAAGGCTGAGGGGTAACTAGAAGCTCAAGATCTGAGGGAAAGAAATGGAAATGGCGTAGGGGAGGGGAGAGATCCCCTCCTTGAAAGCAGTGATAATGGGAGAAGCGAGGAAGGAACGATAGAAGGAAGGAGACAGAACAAATGAAGGAGATACCTCAGCAACAGGAACACAAAGGAGAATGGGAGCAATAAGTAAATGTCTGCCGAGGGCGATGAACAAACCCAGGTTAGTAATACCGCATAATAGATTAGAGAAATATAGAAGTTACATGAAGGATTATGCTTTGATCTGTAAGTTTGTAGGATACTGGCCAGCAGAGAAAGATCTTCTCAGATGGATCTAGCAAAGGTGGAAACCAAAAGGACATGTGGAAATAAAGCTGGGGGCGAAGGGATTTTTTACAGTCATATTTTCCAATCTAGAAGACAGGGAAAGGATCTTTGAGGAAGGACCCTACTTCATGAACAATGTTGGATTATTTATGAGACAGTGGGTAGACTGCTACAACCCAGATAAGGAAAGAATGTTAGCAGCCCCAGTATGGATCAGACTCTTTGGCTTACCAACAGAATTCTGGGACCCAGAGATCCTTGAGGGTATAGGTAATGCAATAGGATCTTTTGTGAAAGTGGCAGAGTCGACAAAGAGGGGGAGATATACAACATACGCAAGAATATGCGCGTATATGAACATAACAGAGCCACTTCCAGACACAATAGAGTTGGAATATCACGATGAGATTTGGCATCAACCAATTGATTACGAGCACATTCCCTTTCATTGCAGAAGATGCCATGAGTATGGACATTGTTGGTCGCTTTAATTGTTTTCACAATTCAAGCTCCACATAAATTGTCAACCCGAGAAGGTCTTTTTATTTCAAAGATAATCGCACACTGGATATGCTCAATTTCAAAAGCAGAATCAATGTTGTAGTAAAAGAAGGACACACGATTATTAATCTCATCAATCTAATGATTCACATTCTACTTAATCAAAGTTGAAGTCAATTAAGTTATAGCAGAAATGATTTCTCTGTTGCAGTTACAATCCAAACAAAGGAAAATCAATCTACAAGGAAAGAAATCAATCAACTACAGCAGGAACAGGACCCTATTCCTTGGTGAGGAACTTCAGCACCTGATGCCTGACACTTAATCACACTGTAAGAAAAGTAGCTTCAAGAGATCAAGACCCTATTCCCATGAACAGGAACCTTCAGCACTTGTTCTCTTGTTCCTAATCACACTGCAGGCAAAGGAAAACAATCAATGGGAGCAAGACCCTATTCCTTTATGCAGGAATCTTCAGCACATGCTTCCCAACATCATTCATTCATGCATTCAATACATGTAGTGCTAAAGAAACAGAGTATTACTAAACTGTGTAACTAGTGTCCAACAACAGAATTAAGGGAAGTGCAAACACACAAAGAATTAAACAAACTACAGGAACCAAGAGGGTGAATCTTGTGAGTAAGGCGGGCCCTTTCCTTCTCACAAGATTCCCCAAGAGAAAGAATTAAACTGGAACGCTCAAAAGAAGATTTTATTCATCTGTCAAAGTAACTGATACATTACAGATGGAGACTAGTTCCAGTTCTCACACAATACTCTCATGTAGCTTTTACAAAAAGATAACTCCCTTCTAATGATGATGTATCCTCTTTTTAAAGAGGAGACATCTTTTACAATTTACATGAGAGCGAATCTACATTATCTCAATTCTGTTCTCTTTCCCAAAACAGGACTATTCTGTTCTTCAAAAAAAAAAGATGTTGTTACAACAGAGACCATAACAGTGCTATCTTCAGAATAATCCAGGTAACCGTGTCTTCGTGCTGCTGCTACTATTCCACAAAAAGTTTTTCCAGAATCGCAAATTACACATAACAGGATTTGCGTGCTTGACGGCTGTTTCAGCAACTAAGTCAACTGTTTCAGCAACGGAGTCAGTTGTTTTAGCAACGGAGTCAGCTATTTCAGCAACGGAGTCAGCTGTCTCAGCAAGGCCGCTTGTTCCCAACAAAGCATATAACTTATCTGCGATCTTTGGGCTTGTGTTAGCAACAATACACTTCAATTATTGATAAAATATAAGAGTATTGTGGAATTAAATGTAAGACAGATTAAACATATAATAAAGAAGAGGTTTCTATATACCTTGGGATAAAGTAGATGAAAAAGACAATGAGGTTCATGGTTATAAGAGTAGAATGGTGTCAAAATATATAGCAAAAATGATACATAGTGGAGTCCTAACATCCCCCCCAGCTAAAAATGTTGCATGTCCTCAGGCAACCCCTAGTCTGAATCAAAGTCTGAGTACTGGGACTGAGCATGCAAATTACTCAAGCAGTAGCTGGAGAAGGTGGCGTCTGTAGGAGCTCGGAATCCGTTGTTGTTCTGTAAATGTTGCCATGCCAAGGCTTCATCTCTGTCAGTCAACTGGTAATGACATTGATATTTGTCTGAAGGCAGCCATAAAATTGGAAAACGGAAGTGATACCCGATCCAGTTTACTCCACAATGTTGAATGCAATCAATGTACTTAGGGACCCTGGATAATGCAGCTTGGAAATTGAGAGGGTTAAAAGGGTGATAATCCTATCTTTCCTTACATGACTGCTGCCAAAACATATCATTGGCCTTCAATGCAGTAGTACCTTTCATTCTAATGTGCTGTTGACACTTAAAAAGTATTGAAGCCTGTAATTGCTGCATGTACTCGTTCATTCCTGGCTTCTGCAAGAATTCATAATATTGTGCGATGAACATGGCTGGGCTTAAAGGCTCTGGTCTAATCCACAGGAGTTTATTCTCCTCATTATGACTGCTTGCAGTGAACGCAGTCTGCCAAGTGAGCTGGTTAGACAAAAATGAAGCAAATGCCCTGATTTGTATATCTCCTGCAATTGGAATAATATTAACTTTCCTATTTTCGGGAATGGCCTCATTATGCAGGTAGAGTTCGCACAGCAAATGCTGGTCACTCTCAGGGGCCTCCTTAAAGGTCTCAACAAATTTCTCTGAAGTCATTAGTTCATATGGTCTGCCATTTGCTATTGCTTTTAATTGGAAATAAACTAATCGTTCGGAAAGAAAGAGAGAGTAGTTTACAGAGGGTTTGCGCGTAGCCATCAACTTCTGGACTAATGAAAACATCAAGGCTATCTTTGCCTTAGATTCTCTGGCTTCCTTTTTATACTCCCTGTGCTCTTGCATTATTTGGTCCCAACTATCCCAGTTGGCATATACATGGTTCTGCCATTGTAACTTATGCTGTCGTAATATCATATCTTGTTCTTCAGCATATTGCTTCTTCCATTTGTTCATCTGTTCCAATTGATTCCATGGCAGAGTCTGTGTCTTGGCATCAGAAGTAGTGGGTTGGGACGTTGTTTCCTCTGTCTGGATGGCTGCATTAACCTGTAAAGGACGGGATATCTGAGGTTTGATTTCTTCTTCTTGCTTTATAGAGGGCCCTACTAGTTCTTGTGGAGCAGTAGGGCATTCCTCTTTTATTCCATCTGACGTAGATGCCTCAGATAATTGAATTTTGTAGCCTGCATCCTGGTAAATGCTGCCACACTCCTGGCACATATATTCCTTACATAGCTCCTTATTTTGCATTGAGGCTACGTGTGCTAATGTATGGAGATTCAGTTCTCTTTCAAAAGCCTCTCGAGCCATGGTTAGTTCATTCTTATAGGCTTCTAATTGAGACTTCAGGAATTCATTCTCCTCCAATAGAGATGTCATAGTATGTAACCCTTGTGTGCTGGTTGACTCTGTTGGGGTATTTTGTTGATGCACAGTCGTAGCTGGTTCTTGTGCCGCAGTGGTTGGTTCTTGTGTTTCATCCACTGGGCAAGTGATGGGTTCTTGTGCCACAGTGGCTGGTTCTTGTGTTTCAGCCACTGGGCAAGTGACTGGTTCTTGTGTTTCAGTCACTGCTGATTTCCCACTATCGTCCTGCTTGGTGTATTCTTGTACCTCAGTGACTGGTTCTTGTGTTTCAGTCACTGGGCAAGTGACTGGTTCTTGTGGAGCAGTCACTTCTTGAGCCATAAACAATGTCGTATTATCCCGGGGCGCTGGTTCTTGTGTGGCAGTGCCAGGGGAAATGGAGGTGAGTTTTGTCTCAACAGTCATTTTCATTTTTCTTTTTGGTAGGAAGGCAGCAAAATCACTGCCTTTCCTTTTCTTTGAAGGGGAGGGTTTCTTTCTGGGGACAGGGTTTTTCGAAGAAGTAAGAATTTGAGATGTAGACCTTGTCCGTGGTCTGGAGACTGCGACTGTTGGGGTTCTTTTCTTTTTATAAGTGGGTGAGGAAGGGGGTGTTAGAGAGTCGTCACTAGGGACAAAAATAGTGGGGGCAGTTGGCTCTGCTAAATGAGGCGAGCTCAGGGTTGGGTCAACTGGGGAATGTGGAATTTCTTCCTGTTGTTCTTCATGAGGAATTTCCGGAATATCATGAGAACTTTCGGGTGGTTGGGGCGTTTGGGCCTGCTGAGGAATTTCCGGCGGCTGGGGAACAGGGAGTGGGGCATGCAGAGGGGGATTTTGCTGAGCAAAACCCCTCTGTATCAATAGCTGGCATAAACGGTGATGGGTAAGGGATAACATTGGGAATTTAGCGCGTCTACAATAATAAGACATGTTTTTAATACAGCCAAGCAGATAATAGGGGATATTAATCAGTCGCCCATTTCTCAAATGATTCATCAAAACAAAATCATGATTGTACACTACCTGATAACGCCCCTCACACGTTAAGTAGTGTTTGATGAACTCTGCCACTGATGGCCATGGTTGAGGAAGTGAGTGCAGACTAACCCCGCGGCCTCTGGGTTCCACTTGCTCATCTGGGTGCAAAAATTCTTGCTGCGCATTGATAACAACCTGCTTCCTGCTGAACCAGCGAGTACCAATAGCTGGCAACCCTGATACCTGAACTATGTCCTCCTCTGTTACTGAAATGCGAACCCCTTGGACCATTGAAAAATCGTCTTGAAGGTTTTGTGCAAACTCTAAGACTTGTTCCTGGTCAAATTCCCCCAATCTTTCAAAATATACTGTCCATCCCGCTTGTTGGAAAATCTGATAGACTTCGGGAAACAATTGAAGAAGATTTACGGAGCCGGGCTCATGTCTAACGGCCGACCCTCCCATGGCTGTAGCTTTGAGTTATACGCAGAGGCGCAGACACAGTGAACACAGACCCTGATAGTTGTTGCAACAGAGGCTGCATGGTCTAAATGACGGCGGAAATAGATATGACAAGGGACGGAAGTTTGGTTAATGCGAAATGATTGTTCAATTTTCGGAATTCCCCCCCCTACGTATGGTGTAATAATGATTGGACGTGTGAAGATCCGTAATCATTATGAATGAAATCCTCTCTTTAATATAATTTAACTGAATTACATTAAGACCTCATACCTTACATTTTTACCTTTGGTTTAATAATTCGAAGTGTCGGTTGCTTCAAAATAGCTTAATGTACACGGAAGAATCTGTAGATTTCTCTGAAGTTTAGAACAGGAGTGTAATTGAATCTGGTACGTGCTGAATAATTCTTCGCCAAAAGGGTCTAAAGTATAATCGTGGAGAACCAAAAAGCTTATATAACAGCAAAGAGAAATAATGTTTTGATGATAACAAGTTGCTGAAACTGGTGTTTTAGCAACAGAGAAATGAACGATACGTTGCTGAAACAGGTGTTTCAGCAACGGGAAAAATCAATGATACGTTGCTGAAACAGGTGTTTCAGCAACGGGAAAAATTAGAGAAATGGGATAAATGACTTAGGTCTGTAAATGGAGAAAATATTTGATAGGGGATAATTTCAGTAGTAAGGGATGGGAAATACTGACTGAAGGAGGATATTTCAGGGATGGTGGGAGTGGGAATAATGGAAAAAAATGGAAATAATGTGGATATGGGGGAATATTGCTAGTAAAATGGGGTAAAATGATGGGAACAAGCCTCTGTGATTAAAGCTTCAGATCTTCTCATGATGAATCTGTCCTCCTTACTGTTTTTTCCAGAATCTGCAAAATTCAATTGTAATATGCCAATCCTTGACAGGGATTATTAGTGCTAATTCTAATCTAATACTAAAAATATAGTGCAGAAAATTAAATGCTGTGAGGAGCAGAAGACTCCCCTAGAAAGAGATAATGAATATCAGTCATGCAAGCAGTCTTGAAATCCTCTTTAGAAACAGGGCGCTGATATAGACGGAGCCTATGGCCATTGACTAGTAGAGGTGTTTTAGCATCATCAATTGTTACAAGTCTTACCGTTCCGTTTGGAAAAACATCATCTACTTCATATGGTCCAAGCCAGCGTGTACGTAGCTTACCCTGAAAATTTTCAAACCGAGAGTCATACAACAAGGCCCAATTACCTTTTTGGAACTGCTTGTGTTTGATAATTTTGTCATGCCACTTCATCCTTTGTTGTTGTATCATGTTTGTTTGATGAATGGCATCTAATCTCTTGTCATCCAACTCCAGAAGCTGCTGCAATCTAGCTGTCTGCACATCAGTCAAATCAAGATTAACAGCTAAAGCAGTCCTTAAAGTTTTAATTTCAAATTCCACAGGAAAAACAGCATTTTTACCATAAACCAATTCATAGGGAGAAAAACCTGTAGTGTTTCTCCAAGTAGTTCTGTAAGCCCATAATGCCTCAGGGAGCCTTTGGGACCAATCCTTCCGGTTGTCCTTCACTGTTTTGGTTAGAATGGCTTCTAAAACTTTGTTTGTACTTTCCACCTGCCCATTGGCCTGGGGGTGGTATGGTGTAGTCATTCTATGTTGAATATGATATTTGTGAAGGGTAGATTTAAAACCATGAGAATTGAATGGAGGTCCTCCATCAGTAACTAGCTCTCTAGGAATTCCAAATCTAGTGAAAATCTCTTCAAATAAGAAAGCTAGGACAGCCTCCTCATTGGCTCTAATAAGTGCTTTGGCCTCCACCCACTTAGTCATATAGTCTGTACAGACTAATATATAGGTTCTTTGATTGGATGGAGGGTTAATGGGTCCTATGAAGTCCAAGGCCCATCTTTCAAATGGTTCAGAAACTACCTGGGGGTTTAATGGCATTTGGTCTCTATGATTGGGTTGACCCATTCTCTGGCAGCTGTCACAAGCCCTTACATATTTCTTTGCATCCTTGAATAATGAGGGCCAATAGTAACCCATCCTCAGAATTTTATGTGCTGTTCTCTTATCAGCGAAATGGCCTCCACAAGGGCCATCATGACAAGCTTTCAATATGTCATACACTTCATCTTCTCTAATGCATCTTCGGATCTCCTGATCAAGCCCAGTATAGAAAAGACACCCGCTTATCCAGCTGTACCTGGCACTTTGTTGAACAATTCTTCTCTTTTCTCTATATGACAGGTGTGCTGGTAGTTTTCCTGCAACCAAATAATTAGCAATATCTGCATACCATGGAGAGTGAGCAGAAACTGCAAACAAATATTCGTCAGGAAAACTATCATCTACTGGAATATCATTGTCAGTTTTTAACCGTGAAAGGAGGTCAGCCACCACATTTTCTTTACCAGGCCGATCTACAATTGTGATATCAAATTCCTGCAATAGTAATAGCCATCTGGTAACTCTAGCATTTGTGACAGATTTGTTCATTAAATATTTAATAGCTGAATGATCAGTGTGCACAAAAGTAGAATAACCAGTGATATAGTGTCGGAATTTATTAATGGCATAGACTACTGCAAGAAATTCTTTCTCGGTAACTGTATAGTTAAGCTCAGCAGGGGTCATATTCTTACTGATAAAGTATATAGCATAAGGAAGATGATTTTCCTCTTGTCCCAAAACCGCTCCAATAGCAATGTCTGAAGCATCAGAAGATATATGAAAAGGAAGATTCCAATCAGGCCCCCTCAAAATAGGAGCAGTAGACAACTGATGCTTCAGTTCTTCAAAAGCTTTCTGACAAGAATTAGTCCACTTAAATTCAGCATTTTTCATAAGCAATACAAATAATGGAGAAGCTATTTTAGAGAAATCTTTAATAAATCTCCTGTAATAACTAGCATGTCCTAGAAAACTTCTCACATCAGTTTGAGTTTTAGGAACAGAAAGATTCTGAATGACCAAAATTTTAGATGGATCTACCTGAATACCTTGAGATGAAATAAAATGTCCAAGCACTATTCCTTCACTCATCATCATATGGCATTTTTCGGTACTTAAGGAGAGGTGAGCTTGTATACATCTTTTAAGTACTTTCTCAAGGTTTTGTAATGCCTCTTCGAAAGACACACCATAAGGGGTAAAATCATCCATAAATATTTCCATAGAATCATTCAGCATATCGGAAAAAATTCCTATAACAGCTCTTTGAAAAGTTGCTGGTGCATTGCACAACCCAAATGGAAGAACTCTATAGGCAAAAGTTCCCCAGGGGCTGGTGAAGGTGGTCTTGTCTTGGTCTTGGGGTGCAATTCTTATCTGATTATACCCACTGAATCCATCTAAAAAAGAAAAGAATTTCTTCCCTGCAAGACTGTCCAACACCTGATCAATGAAGGGTAAGGGAAAGTCATCCTTTTGAGTAGCTTTGTTTAAAGCTCTATAGTTGACACATACCCTCCATTTCCCGTTTTTCTTAGGAACAATTACTAATGGGGAAACCCATTCACTGTCAGATATGGGGTATATAAACCCTGCATTAAGCAATTTTTGAAGTTCTTCTTTAACAATTTCTCGTAAATTAGGATTCATTCGTCTTTGGGGTTGACAAACAGGTCGGCATCCCTCTTTAATGTAAATTCGATGAGTACATAATTCAGAAGAAATACCTTTCATGTCTGTGTAATCCCAGGCAAATGCCTCCTTATATTCATGCAATAACTTCATTAATTGTTGTGTTTCAGCATCTGTTAGGTCAGGATTTATGTTTAATGTCTTGCCGGGTTCAATTTCAACTGTTATGCTTTTAGATGAGATCGTGGTTAAAGTCTGAGATGAATCTTCAGATTCAATCTTTTCTTGTGCATCAGTTTCAAAAATTGCGGTTAATTGATTGTGTGTTTCAGCAATGACAGAAGAAGGTTCACAAATAAAATTATTGATTATCTCATCCTCTGTATTGTCTTTAAGAGTTAAAGCTTGTCCTATAGTTAGAATAGGCTGAACAGCATTATCATCATAATCCATCCATATAGAATCTTCATTATTAACTACCGGTGTAGCATGAGGATAAAGAGTTAACTGTTTTGTTTCATAACCATTAGAAATTGTCATTGAGCCAGATCTGCAACTAATAAATGCATCAGTTGTGGCCAGCCATGGCCTTCCTAGAATTAAGGGATGTCCCCCCAGCTTTGTTTTAGTCTGCAATACAACAAAGTCAGCTGGATATTTCCAGGATTCAACTGAAATAAGTAGGTCTTCAACAATTCCTTCTGGTTTAATTGTGGAACGGTCAGCTAACTCTAAAATGGTCGGCGTATCTCTGATTGTGTTATTCAGCTGTAACAATTGTGAAGTTTCCAGAGTCATTATATTAATTGCTGCACCTAAATCTACCAGAACTCGGGGAATCATTGTTTTACCAATCTGAACTGTGACAGTAGGATGGCCGGGATCACCATATTTTACAGGAGGAGCTTTTCCGGACATTAATGCAGACAAGTCTCCCATCACATGTACTGTAAGGGGATCCTTGGTTTTCCTACCAGGTTTCTTAACACAAATATCCCTTAATGTTCTGGCATAAATTGGTACATATCTTAATGCTTGTAAAAGTGGAATTTTAATATACAAATTTTGCAATTCCCCCATAAAATTAAAAGCAGGTGTTTCAGCTGTTTTGGTTAAAACCAAACGCTCGGGGAATGGTGGTTCTGTTATTTCAACATTTTTGTTAGGAGGTGGTTGAGCTTCTTTTTGTTTCTCAGTTTCATTTTTATCTGAATCAGAAGAAGTTATGTCATCAATAATAGGCTCTACTATTCTTCCAGATCTCAAATGGATATCATTACATTGCATAGTAGGAAATATAGACTGATTCTGAATATCAATAACTTGCACAACTTTATTATTGGGGTTAGGATTTGGTTGCACAGGTAGTTGGGGTCTCATTTGGTTATTTGGCGGAGCATTTGATGGCAGAGGGAGTGGTTGTTGGAATTGAGGCAATTGATTTGGATACGGGAGTGATTGACTATTCCAATTTGGATTCCAAGGATTGAAAGGAGATGGCTGCTGTGGAGGCCAAGGAGTCCACATTGAAGGATCGACAAAGGGAGGGTTTTTCATTTGCATGGGTGGGAAATTCATTTGATTGAAGGGTGGGTATTGCATTTGGTTAAAGGGGGGGTAACTTGTTTGGCCAAAAGCAGAATAATTGTTCCAACGATTAAATGGCATACTAGAGTTCATACCTTGTCCTTTTGGTTGCCATTGTCTTCTTTGAGTTAGCAGGTAAACTGCTTCAGCTTCTTCTTCCGTTGGCTGCAATGCTGCCTTTATTCCTGGTAGAGATGGACATTGTTCTGTCTCATTATCTTTCTCACAAAGGGTGCAAATTGGTATTTTGTCTCTTGGGCATTCCCTTAGTGGATGTTTGTCTCTGCATTTCGGGCAAAAGACAGCCAGAGTTGCTTCTGCTTCGGCCTGCTTCTTTTTAACCTGCAAAGTGTCAATCTGCGAAGCAAAAGAACTTAACATTTCAGTTTTAAATTCTTCAAGTAGATTACCTATCTCAGCTCTTGTTGCTCCTCCATTGGCTGATTTCTGCACTCTTGAATAGGTGGAATCTCTTATTCTGTTTCTTGCAGCTCCCCTAGAGCACCTCTTAGCAAGTTCACAAATCTCATCATATGATTCCTTAGATATATCTCCCTTAGCAAGCATATTTAACATATTTAAACAATCATCCCTTAAACCTCTAAGTAATATTGTTTTACGAATTTCCTTACTTATATCCGGATGATCAGATCTCTGTATGTTGTACTGCAACCTTTCTATGTAGTCCTCCAGACTCTCATCCGACTTTTGTGCCATATTGAATAGTTCATCCTTCTTTTCTCTCGTCCGGTAGTAGTCTTGATATTTAAGCAGAAATTTTTGTTTCATCTGCTCCCATGTTGTGATTACCTGACTTCCAAGGCTCATGAACCATCTTAAGGCATTCCCTTTTAAGGTGGCTGGAAACAGTTTCAACTTTTGAGCATTAGTAACATAATCATAACTTCTGCATAATATATCAAATTCAAAAAGAAATTCATCCGGATCCTCAGTGGATAAACCATGAAAGTTAGGTAAAGCAGACAATGGAATATTTTTCATTGTTCCTGTAGGGAGATCACTGATAGGAAATCCCAAAGTAGAGAGGGAATTTTCATCCCTTCTTTCTTCTTCAGGACCTGCACGTCCTCCACCAAAGAAACCATCATTGTTATCTTCCATTGTTGGCCCTCCTACTGCACTTTCTCGATCGTCAAGATCTTCTATTGGCTCTTCAATGTTCTCTACCGGTCGTCCAACGCTTTCTACTATTTCCTCAATGTGTTCTACTGATCTGCTAACACTTTCCTCTGACTCTTCAGCACTGACTACTGGTTCTTCTGTATTTTCAGGACCCACAACTTCCTCTGTTCTGTAATCTGACTGAGGGGAACGCTGAAATTTTGATTTTCGAGAACTTAATCTTTGTGATGATTCAGCCTTTGATACAATCTCGTCGATAAAAGTTTTTCGTCCTCCCCAGCCTTTGCCACTTGTGCGGTTATTTTTCTTCTAGTTTCCGCGTCCTCTCATACAATCTGCACATTAAAAAGAAAAGATGAATGCTTTTGAAATCTATAATTACCTTCCCCGGCAACGGCGCCAAAATGTTGGTCACTTTAATTGTTTTCACAATTCAAGCTCCACATAAATTGTCAACCCGAGAAGGTCTTTTTATTTCAAAGATAATCGCACACTGGATATTCTCAATTTCAAAAGCAGAATCAATGTTGTAGTAAAAGAAGGACACACGATTATTAATCTCATCAATCTACTGATTCACATTCTACTTAATCAAAGCTGAAGTCAATTAAGTTATAGCAGAAATGATTTCTCTGTTGCAGTTACAATCCAAACAAAGGAAAATCAATCTACAAGGAAAGAAATCAATCAACTACAGCAGGAACAGGACCCTATTCCTTGGTGAGGAACTTCAGCACCTGATGCCTGACACTTAATCACACTGTAAGAAAAGTAGCTTCAAGAGATCAAGACCCTATTCCCATGAACAGGAACCTTCAGCACTTGTTCTCTTGTTCCTAATCACACTGCAGGCAAAGGAAAACAATCAATGGGAGCAAGACCCTATTCCTTTATGCAGGAATCTTCAGCACATGCTTCCCAACATCATTCATTCATGCATTCAATACATGTAGTGCTAAAGAAACAGAGTATTACTAAACTGTGTAACTAGTGTCCAACAACAGAATTAAGGGAAGTACAAACACACAAAGAATTAAACAAACTACAGGAACCAAGAGGGTGAATCTTGTGAGTAAGGCGGGCCCTTTCCTTCTCACAAGATTCCCCAAGAGAAAGAATTAAACTGGAACGCTCAAAAGAAGATTTTATTCATCTGTCAAAGTAACTGATACATTACAGATGGAGACTAGCTCCAGTTCTCACACAATACTCTCCTGAAGCTTTTACAAAAAGATAACTCCCTTCTAATGATGATGTCTCCTCTTTTTAAAGAGGAGACATCTTTTACAATTTACATGAGAGCGAATCTACATTATCTCAATTCTGTTCTCTTTCCCAAAACAGGACTATTCTGTTCTTCAAAAAAAAAAGATGTTGTTACAACAGAGACCATAACAGTGCTATCTTCAGAATAATCCAGGTAACCGTGTCTTCGTGCTGCTGCTACTATTCCACAAAAAGTTCTTCCAGAATCGCAAATTACGCATAACAGGATTTGCGTGCTTGACGGTTGTTTCAGCAACTGAGTCAACTGTTTCAGCAACGGAGTCAGTTGTTTTAGCAACGGAGTCAGCTGTTTCAGCAACGGAGTCAGCTGTCTCAGCACGGCCGCTTGTTCCCAACAAGCCATATAACTTATCTGCGATCTTTGGGCTTGTGTTAGCAACAATACACTTCAATTATTGATAAAATATAAGAGTATTGCGGAATTAAATGTAAGACAGATTAAACATATAATAAAGAAGAGGTTTCTATATACCTTGGGATAAAGTAGATGAAAAAGACAATGAGGTTCATGGTTATAAGAGTAGAATGGTGTCAAAATATATAGCAAAAATGATACATAGTGGAGTCCTAACAGACATCTATACCGAGAATGCCCTATCACGTTATCAGAAAAGGAAAAGGAAGCAGAAAATGAGAGGAGAAACGCGGCAAAGAAATCAGGAAAGGAGAATGAGGACTTCAGAGAAGTGCAAAGGAAAAAAAAAAGAGGGAACAACAAGACACAGACGGACAAACAAAAAGGAATCCATATTATAGAATCCCAAAACAAGTTCCAAATATTACTGGATGAAGAAGTAGAAACAGAGGAGAACGAAGATGAGGAAATGGAAGGAATGGAAGTCATAAAGGAAAACTCAGATAAAGAGACAGATCAAGTAGATGAATCTCAAGAGAGGACAGAGGATCCAATAGAAAACCAAGAGGATCAACGAGGAATGGAAATAGACCCACAGAAAACAAAAGGAGAGGAAGAAGAACAAGTAATGACGAAGCTCTTGCAAGAATGGAAGAGGCTCGATGAAAGATTTATTCCAGAGGATCAAAAACAGATGTACAAAGAGGCCTTTCAAAGATACAAAGAGAAAAAGGGATAATTGAAGATTAAAGAGGTGGGAAAATGGAGATGCAGGAAACATAAAATCTAGGAATGAGCAGTACTGGCAAGGGAGGTAAAGAAAGAGGTAGAAGAACAATGAGTGAAACAATTCAAGAAGTTGGAGAGATGTTAGTTAATTCAGGAAGAGTTATACCTCTCTCATAGGTATTTCAAACCCCTCCGAAACTTTTGCGATGATCATCACAAGCTGGAACATAACAGACCTCAACAGTAGAGGCAAATAGAGGTATTTAAATGACAGACTGAAAAACGATAAGCCTAGCATAATGATAGTACAAGAAACAAAAATAAGCACTGAGAAAATGAGAGATATTTTGAATAGAAACAAGAATAGATATGAAATGATGGGACAGGATGCGATTGGGAGTGCGGGGGGTTTGGTAATAATTTGGAACCCTGAAGAAATACAATTAAACAATTGGATAAGCTTTCCAAGAATTCTAACAGGAACTGCAAACATTATAGGAACAACAGTGGAGGTTATTATAACAGGGATTTACGGACCCCATACCCAAGGAGAACGGGAAAACTTTCTGCAAAATCTAAAAGCAGTGAGGAATCTAATCCCTGGAAGACAGTGGATAGTAGGAGGGGATTTCAATCTGATTAAAAGCTTAGCAGAGAAAAGAGGAGGGCTAAGGAGAATGGATAAAGCCATGGAATAGTTCGGAGATATGATAAGGGAGCAGAGACTAATCGATATTCAAACTATAAATGGAAACCATACTTGGAACAACCGAAGAGGGGGAGTTAATCAAATTGCTTCATGACTTGATAGGTTCTTAATTTCCGAACAAATAATGATGAAAGATGTTTTCATAGAAGCCACAATTCTTCTGGTTGCAGGATCGGATCACTGGCCGATTAAAATGGAAATAGATCTCAAGCAAAGACCAAATAACAAACCTTTTAGATTTGAAGCATTTTGGCTCAGAAATGAGGGGCTGATAGAGAAACTTGAAGAATGGTGGAGGAAGAGTGAACAAAAAGGGAAAAATAAAATGCACACCTTCCAACTCAAATTAAAGGAGCTGAAAGACAAAATAAAAAAGTGGAATAAAGAAGAATTTGGAAATATACTTAAAGAGAAACAACGCCTAGAGCAAAGAATGGAAGAGCTGCAACAGATGGATATTCTAGAAGGTATACAGGAAGATAGAATAAAGGAAGAAGGAATTATAATAAATCAGCTAGAAGAGAGAAGGAAACAAGAAGAGATATTATGGAGACAGAAGTCAAGGGTTCAGTGGCTTAGAGAAGGGGAAAGGAATACTAAGTTCTTCCATAAAGAAATGATACAGCATAGACAAAGAAACATAATTTTCTCCATAAAAAACCAAGAAGGTCAGCGTGTCCTCCAGCATGAAGAAATTGAAAAAGTTTTGGTTAATCATTTCAAAAATTTGCTAAATGAAACTCAAGACAATAGAACAGAGGCTATAACGAAGATAAGCAAGGAGATTCCTAAACTGGTAACCAGAGAACAAAATTTGGCACTGATGAGGAAAATTACAATGGAAGAAGTGGAGGAAACAGTCAGGAATATGAAAAGGAACAAAGCCCTTGGGCCAGATGGGTACACGGTAGAATTCTACCAAGCAGGATGGCACTTCCTTGCTGAAGAAGTCCTAGAAGTGGTGGAGGAAGCTAGAATCAATCAAAGAATATGGCCAGGTATAAACTCAACCTTGTTAACTCTCATTCCTAAAACTACCCAAGCGGATCAAGCTGAAGGTTTTCGCCCTATAGCTTTATGTAATGTTATCTATAAGATAGTGGCATCAGTGATGGCCCAGAGGCTAAAATCCATTCTCCCAAACATAATATCCCCAGAACAAACTGGGTTTGTAGAAGGAAGACAGATTCTGGATCGATTAGTGGTGGCCCAGGAATTAATCCACACATTGAAAATGAAAAAGGAAAAAGGAATGCTGATAAAAATAGATCTGTCAAAAGCCTATGACAGATTAAATTGGAGATATCTAGAAGCCATCCTCCGAGCCTTTGGATTCTGCGACAGATGGGTGAAGTGGGTCTTAAGCATGATCTCCACGCCGAATTTCTCCATCCTGCTAAATGGAGCCCCATCTACTACTTTTAATGCTTCAAGAGGACTTCGACAAGGGGATCCCCTATCCCCCTTTCTCTTCATAATAGCAGCAGAAGGATTAGGTAGATATTTCAAAAAAGAATTAAGAGAAGGGAAAATCTAGGGTCTGAGACTATGGGGCAATCATACTACTGTCACTCACCAACAGTTCGTGGATGACATCATGATATACTGCAAAGTATCCTTGAATGAGGTGAGAAGGATAAAGAAAATTCTAGAGGTGTTTATGAAAGGTTCAGGTATGGAGGTAAATAATGAAAAATCAAGAACGTTCTTTTTTAATACAATGGAACCCATCAAAAATCATTTAACCAGGACCTTGGGCTATAGAAAAGGGGAGCTTCCAACAAAGTATTTAGGAACTATGCTAGACTCATCATCCCTTAAAATAGGAAACTGGAAATCCATTTTAGAAAAGATCATGAAAAGACTGGAAAATTGGTCTTTCCGTACTCTGAATCTTGCTGCAAAGGTCGTTTTGCTCAAATCAACCATTCAGGCGATCCCGATATATCCATTATCAGTAATGGCAGCACCAAAAGGGATATGCAATAAGCTGATAGAGATATACAGAAAATTCCTATGGGGAGGGCCTAAGCAACAAAAGAAATGGGCACTCTGCTCATGGGATAGCCTAACCAAACCAAAAGAAAAAGGCAGACTAGGTCTAAGGGACCCATATGTCCTAAATCAAGTTCTAGCAGCCAAATTAAGATGGAGATGGATGCAAGGAGGGAAGGACCTATGGAAAGAAATATGGACAGAAAAATATAATATGCCATCAACTCCTGAAGAAATATTAAGGAAACAAGAAACACCACAAGGATCAGACATATGGAACCTGACTAATCAAAGCAGAGAATTAGTTGATGGAAATATATTTTGGGAAATCAGAGGGGGCCAGAATGTGAGATTTTGGGAGGAAGCATGGCAGCAAAGGGAGAAAATGGTGAATCTACAGGGAATGCAGGATATCTACAGAACAGGGATGGACAGAGAACTCATTTGGGTCAAAGATTATTGGATAGAAGGAAGAGAAAATGAAGAATGGAGGGAATGGAAAACAATGGAAGACTGGAACAGGAATGCAACGGAGGAACAAAAAACCTTGTTCAGTAAGGAATTAGAGTCCAGGAAAATAAAAAACAGAGGAGGCAATGATATTCTATGATGGGGAAAAGAAACTAAAGGAACTTTCACTATTAGGGAAGCATATAATATAAAAATCGAGTAAGAGCAGAGGGAAGATGAGCAGAAATGGAGGAAACTTTGGAAAAATAAATGGTGGCCGAAGATAAAAATGTTCGTGTGGTTGGTAGGGAGAAAACATATTCTAACCTGGGATCGAATCCAAAAAAGAGGATTCTCAGGCCCATCAAGATGTTGTCTCTACAACCAAGACGAAGAAGA
This sequence comes from Pinus tabuliformis, assembly GCA_031772625.1. Taxonomy (NCBI): domain Eukaryota; kingdom Viridiplantae; phylum Streptophyta; class Pinopsida; order Pinales; family Pinaceae; genus Pinus; species Pinus tabuliformis. The sequence goes on along the minus strand of CM062810.1, from coordinate 65,648,137 downwards.
CCAGAAACACCTCCTAAATGGTTGCAGAATGGCCCAATTCCAATGGGATAAGACTAAAGATCTATTTTCAACAATTGAACGAAATCCACAGGATATCATACAAACTCTGTGTAATTGGGGAGAAGGAAAGTTTAAAAGCTTGGTGGTAAGAAGAGCCTGGAACATGGTGGCAGGTTTCAATGTGTGGAATTTTTGGAAAGAGAGAAATGGAAGAATTTTCCAGGGGAAAATAACAAATCCGGAAGAAGTTCAACAAAGGACCTTGAGACAAATTAGCGAATCAATCCTTGCAGAAATTTGGACAGAGGAAGATTGGAAGACCTTTGAGGAAGAAGCAGAAATCCTAAAAAGGCTGAACCTGGAACAAGGGATGGTCTTTCAACAAAAAACAAAGCAACAACAACCTATCGCTGGCCGAAGTCTTGCAGTCTTCCAAAGGCCACAGGAAGGGTTTATCAAGCTTAACTTTGACGGAGCGGCTAAGGGGAATCCAGGTCCAGCAGGATATGGAGGAATCTTTAGAAACAGACAAGGAGATGTAGAATGGATTTATGCAGAACATGGAGGAACAATGAGTAATAACGAAGCGGAATTTATGGTAGCTTATCAGGACCTCAAAATTGCGACAAGAAACGGATATAGGAAGATAGAGATCGAAGGTGACTCAGCCCTAGTCATAAACACCATTAGAAAATTAATACAAGGGAAACAGTGGGAGAAGGTTGTCAAAAGATGGAGAACAGCGAGCATAGTCCAAGAAATTGAAGAAACATTGAAAGATATTGAATACAAGATCACCTCTCATGTCAGGAGAGAAGGAAATAAGCCTGCGGATTGCTTGGCCAATTGGGGAAGTAAGGAATTAATGGGGAAAGTGGATGACAGCTGGACAAATCAAATAGTGATGACAAGATGGGATAGTTTAAAACAACTCATAGACAACGATAACCATGAAACAACATAATGGTAATCAAAAAATCGTGAAGATCCGGAGCGGGAAGATAAGGCAGGTGCATTCGGCAGCAAAGACAGGACAGAAGGATGGCGGCCACACCTCCCTGACTAGAGCAATTAATGATAATTCAGAGTAGCAGGTACGCAATCAAAAACAAATCTCGGAAAACACTGAAGAGAGCATCATTCAGGTTACAAGGGAGAAAGGAAGTGGAGGACAAACTCATCATAAAAAGAAAGGTGGCAAGAAATCTATAAGGCGGAACAAGAGAAGGATGAAAGACAGCAAGAAGTTGAAGAAGGTAGCGTGGAAAGGAGAGACCTGGCAGAGGAACCAAAATCAATGCCTTAAATGAATCAAGATGGCAGCGAGCTGGGATAAAGGAGTCCAGGCAGAGTGGGAGGAATTTGGAGACAGACAATTTGAACGGAGAAGAATAAAAATTGAAGTCGAAAGCTTAGAAGACATGGAGACTAACCAGGACGAGGGTTATCGGAGTAAGACTTTTGAAACAGGACAGAGCAGCAAAGGTGCTAAATGAGGCAGAACAGATAGAAGAGGGAAAGCTTGCGAAGAAAGAGGCAGAGGTTGACCCCGGCAAGCAAACAATGGAGAGGAGGGGAACCAGCCTCAGGGAAGGCGAAAAAGCGGAAGCAAATCTATCCGCAGGACGGTGCATGAGGCAGAACAGGCTTACAATCAAGAAACGAATGAAGACATCTGGAAAATCATTGAAGTTATGGAAAACAGAGTCCTGGAAGAACCGTCAGACCCTGAGATGGAAGAATGGACAACCCAGATGCCTGACCCAGGCAACACCAGAGGCAGATTAACTCTATACCGTCGAGCTCTTCACATGTACTGGGTCCTGAAGCATCTTTTGGCCAAGGCCATGGAGCAAGTCACGACAGAAATGGTGGAAATGGCTCAGGAAGCGTTGGCAACAAAGAAGGAGGTGGTGAATGTTAAAGGTATACTACGTCAATAGAAAGAACATATTAAGGAGATTCGGGAGATGCTGAAGGAGCTGGTAAAGACCAAAGACAACAATGAAATCAAAAGGGGAAGCGCGAAGAATTGAGAGGCTTGTTAACTATATTTTTTTGAATTTAGATGCTATTGCTCTGTTTTTTGGGAATTCGTTTGCATGTCTCATAAACAGTAGTGAAGATAGGTCTTTTAGTACATCTTTGAAAGAACAGTTTCTGGAAACATTTGGATTAAAAAGGTTTAATGTCCTGCAAGTTTTTCATGACAGTATGTAGAACGAAAAACAGTATTGAATGTTTGATGAAGAGGAACAAACGGATCCGGTTTCCCATATGGGCGGATTGAGGTTTCTTAGTATGTATTTTTAAATTTGATGTAGATAATAGAAATGTCGTAGTTTACAAAAAAAAAAACATGAACCACCTGTTTGGCCCAACGGTAAGACGTCCCTTTAGTGTCCTGAAGGTCGCGGGATCGAACCTCTCCGCCACCCAAGCCTTTTGGTATACGCCATCTGAACTTGCTGATGTCACCTTGGGCAACATGGCACAATCCGGGTGTGCCACATGGCAGCTTGCCATTCGCTGCCCAGAAAGAATATTCAAGAAATATTCTATTTTAATTTTTTTTTTTTAAAATTCAAAATTTCAATGTTATTGGACCATTGTTCTTTTTGGCATAACTTTCTCATACGGCGACCGTTTTCCGAACCGTTTGTGGCGCCGGAATTAGGAAGATGAGCTCTATCTGGTCATTCAGGTTTAGACCAGTTCTAAATACTTTTATTTTTGACCATTTTACAACACTTGGTCCTGAGCTCCTGATCACACCTCCCAAATGAGAAGGCTTTTGGTCCCAAAAGCTTACTAAATCTCTGAAATGAACTGTACAGCATTTGAGAGAACACAAAAATCCTCTTCCATTCAACCAAATGAACATACTGATGCCAAAATGTTATGCCTTATCAACTGTCGTCATGACAAATGTTGCTACATAAGCCAAGTACTTGTCGAATCCAGACCAAGTTCTTTCGCTAGACAAATTTGAAATTGCAGGAACCAGAAATGAAGCTTGCTGATATATGAGCTGAAATCTTCCTCTGAACATGTGGTCTTGCCAACTGTCACAATGCCCATCCATGGCACCTCCACTCCAGAAGAAGAGCTGCCTCCCAAATGAGAAGGTTTTTACCGGCTGTAGCATGCTGAATGTACTGCAAATTCTCATCCCAAACTCTTGGGATACTTGCTGCAAAAACTTCTCAAAAGAAGTAGAGACCCATGCTGAAATTTGAGCCCTCTTTGCTTGCATGCTTTTCCAACTCATAGAATTGTGCACAGCTTTGCACCAAATTCTTTCCCTGCACCAAATGACACCAAAGGTATCTTGTGCAACAAGACAATCATCAACAACAATTTGTCCTGAAATATGCTGAACAATGGACTCAACCATCAACATAACAAGTGTGTACACAACCAACACAAGTCGACAAAACATGTGCACCACAATCGACACAAGTCGACAACATAAGTGGCATAATCGACACAAACCAACAATAAGATACATTTACAAACACATGTATGTATCAAAAACAATGAACTATATACAGTTCGATAAACACACCTACAACATCTATGTACAGGTGCAACTTCAACTCTTCTTTTCTAAGACCAACAGGTACATCAACCCAATAAAAACACATATGGGTGACAAGAGCTGAAATGAAAAACATTGCTGCAAAACTAGTGAGTATCATACTCATCTTTTACCATCCTGCAACTTGCATTCCCTTAACAAAGAAATGCATTCAATCAAAAGACATGCAACTTTAATTGGATAAGAATTCTAACCATTTCTTACCAATCCATTTCAAAGGTGCTTCCTTTAACTGCACATCGATATCAACATGTGTATCATCCTGACACATATCAATGATGGAAACTTCCTTCCCATTCTTGCCATACTCTTTCTCCCATTTCTTCAATTTTCGTGGAAGCATTGTTGGATTCAGAGTCCAACACCTTTCAGCAGTATGTCCATGCTTATGGCAATAACTGCAACACATGTTCATCTTCTTGATAGCATGATTTGCATTGTTCAATAGAACTTTGGCTTCTTGCCTCCTTTCCTTCAAAAGTTTCTTGTAAGTTGCCATTCTTTTCCAACATCTAGAAACACTATGGTTAACCAAACCACAAAAAGAACATGCAATTCTTTTCCAATTCTTATGTGGAAATTTTCCATGCTTTACATGATCAAAGGAAGTATAATTGAAATCAGATTTATACCTTTCTCTTTCACCTTAATTACCTTCATGAGGAGGTGAATCAAATGAAGAAGAAGCTCCTTTTGGAACACCGTCAATCCCTTCAATGGTTTTAGAGCTTTCACAATTCTCTTGTTCAAGTGCATTATTATGCACACCTTCTTCTTGTAAGGTATGTTTCAAACTATTGCATTCCTCAAGGATACAACCTTTACAACCTTGAGATAGAGAACTTGAAAAGAAACCCCTTCTAGGAACTGTTTCAATTGCCTTCATGGCTGCTTTGGAACTTTCTCCACAAGATTGTCCATAGCCAAGACCCAAATTTTTAGGCCTTACCTCAACCATTATTGGTTCAACTATACCCTGTGCATGTTTGCCCAATCCTCTTCCTTCATATCCCATTTTGGACATCAACTTGGACCCTATGGCTATGGTATGTTTCTCAAAAGAACTAGCATAAACATTCTTATAAGAATTTGAAGACAAACTAGAATTGTTTACCTCTTCTTCAAGTTGATACTTGGCTAAGGCTTCTTTAACAACAAGGAGTTGTGTCTCCAACTCATGCATCCTTTCCAGCTTCATGTTTGCAATATGAAGTTGGCCTTCCATTTCCTGCAATTGGTCAGAAAGCAACTGCTTCTCTTCCCTCATGGAATTCAACTGCTCTTGAAGTCTAGAGCTCTTTCTTTCATCCTCATACATTTCTCTCACCATATTCATCATGATGAAAAATTATTGCTTCAAGCCTTCATAAAAGAATCTTGTGAAGGAGGATGGCTTTTAGAACTCACTTATGGAAGTTTTCATTATAAAAATGAACAAAAGAGCTTCAGCAAACTCAAACAACAAGTAGTTTGCAGAATAATAAAGCAGTCAATCTTCAACACTGCTTAAGAAACCTTTCAAGCTAGTGATGTCAGTCAAGCAAACCTAGTGCTCTAATACCATCTTGATCTGAAAATGGAATGTACTTGTTTAAGGGTGCAAGGTATCCGTTTTCCCTAATTTCAAATGTGAGTTATACACTCCAAGTGACCTCTAAAAGGGTGAAAACTTCTTATTTCTTATACAGAGATAGACTGTAGGGCATTCACCGGACATGTCACCTCTAAAGAGAGGATGAGTTTCGGAGGCTACCTGGCCCTCTACAGGCTCTGCCTCAAGAAATAACGAAGTAAACACTTAGAAGTCTTTGACATACACATACTTGAAGTTTGATGTCTTGCGGAATAAGACAAATAACTTTTTGCAGCTGAATAGGTGATTATGTGTGTATGAAAGTTATTTATATTTTTTGTTTAACACTTTATATTAGTTTTGTTTACCATATCATCTTCAGCAAATAAAGACATCAAAATGATAAAGCAGTTCACCCCTTCTGGGCTACATCTGCTGGACCAAGCCTCTCAAACTAGGCTTGTCCTCTTGTATTAAAAATGCTACAAAGGCTAATACAAGAATATGAGTGTCTCGAAAGATAGATCTGACTATAAATATAGAATCATAAGATAGGAATTAGCTAAACATGCTCTTTCCCAAACACTAAACAGTGAAATTGTACCTTATACAATACTTTCCCCAATTGGCCCTAGTGGCCCTTTAAACTTGCATGGAGAATTTCGAGGTGAAGATGACCTCAATTGGTTCTGAAACCTCTGCCATTAGACTCAGAAGGTCAAAAATAGTAGACATAGGCTTTTGAATCACCAAAAATGGATGAACATATCCCCTAAACAGCTCAAGCACTGAAATGGCCCTCGTGGCCCTGAAAGCTTCCCTGAAGCTAAACAGTGAGAAGAATGCCTCAACAGGAAAAACGAGCTATATAAATGGATTTAGAATGCTGAAAAACTTCAGGAATGACCTTCGTTCCACATTCAATGGCTGCACACATCCCAATGCAACTCCCAAACTGATTTGGCTCTAGTGGCTCCTAGAACTTCCACAAAGAAAAAACACCTTCAAACGACCTCATATGGCTGTGAAATCTGTGCCAATGGCTTCAGAAGGTCGAAGAGACACAAAATCAAAAAACAATTCGTCCAAAAAGGACTTTCCTAGACAAAGTTATGGCCATTTACTCCCAACTGCCAACTGGTCCTAGAAAGACTCGAGCTAACTTTAGTGGAAGTTCAGTTAGCTCCGCCAATTATGGCGGGACTGCCCAAATTTGGTGCTCCACCAAATTGACTGTTAGTTAACTCCGCATTCAGCATGCATATGATCGGGATAAGTGGCTGGAGGTTTGTATCGGATTCCGTGCCGGCGGTTAAGGGTTTAGAGCCCATGGTTCAATGGCGTTGGTCACGTGGTATGGGGGGCTGGCGCTTAGGGGCTGGCCCCCTTCATTTCCCACCAGTGGAGTACCTAGGAAGGTATGTTTCGATGGTCATTTTGGTATCTTTTCATTAGAACTCAAAAGCCTTTTGCATGAGAAATCTAGATAATGATAAGAATTTATAACGAAACACGAGAGATTAACGAAAAGCGTTGATAGTCGTCATTTCTGTGTGCAGGAGGGAGGAAATATGGGAAGTGGCCATTCCAAAAGTAAAGACAAAGCTGAGCTAACTGCTGTCCCTTTGACGGAAGACTGGAAACGAACTAGATCACAACGAATCAACTCAAGAAAGGATGCGGAGATACCAACACGAAATAGAAAAAGAAAGAAGTAACGCAGTATTAATGATTCTACGAATCCCTCAGGATCTGAGATCCTGAGGGATCGCTATTTTGCCTATTTTCTGTACCTAGATATCTCCACCATCTTCCCTATAAAAGGGGTAGCACTGTTGGCTTCAGGGAGGATCTTTGGGGGAGTGTAATTTCTTTTAAGGAAGATCAGGACTATGATCTTTATGTTCGGTTGAAGACTTGAGTTCCTGTAATTTTATTGCATGCTTTAATACAGACTTGTTCACCCTTTTATCTTTGAGCCTGGATCTATCTTAAGCGGTGTACCCCTGGAGGCTAAGGGTCCGGCCCTGGAGGACACTTGCTCTTGTATCATTATGCGTGGTTTCTCTGTGGTTTGTTCATAGACGTATTCTGGTAATCTGTTGTGTTTTAAGAAGATTCTATTACATGCTCTGTTGTGATTAAGTCATTTCGTGTTCTTGAACTTTATATTAATGCTATGTTGTTTTACCAATTCTTTAAGCATTGATTAATCCCTACAGGACACTGTTACTTTATTACAGAGTTCTTCACGATTGTGTTTTGCATTCTAACAAGTCATCTGGAAAGATCTGTTTTACATGGGTATCGAATGTGACTATTCTTTATTATGAGATACAGTCGTATGTGCTTTAACAGGAGCGAATTAAGTATGGTGTGTTTCTAAGGTTCTATAGTATTGTTCTATCATATAAGATTGAGGGATTGGTGTGTTGATTGGCATGGTTAAATAGAGTTGCAACTTAAAGAACTCAGTTATTACTTATTTCGATTACTATTCTATTCTTGAACTGCTGTTCCATTTACCTGTTGTTCCATTTATTTGCTGTTCCATTTATTTGCTGTTCCATTTATTCGTTGTTCCATTTCAATTTGCTGTTCCATTTCCAGATTGCTAATTTGCTGTTTCTTGAGGACGGAATTAGGCTGTAGAGGACCCCAGCATCTGCTACTTGGTCCCCATACCTCTGATCTGCTCCCGTCAGCTATGAAAGGGATGTGTTATTGCTACCAAGCCCTTGGCTGACGTGCTGTTCCATTTCATTATCACTTCTTTTATCTGTTGTTTCATTTCTAATCATTAAGAATGATCCTAGGCTGTACCAAGCTCAGCATCTGCTATTTGGCTCCCAGACCTCTGATCTATTCTCATCAGTTATGAAAAGGATGGGTTATTGCTACTGAACCTTTGGCTGATGCAATACTTGGTGTGATTTATTCCTTTGAAGTAGTTAAGTTGTAGACTTGCATTAATTTACTTCATAGTTGTAAATAGCTGTACTACAAGCATTACTCGGGCAAATGCTAGCCTCAGACTGAGACACCCTTTGAAATAACCAGACGATCCCGGATTGACATATTAATGTGAGGTAACTAGAGGTGAAAGAGACCCTTTTTATAGCTCTACATTTTGGCGCCGTTGCCAGGGAAGGAGTGTAGCTATTTGTCTTTTTTAGATTAGTGTACGAACCTGCTAGGGAAGAATTGGGTTTTGAAAATGGAAGGTAAGAACCTACGTACGGAGCATGTAAAAGCCCTGCTCCTTTGCCCGCTTTCCTACAGATTTGTTGTTATCTGCTTAAAATTTAGTAGTTAAATTGAGTGCATGACTAAGCAGAAAAAGCTAGAGAAAAATCCCAGACCGTTAGCAAAACTAGAAAAAGCTAAGGGACCGGTGACCCTTGGTCGATCGACATACATAGAGGAAATCTATAAGAAAGTTGAATCTCAGCCTTCAGTAGGACGTAGGAAAGTTATTTCCAAACAACCTACTAGTTCCCTTTAGGCCTCAGGCTCACCATCGGAAGCCTTTGCTGAGGTGCATAGTCAGACTGATGAACAGGACTTTCAAGAAATTGAAAATTCTATTCCAGAACGATTGCAGGAAGGGAATCTAAGAAATCTTTGTGAAGGAGAAGGGGAAACAGGGGAAGTTGGGGAGTCAAGATCTCCTCCTAGGATAATTTAGCCATTAAATAGCCCAGATAAGGGGAGCGCGGTAAAAATTATTATTGAAGACACCCCATTTCCTCAGACAGAAATTCCAGATAGGGGAAGTGCTATTAAAACTGTTCCTGTTAAAAATATTCCTCCTCAACCTAGGAATACCCTCTTAGATCTTCCTGAAGGTTATTGGCATATATTTGACCTAATGGCTCAAAACCCGCCAAACACCCAAACTTCTACATTACAATACCCCATAGTGGATTCCGCAGCAAATGCTCCTATGAAAGCAATCCCCCTTCAACACATTCCTACATTTCACGGACTTACATCAGAGGACCCCGATGCATTTTTATTTGAATTTGATGTGCTATGTAGGGGATATGATTACACCAATCACCCCTAGAAATTAAAATTGTTCCCCTCCACTTTGAAAGGGGCGACTTTAAGATGGTTGATGGGTTTAGGTGGTGGAGTTATAAATAACTGGGAACAAATGAAAGAATCTTTCCTAAAGAAATATCAAGATTACTGTAGGTCTAGAGAACTGAAAGATGAAATATTTCAGATGATAGCTAGACCAAATGAAACATTAGAAGAATACGTGGAACATTTCCAGTATAATCTGCAAAGATCCCCTTATGCATCGTTTCCCTTGCCTGATAACGTGTTGAAAACAGCATTAATAAGGGGCATGAAAGAACAATGGATTGAAACATTAAACATTATGGGGAAAGGGGATATATATCAGGAAAGTTTTGCTGACATAATTGATTTATGTATGAGGAGTTCGAGAGGCAGTACACAAATCAAACCAGCAGAACATGATCGATTTGCACGGGAAAATAAAATTTCATCAGAAGGAGTAACACGTGTGGAAATTGGGAATTTACTTGAAAATTTTAAAACTGATATACTAGGAACACTGACTACACAATTGGACGTTTTGCAGGCTAAGCAGAAACAAATGGAGGCAGAATAGAATTTAGCAATTTTCTGCCCCAGATGCAGGAAGAAGCATAGCCACAAGGAATGCCCACTAGATACAGTTCAGACATGCGCCATTTGCACAAGGGATCTGTTGTGGGGAAAAATGCCTATGCAGGACGATCCTATCCACCTAAGGTGTGATAGTGCCTTAGCAACAAACGAATGCAGCTACTTTGGTTTCTTTCCTTTATGAAAATGAAAAAGAGGAGATTGGTAGACTTACCGTTATCTTTCGGTTGTCCCTCAATCTAGATCCTCTCTGCTTTGTGTTTCCACAGCTACTTCCCTCCTCGCTTTTGCACCCACAAGATCACAAGAGAACAGCTACCTGTGACAAGAGAGCAGCTACATGCAACAAGAGAAGGACACACTACAAAGACAAATATCCATATTCATAAATGATTCAGGATTAGAAGTAAATCAAATACACTAATGCAAATCATACAATAAACACCAGCATATAGGAAAGAACCAAGAAGCTTTATTGATTGATAAATAGGGTTCAGGAAGAGATACAACCCATAGGGTTCCAACCCAGCATCTCCTTCCCAGCAGCAAGGAATTCCTTCTTCAGCCCCTTTCAAAAGCATAAACACCCAATGATCCAACCACAATCCAACAGTAATTCTTTACAATACAATCCAACCCCCTTAGACCTCATGAGAGAGCTCTATATATAGGAGTTTTGGAGAAAGGATGAGTCAGCTTGAGACTTGCATGAAGCTGACTAGTGTCCTCTCCCACTTCAGTTCTTGAGTCCACTTGGAGATTCTTACTTCCACTTGGAGATTTGGAACCTCTTACTCATCACCAGTCGATATCCCTGATCCAAGTGTCATTTTGGAAGCTTCCTGGGCATTGACACCTTGAGGAATGAGTCTGCCACTTGTCCAAGTACGCTCAGCGCAGGTGGCCTTCTTTGCAGTTGACATTCAGCGTAGGTACAGAGTGGAGCACTTGACATTCAGCGTAGATGCTCAGTGGAGCAGTTGACATGATCCAGAAATTGCTTGTTTTTGAGTGTTTTCAGGTGGAGAACTTTTATAAACTTCTGTGGTTTGCTGGCCTTGTTCCTCTAGAGGTAGGAACAACATGTTTAGGGACTTTGGATCCCTTAATTATTGACATTTCATGCTCAGTGATGCAAGGCACAAAAATGTCTATAACAGTTGCCCCCTAAAGTATGAGGCCATTTATCGGGTGAAATGCTTTATCCAGTGGAGTCCGAAGTTCATCCATTTGCTGGGAGGAGACCTGTAATAAGATACAATACAATACATTATGATTCATTCTGCTTTCATGATCTAGCTGAGGCGGGCATTCCCACGCTCAACTTTATAAATACATTTTGGTACATAGAACAGACGATTGTCTGATGGTAGACTGATAGTTCTGGCGAAACTATCATCCTTTGAGGAGGATGATCATCTGCTGCAATGATGTACATAACAAATGTCTTTATTTTCCTGAATATATTATCGCAGCCCGGATGGATGAAACTAGATCCGGGGTCTTCAAACTCGTTCGATCTTCACTCTAAGTACAAGTCGATCCATGTGAGAATTGCGCTGAAGTCGAACATGGAAAGACATCGCTTGATTACCGGTCAATGATGTAAACCGTTAACAAGCGCGAGAGGAATCACCGGTAATGATAATGACCCTCAAGGTACTGTAGTACAATTCACGTGGTGTGAATAAAGGACTTGGCGTCGAACACCACGCGAAATCTTCTGGTCGAAGGTCATTGATGTATACCTGTCGCCGGAAGTGAGAAACTTGCCATTGAGGCATGCAAGCTTCAAAGTACCGAAGGGGTTGTTCCTAGATCAACTTCCTGGATAATAAGCTGATGTCGACAAGAAACGATCCGTCACAGGAGGGCCTTAATGGATCCCACATCAGTGACACAGAACGGAGCTAATGACTTTAATGGAGGTGAAAACAATCTGTGACATATGATTCAGGGTGGCGGTCATGAAATGGATGAAGGATAATGTATGGCAGTGGATGGGACCTAGTTGACTCTTTCTGAACGACTTCTCTTGAACATATGGCGACACTGATGCGATGGATCGGTAGCATTACCCCAAATATGGATGGTGTGGCAAAGACCATGGTGATGTGACCGGTGAATGAAACAACCCAACCCGATGTGATACGGAGGAAAAGTGTCATGTTCAAGAGCGACCTGCTACCATCAAAGACTTCTCAATTCTTCCCAATTTTTCCCCAGTCATTTCTGACCAGTACCTCTTTCTTTTTGTCAAGCTTGAGGAGGATAACATATGCTTGTTCTATAACCTGCCCTTCGAGCAAGCCCATCGCTATGTTTTAACGAGCCTAGCGATAGGGAAACTTGTTCTCGTCTAAAGACAAGTTTGTCGCTATTTAATAATTTTAACGAGTCTAACGACAAGGAGAACTCGGCCTTTTTCATTTTTAGAGAGTCTGAAAAGGTACATAAAGTCAACTCCAAAATTCCTTTTTCATCATCTAATCCCTTAAGTCCGAAAAAGTATAAAACAATACAGAAGGGATGAATTTTCGGTACTTTTAACGAGCCGAACAAAAAAAGCGCTCGATCTTTTTGTGTAATAATCCCTCAGGTCCAAAAAGATTAAAATCTAGAGGAGGGATAGCTCTTCCTGTCTTTTAACGAGTTGGAAGGCCAAAACTCGGCAATCTTTTCATATTTTACGAGTCAATTGAAAAGAGCTTAAAGAAGACTCGTCTTTTGAGGAACGAGTGATGAACAGGGATAGCAGCTGATTCCAGGTACAGGTTGGAATTTTCCAATCACGGTAGTGTCACAAGGATGGCTAGGTGAAATCACTCTTCGCAGCTGTTCCTCAAAATGGGTAAACAATCATATGGAGGTAAACGATCGGCCAAATGAACGGTGGAGGTGAGGCTGCAGAAACACGACCAAGGCTTTTATATGGTTGATCAGGTTACATACTCAATAGTTATTTACCGGGAAGTTCATTTTTTAACGAGCTTAAACTTGCTCAAAGCTTATGTTTATTTTTTAACGAGCAGGAACTATGCTACTAAAACTGCTCGAAAGCTTATGTTTATTTTTTAACGAGCATGAACTATGCTGCTAAAACTGCTCGAAAGCTTATGTTTATTTTTTAACGAGCATGAACTATGCTGCTAAAACTGCTCGAATATATGGTCAAATTTTGATTTTTTACCATTACTAGCTTTTCTCTTTTCAAAGATAGTACTGCATTTTCAATTGCTGCATCAAACTTAGTTAGAAATACATAATCATGAGATAAAAAACCTAATATTTTGCTTTGAACTACGTAAAAAGCCATTAAAAAGTGTTTTTACCTCTCATTTTACCATTTCATTTGCATTTGGTTTGTTGGAGCTTTGGAGGTGCCTCTTCCCCCTTGATTTTCACCAGCTGATTTCGGGAGATTCTGTGGACGATTCTCGGCGCCGTCTGGACCAGGTAGGAGCTAAACCTTAGCTCTTTCTTTTCATGGTTTCCTTTTCTTATTCTGTGCCTGTTTTCCAGCTTTTCTGAGCCTCAGGGGTTTTGCCAGGGCGCCCTAACTTCAGCGCAGGTTGCCCATTCGAAACCTGCGTTGAATGTCAAGTTGCCTTAAGGCAGCCTGACCTTCAACGCAGGTAGGACACTGCCTACCTGCGTTGATCTCTAAAAACTGAGTTTCCAGCACATTTTTTGATGAAATTTCACCAGTTTCTCATCAAATTCAGGATCTTACTCATTCTCTTGTTTGTTTTGCAGGAACCTTTGAGAAAATGTCCCTTACATGGCGAGAACGAGAACATGAAGAAGAAGATATGATTTCTCTCCATGACCCAGACACGGTGAATGCGCTGCGAAACTGTGGCCTGCTGAAGTTTTTCCGTATCTCTAGCATGAGAGCACAGATTACTTTGCTGCAGTACATGCTTGATGCTTGGGATCCTATTAACCAAGTATTCCAGATTAGGGGAAAAACCATCCCTTTGACCATAGTAGACATTTACTTCTTGACTAGATTGTCAAGGCGGGGTGCCCCCATTTCTTTGTCAGGTTCGGCCCGGGGGAATGACTCCGTGAGAGACTATGTTCGCCAGTACTGCAGGGAAGGTTCCCAGCCGAGCAGAGACGGCAAGGTTGTTATCCATGAGATCACTGATAGGTCTCTCAGGTCCATTCTGTATACTATTGGCAAGATGGCCGGTAGCGCATCTCTACATGTTGCCAACAGGTCTCATGTGCAGCACGCCTTGGAGTGTCTCCAACCGAAAGTATTCAACTGGTGTGATGTAGTACTTGTTCAGATGAAAAGTCAATTGACCAAGGTAAAGGACGGGAAGCTGAAGAACTTTGGATTTGGTTCTATTCTGACTGTCTTCGCCTTGGAGAAAATCCCACTGATGCAGCCTCAGTATATCGTACTTGACTTGCCTTCTCCGACCGAGCCACGCATGCAGAGGTGGGTCGATCACATGTCTAGGCATGATGGTCAACCCCAGATTACTTTTACTGATGCCTTCTTCAGGTGGTTCGAGTGCCAGGAGATGGTTTTTTCCGAGTATCCATATGTGGGTATGGATTTCCGAGGTGATCCGAATTTGGTGCTACCTGATGGCGAACAGTGGGGCGCTATTGGTAGATTCTTTGACCATATCACTGTTTACTGTTTTTGTTCATAATGTTACTGTGCTTTATTCTGTCAAGACTTTTAATCAAACTCTTGGGTGCATGCAGATGTTGGTCCTGTTCGTCCAGCAGTTCATCCGAGACCGCCCGTTGCTGGCCCGGCAGTGGAGCCTGCTAGGAGAGTTATTCTTCGCGACCTTGATGACACTGAGACCCTTACAGCTGTGCAGGAGCAGGTTGAGAGCCTTACTCTCGGTATTCCGGATGTACGGATTGACGAGTTACCTTTACAGCTGCAGCGGCATACTACTGGTGTGCCTAGACGATGGACTCGTCTCTTGCGCATGATTGCACAGGCTGTGACGTGCTATCATGAGCACCACTAGGCTAGGGTGCCCCCTAGCACTTTTGAGTTTTTGGGTCATATGACCAATTTTTGTCTTGGTTACAGAACATTATGTATGAACGATAAACAGCTTATATATATTTTGATTTTCGAGGTTTATTCTGGTTGATTTACGTGATCCACTTGCATAACACTGATGCATTTCTTTTATAAATGTCACAAATGTCTATCTAATACATAGTTTGCTAATGAATCGGTTAATGTGTTTAAGTTCCTGGAAATATGCTGGTATTGAATTGAATCAAACTGTCTTTCCAAAATCTTAACCCTTAGAAACATTCGATAAATAGCTGGATTGCGGACAGAATATATACCATTGAGTTGTAGTATCACAAGTTGTGAGTCTAGCCTGACGATTAGTCGGCGTATACCATGGGTGATGGTATTAGAGAGGAGTTCTATCAACGCACTATACTCAGTGATGTTATTCGTTGATTGCCCAATACACACACCTCTGAAACTCACTAACTCGCCGCTTGGATCAAAAATGGCCCAGACTGCGGAGGATAGATTCCGCAAACTACGACTCGCTCCGTCGGCATATCCCACATATGTCTCAGAAAAGTTCGACATCTGCAACAAATGAAAAAGGTGGATTACTCGACCGAAACAAACACTTTAGCGAAAACAAAATACAACAAAAGCACTCAGGTTACTACTTAGGCATAGTAACGCTTGAGGTACAACCCGTTGCAGGGTTGCGCCAGTGGTATTCCGTCATAATCCATTAACTCGTAGGCTCCTTTTGCTAACACTCGTTTAACAATATAGGGACCCATCCATAAAGAATTAAATTTTCCTGCTCCCAATTTGTCGGATTCTTGGTCGTAAAGCAAAACCAAGTCACCTTCAGAGAAGACGCGGGGTTTGACATTTTTGTCGAACTGCGCCTTGACTCGTTTCTTATGGGCTTCGTTAGCCAGAGCGGCATCACGACGGGTTTCATCCAACTGGATTAATTCCAAGAAACGAGCCTCTTCTTCTGAAGTTCCGGGGAGGAGGTCAATTGCGAGTTTAAGAGACGAAATTTCACACTGGATTGGTAAGACTGCCTCCAGGCCATACACCAGTTGAAACGGTGTGAACCCAGTGGCATTTTTTACCGATGTTCGGTAAGCCCACAAGGCTGAGTACAGGATTAGGTGCCATCTTCTTTTGTGAACCCCGATCATCCTTTGCAACATACGCTTCAGGACCTTGTTGATTGCTTCAACTTGTCCGTTGGCTTGCGGATAATACGGGGTAGAGCTGTCATGAGATAGCCCTAGCTTGGCAGCTAATTCAACCATCATGTGATTGCGAAAATACGATCCATGATCTGTAACTATAGCTTGCAGTACGCCGAACCTGGCGACTACATGATTGAAAAAGAAAAGGGCAGCTATTTCACCAGTGTTATCCAATGTAGGCATCGCCTCGGCCCATTTGGTAAAATAGTCAACGGCGACTATAATATACCCATGCCCCCCGGTCGAGGTGGGGTTACATTGCATGAAATCGATGCCCCATTTGGCGAAAGGCCCAACAGCAACTATTGGCTGTAAAGGTGCGGGTGGTCTTCTGGTTTTGCTATCAAAAATCTGACATGCATGGCAACTTCTGACTGCGATTATGCAATCTTCGAACATGGTTGGCCAGAAGTATCCTGCTCGTAAGATTTTTTGTGCTGTTGCATATCCAGATTGATGCCCCCCACGCGCCTGAATGACACTCATTCAGGGCTTTCTCGGCCTCCTCATGGGTAAGGCACCTCCTCAGAACTGTATCGATACCACGACGGTAAATCGTATCACCGACGATCATGTAGTCTTTAGCTTGGTATCGTATACGTTTCTGTTCAGAGTGAGAGGTGTTAGGCCTGAATTTTTGGGTTTGAAGATAAACTATGATATCTCCATACCACTCATCGCTTGTAGATATCAGAAACAAATTTTCATCCACGATTGACTCTTCCGATGTTTCATCGTTGGACGACGATGGGAGATCGCACAATAATTCCGCGAAAACTAGAGCTTTCTTCGATTTGGATTTTACAAATTCCAGATCAAACTCTTGAAGGATCGCTATCCATTTTGAATATTTGCCCCCCAGCAACTGTCGCGACAGCATATACGTCATGGGGTTGCAATCTGATAAAATGGTAGTTTTTCGAAAGAGGACATAATGTCGAAACCTTTGAATCGCTTGAACAACTGCAAGCACTAGTTTTTCAACATAGGAATATTTACTTTCTGTATCATTTAAGTTTTTACTTAAATAATATATAGGGTGTTCAATTCCATCGACTTCTTGTACTAAAACCATCACAATGGTCGTATCCGCTGTAGCCAGATACAGGTTAAAATCTCTTTGATAGTCTGGGGCATACATTAATGATGCTCTTACTAGAGAATCTTTGAGAGTGTCAAAGGAAGCTTGCGCCACCTGATCCCAGACAAAAGGTACATCCTTTTTCAAAAGACGAGTGTAACCTTTAGCAAGTTCTGCGTAATTTGGAATGAACCTCCTCAGAAAGTTTGCTTTCCCTTGGAGTTTCTGAATCTGAAGCAAATTTGAAGGTGCAGGCAAATTGATGATTGCCTGAACCTTGCAAGGGTCGAGACGAATCCCATCCTTAGAGACTACAAAGCCAAGTAAACGACCAGACCCGACGCAAAACACACATTTGTGCGGGTTGAGTCTTATCTTGTAGTGTCGGCAACGTAGAAATATCGCTCTTAAATGCTGCGGATGATCAGTCCACTTTCGTGAGTGAGCCGGAAGTTCGTTGAGATATGGTTGAACGATGTTCTTGATGTCGTGAAAGGCATAATTCATTGCCCTCTGAAATGTCGCCCCTGTATTCTTTAAACCAAAGGGTAATTTTTGATAAGCGAATGTGCCCCACGGACAAATAAATGTAGTCTTTGACTGGTCCTGTGGGCGGATATTTATTTGATTATACCCGGAAAATCCATCCATAAAGGAAAAGATTTCACATCCGGCGCATTCATCAATTATCTGGTCGATGAAGGGTGTAGGGTAGTTGTCCTTTGGACAAGCTTGGTTTACATCCCTATAATCGACACAAACTCTTATCGTCCCTTGTTTCTTCATAACAGGGACGATATTCGATACCCAATCGGTTAGAGGAACCGGGTAGATGAAACCAGCATGGAGAAGTTTCTCAACTTCTGCCTTAATGGCATCAACTTTCTTGGGGTGTACCTGTCGAAGCCATTGTCTTACTGGTTTGACATCAGGATACATTTTAATTTCATGTTCAACAATACTCGAGTCAATGCCTGGCATTTCTTCATATGACCAAGCAAAGACATCTCTGAACTCGCGAAAAAGAGCGTTATATATTTCCAGTTCTGAAGGGGAACAACCTTTGCCGACATATATATTCTCTACAACATTTGGTTTAGTCGAGATATTTATGGCTATAGTCTCTTCAATATTGGATAAGTTTCGCTCGGAATCCACCGTATTTACAGTATTTGTTAGGAATTCAAAGACTGAAGGGTGGTAAAGGTCGTGTTGAGTATCTTCTTCATACTCCGGAAGAAGGGAACGATGGTGGTGATCATTCCATGGTGCCCCCTCAATCAACATTGATTGTAAGATCCCTTCGTCAGTCCCATGCACTTTTGACCAAGGATCTAATGGGGTACCATATTCTCCAGACCTATCTACCCAAACGCTTGACGAGCGTTGACTTGGGTTCGCCACCCATGCCTGAAACATTGATTGCTACAATATTTCTATAGGGCTTGGGGGCAAAACCATCGCATGATCCATGACGACTCTGTCTTCTACGACCTTCAAGGAAGATATCATGTTGCATGTTGCTACAAACGGTATATTTCCTATGTGGATAGGAGGTGGCAGCGCGAAAGTTCCCATCATTGTGGGGTCTTTCAACAGGCCTACTCCGATATCTTGAATCGAATGGTCGCTCCCATGGATCATGGGAATGCTTCCTGTAACTTGTGAACCATTAGGGAGGAAGTTATGTTGGTCGACGACCGTAATCCCTCCTTCAAACGGGAATGCGATCTTCCTAAAATAAGTCGACACTACAGCTGCCATGGCATATATCCATGGTCTTCCCAGTAGGATGTTATAGTCAAGATTGCCATCAATGACTTCAACATCAATTTCCACTGTTTTTCCTCCTAGTTCAATCTTCAAGTTATTTAGGATGCCGTACGGGGTGTACGTCCTTCCGTCGAATGCTTTTAGTGTCGTCGAAGATCGCGACAAGGTTGGAGATCCGAGAGTTCTCCAGCAACTCATCGACATGATACATGTCGATGCCCCCTCATCAATAATTGTTCTGTGAACAGTTTTGTTGAGTGCTTTCACTTGAATAAGGAAAGCTAGTTGAGCTGGTAACTGAGGATCATATCCTTTGTGATCAAAGGATACAAGATCGGAATCCTTAGGATCCACTCCACCAATAGCTGATAACAATGCCTGCCTTTGGGATGGGCAATTTTGCAGTACCTCAAGAGTCGACATAGCGGATGGCGATTCAGCCAAATCTTCCACTATGTTATAATGCTGCGCCGCCCTGGCGCGAGGATTAAATGTCGACTTGTGTACTACTCCCTTTGGCAGTTTTATTGTTAACTCATGCGTGATGGGGGGTACAACTTCTGCCGAAGTTGTTGTCGAACCACTAGGTTGATCTTTACCTTTGTCATTCGACACCTGTGGATTCCCATAATCTTTGCTCCTTGTCGAAATCAAAGCATCATTTTGTTGCTTAGAGATCGATAACATTAGCACTTGCGACGGGGAAGCATTTCCACAATCAACCATATTTTGACCTGGATTAGGAAATGGATCAGTCAACACAGCTGAGGTGTGTGAACTTCTGAAAAACTTCTTAAGTTCAGCTTTGTATGGACAATTCTTTGTCCCATGATCCTCCTCATCGCATATCAGACAAGGAAATTTCTTATTTCCAGGAGGGTTTGAAGAAGTTTTTTGAGGGGATGACTCACCCTGTTTCTTCTTCTTCCCTTTGTTTTGCTTATTCTTGCTTCCTAGTTGATTGGAATTTTTGCCTTTATCCGCAGATATGGCATTTATTTCCGAAGCAAGAATTTCTTGATTTGCCTTTTGATTCGAAGTCTTACAGGCTTTCTTATTCGAATCCCTTGTCGATTTTGCGTTTGCAGTGCCAATCACACCGTCGCCGGCGTGAGAGTCACTATTTGATCCAAGAGGAGGAGGTGTTAACACCCAGGTTGTTCCCTATGACTCCCAAGGGAATACGGCCGGGGTAACCACTAACCAATCTTTGGATCACTGTTCCTAGCCAAACTGTGATCAGAGAGGGCTCTCTCTTTATGATTTGCAACTGTTTGTAATAGGGTTTTAGGCTAGCTTTTATGTACTGATTTTTTGTTTATGTTTGGTTGATGAAACTCCTTTAGATTCTATTGATGTAGTTTTCAGAGAGGTTGAATACCATTGGGCAATGGAGTCTGTGGCTATAAGTGTTTGAAACTTTGAGATGAAAGATGGAACTTACAGGGCCATTAGAGTGCTTAATAGAACAGGTTTTTTGATTAAATTACTGGAAACAGGTAATACAACAGTGAAAGCATTTAAGAATTTTCACTTGTTATCTATATGTTCCTAACAGACAGCTTTAAGAGGAGAAAACAGAGGTCTTAGGGGCAAAAGTTGAATCCCTGAGAATGACTGTTACAATAAAAACACAGTTTTGAATTGTAGCAATTAAGAATTACAATTCTGTCACTGTATATGAGGAAAACATATATAATAGCTCGGTTTGAGTCCAGGGTAAACATGGTTAAATCCTGGTACTATCCTTTCACCTTGCTATCAAGTGTAAAACATTAGAACAACTAAGAGAACAAAAGACTCAAAAACACATGACAAAGAGATTTGAGAATACTTGCTGTTTTATGCAACACCCTGGAATCCTGTAACATTCATCTTTCACCACAATACATCAAAGAACACCGAGCCTTGGAAATTCCATTCTTCCTTTGTATTAATTTTCTGAAAATGTTACAACGAGCTAGAGCTCTTCAAAAGAAAATAACAACCACCAACCAACCCCTTTCACTGCTGTGAAGGGTGAATATATACTTGTGGTCATTTACAAAATATCTGAGTCCTGAGTTATCTCAGATTTTACTTCCTTACCAACTATTTAAGATATTATGGGCACAATTTAATGCAGCATTGATTTACAGAGTACAGGCATTTTAATGCTCTGTCAGAAGATATTTTAGCCTTTGGAGACAGCTACGTCGGTCGAGATTTTCTGAGTAAATGCTGGAAAATCTGTCTTTAATGCTTTGTACGCTGTGTCTTGGACTTGTCACCTGTGATTGTGACTGTTGCTTGTGTTGAGCTCAATGGTCCTGCTGAGTTGGCTCAGCCTCTGCCTCTTTCCTGTAGATATTTTTCCTCAAAACTGTGACTGTGCATGATGCTTATTTGCCTGTAGGAACAGCGCTACTGATTCTGGCCTGACAGAACTGTTTGTGTCAAATTTCTCCAGGCATCCTGAGTGGGCAGTTGGTGTGCTAGGATTGCACCCAGAGTTTCATCTGCTTCTGTAAATTTGAAGAAGTTAGGTGGTGTGTCAAACAGATGGTCCACTTCATTCATTAGGAAAAACAGGTTTTCCACTCTGTCATACATACTTTGCCCTGTGGCTGGCCCTGGCTCTGCTGAAGTGCTGGGTGGTTGTGCAATTTCTGCCACTGCATGGGCATCAATCCTCTTGTTATAATTGTCCAGGGTGAGCAGTCTTCCTACACTGCTTAAGATGCTGGGGAGGCCTCTGTTCTGCAGAGTCACGAATTTTTCCAGGAATCTATTGATCTCAGTTTGCATATCCTGGGTCCTCCTCTCCAATGTTCCAACTAAGTTCCTTAATGTAACGACTCTCTTTGCTACAGCAATTGCTTCTGTCCTGTTAGTGATTCCCATGACAACTAATTGAGAGCTAGTCTTATAGTTCAGAGTGTTGATTATCCTTGTAGCAGCTTCTGGCATGTGTCCAAGGCTCGCCCTGGCTCTCTGTATTTCTTTATTTGCTTTAGTGATGAGCACCATTTGCTCATCCATGGTCTCAATATATTGCCACTGTTTGGCAATGGACCTTCCAATGTTGCTCCATAATACTGCTTTCATTTCAGCTGTCACCCTTTCTAGTGCAAGCTCCTTCTCTAGTTCAGCAATCCTCTTTTTAAGAGCTTTCACCTCTCTGTCTTTGGTTGCCTCATTCTGTTTGCTCCTGTCAAACCTTTCATTTACCTTAGTCAAGGTTTTCTTAAGCTCATCCAGCTCTTTCATTTGAGATTCCATGGCTTAGATCTCAGCTTGCAGCTTTTGCATGTCTAAGCTAGCAGCCTGTTCTGATTTTGTAGTTGTTGCTGCTGTGGATGGTGCCGTGGTTTCTGTTTGCTGAAGAGGAGGAGTAATCTTGGGAGGGGTTTCCTCAAGGTTTATTATGATAGGAGGAGGCTGGGAGGGTTGGCCCTCTTCTCTTTGCTTCAGTGTCTCCTGTAGTGCTGCCTTTGCAGCTTCAGTCTGTCCTAGCTGGTCCTGAGTCCTGACCAGCTCTTTATATAAGGACACCAACAGATCTGTAGCATCCTTCTCTTGCCTTTGCTGGGCGACTTCATCGGTCTGTGGATGGAGGGTGGCCGGGAGTTTGATCTTCTTTCTTAGGGCTGCCATGTCTGCATCCCTTATCTTCAGGAGCTCTTGAATGCCTTTGACATCTTTAGGGTCATGCCCTATCTCTATGATTACCTCTTCCAAGGACTTGATCCTATTGTCCTTGGCTTGTGATGAAGCTCTTTCTAACTCCAGCTGAGAAGCTGTGTTGTCTAGACTGCTCTTTAATTTATAATTTTCTAATGTCTCATCTGCCAAGGAGGCATACACCATTTCACCAGTCTGCTTATGCAGTTCAATCTTGTCCATGGGGTGTATGTCTTTGGCAAGAACCTCCATGTTGGTTCTCAGATAGTCCGAGGTGGACTGAGGCTGCAAAGCTGTAGGCATGAAGTGGCTCATTATCATTTTGCCTTCGCTCACATCGAAAGCAGACATGAGTCTCTGTTGGTTGCTAGGAGCTAGGTTCAACAAGTGATCATATAGCTGCACTTTTATTGGATCACTCCTCCTTTTTATGTCAATGAATTGCTGTTTTATACTTGACTGTCCTTTTCTTGTTTCACTGGAGGAGCTGACCTCTCCTCCCATTGTCATGTCATGTCCTCGCTGGGATGAGCTGGCCGAAAGTTCTCCACTGGGTGGGCCCATACCCATGGCTTGCCTTACTGCAATGTCCTCCTCTTGGGAGTCATTCAGTCTTTGTCTCTTCTCTCCCCTGATGAAAGATGAGGTGTGGGGGGTCTCTCTCTCCCTTTTCCTTGTCACATCCTCCTTTTGTGGTGTTTGGAGGACTGATGTGTCAACATTGGTGTCTGTCCTGGGAGGCACATTTGTTTGAGGCTGCTGCTCGGTACTGCCAGGTTGATCTGTCCCCTTTTCCTGCTGTAAGGGCTGCTCACTGGACTGTGCTTTTTCTTGTTGCTGTCCCAGCTCTTGCTGTTCCATTTCCTCTTGCTGCTGTAGCAAGGTGTCCACTTGTTCCTCTGTCAATACAGGTGGCTGTTCCACCTATTTACCTTTGTCTTTGCTTGCTGCCTGGGATGTCTTCTCAGTGGTTTGCTGCTGTGCTGCTGAAGATCCAGCAGCTGTTCCACTTTGCTTTCTGTAGGAGTAGGGCACCTGTGCACAAGTTTCCAAGTCAGTTTCCTTTTGTACATTCCTGGCTTCTTTCTCAAGCAGTTCTACCTCAGTGAGTTGTTCTATTAGTGTACCCTCTTCCCAATCTAGTGCATTGGCATACTTTTCTATTTCCGGTTGTCTTTTATGTGCATAGTTGCCCAGTCTGTATCTAATTCTCCTGAGGGAAATACTATGATTGGGGTCATAAGGAATCCACTCAAAACTGGTCTGCAATCTGAGGCCTTCCAGCATGCTGTGTGCCTCTTTCCATCCTTCCTCTTTCTTGTTATACAGGAAGGAACCTAGCTGACTTCTTACCTTCAATTGTGACTTCTTGTTTCTACTCTGAAAGTGAAGGTAATCTGAGTTCCCAAACTGCCTGAAATACTCCAGGGCAAAAAGCCTCATGGGGACATACCTTGGCAATCTAAATGGGTTCAATTCACAGCCATATATCCTAATGACTGTGTGGTTCTGGTAGAAGTACCAGTTGCCAATGTTGTAGGATTTGTTCAGATGTAGAATCCTCCTCATTTCATCGGTTAATCTAGGAGGAGGAGTACCTTGCAGAACTGTTAGGGCCGGATGAACAAATAGATCAATGAACTCACAGTATGTATAGGGTGATACTGAGGTAAAATGAAACACAGAGGTCCAGAAAACAACTGATCTTGGGCTTCCTTGGGCATTGAGTGGCCTCAAAGGAACTGAGAAGGTAGCTGGCTGATAGAAAAGAAATAAATGATAGATATATGAGGAGTACCTAAACAGCCTCTCCCTTTTCAAATTCATGAACTGATCATGGATTTTCTCTGCTATGTAAGTTGCATAATCATATTGCACAGCTGGAGGCTTACCAGGGGCAAACATGGACAGCATTGCCATTATACTTTCATCTACATCTTCTAGCCCCCTGAACCCTAGGACATAGCTAATTAGGTCCACCAGCATTCTGCCCAACTCATTCAGACAATGGTACCCAATAGGAGGGGTTCTGACTGTTTCAGAGCCTGATATGACGAACAGTTGGTTGATTTTGATAATCTGGTCACTGGACAGCTTGATCCCTGTGTTAATTAGATTCTGCATGGACAGAGGGGTCAATTTCTTGGCTGTATTGAAGTGCAGCATCTGGTTTATGCTCTCTGGGGTGATCTGGAACAGGACTAGGCCTGTGGGGCTTATGACTGCCCTTTGGCTGGGGTCATAGCATTCCTGGCAGCTGTAAATGAGCTCTGGCATTGGATTGACTTGGGGAAGGTTGTATATGGGCAAATTTGACTCCCAAATCCCCAAGATATCTGCTCCACTATGGTGCTGGGCTCTTAGTTCATTCAGCATTAACACATTATACTTGGTTCCCATAGGAAACCAATCCAGCATTTGGTAGTCCATGTCTCCCAGGGCTTTCCATGCCAGTTCTTGGTGAGGAGCATTGATGGGCTTGATGTTCAGTGCAATAGGGGTCTCCATAGCTGTTCAAGTTACTAGAATTGCAAATAGACAGGTGGAATGGTGAAAACACAGTCTGGAGACAGTCTTCTGTGGAAACGGTTGAGGTTTTGAGTATTCAAGGGGAATTCTCTCAGTAGCAATTGAAATACTACTGGATTCTAGTGATAGAATCTCTCTGTGGTGTGACTGAACTCTCTAACAGGGTGGAATATGTCTATTAGCAATTTCTGCCGGGAAAACGCAGAATTACAGAGGTTTTTAATGAGAATTGCAGGTTTTTAGAGCTCTGCCAGCGTTTCTTGGCCCTCACAGTGACAATGCTGGATGAATGAAAGGGAATGAACGGTGTAAATCTAGTCTTTATGGTCCCATTATCCCTGTGAGCAATTTTGAGCTAAATGAAGGTCGTATGGAGGGCGAAATGGTCTAAATACCTGTAATCCGACGAGCAGAGGTTGAAACACAGGTACACAGGTGCTTTTTGAGAAGGTCGCCCGGGCAAATCAACTGGCTGGCGAAAATTCGAGCTCAAACGGTCAAGCAAAGCGCACAGTAAAAACACAGTGTAAATGGTAAAAATACGGGAAAATTTGGTAAATATGGCTCATTTTACCATTTGGCGCTTTTTTCTGCTGACGTCAGCATGACGTCATTGGTGGGTCATGGTGAGGTGGCGTCAGCTGACGTCATCAGGCGACGTGGCGGTGGGCGACTGGTCAACGGTTTAGGCGAGGTGGCAGCCCAGTCAGCAGTGAGGTGGGCCAATAATATAAGCGGGTACGGGCAGGCAACGACGTGGCGATGAATTAACGGCGGGCAAGTTGCGGTTAACGTGCAGCGGTCACGGTTAAGGGCTTAACCGTTGCAGTCTCCCGGGGCGGTTAAGGTACGGCGCGATGGATGTCAGAGCGGGCTCCGAGATAGTTTAACGCCCGACGCGTGGAGGAGGCGTGACAAGGCGCAACGTCACTTCCCCGGAAGTTAACGTGCGGTCACGGGAGGCGCTCCGATATTGCTGTAGGCCGTCGGATCTGGTGGGCTTGATCCGACGGCTGGCGGAGGGATAACATGCGCCTTCAATATTACGGGCGGAAAAATCAAAATTTGTGGGTTTGTGTGGGTTTTTTCAAATGTTTGTTTAAACCACAATGCGGTAGGATCGGGGAATGTGCCAGAGGCGGGAATTTGACCTTTGCAAAGGTTTTACAGGCAAAATGGATTTCAGAGAGTGGGTTTTAGCAGTGCAGGGGTGATTTGAAGGTAAATCGACTTGCAGTAGAGGGGAAATGGGTGGAATAGGTTCACCAAAGTGGCCAGATGCCATTTGGTCCCTTTTTTGAAAAATACACGGCTATTATGCCTAGGGGAGGGAATATACATAAGATTTGGGGTTTTATACACTTTAGTGTTAATAGTATTAGGGGTGGGGTAAGATAAGGGATGTTATATAGTAGAATTAGGAGTTAATATGAATGAAGAAGGGGGATTTAGAAAGGGGTGTTAGTGATGGTTTAGAGAGGGAAAGAGAAGAAGTTAGTGATGCTCTTTGCTGTAATTTCCTGGAATTCACCACTTTGTTTGCTGATAGATCAATTGCCTTGGCAAGAGACCTATTGATACTTGTGTAATGGTGATCATATTTTTTCTGCAACCACAACTGCCTACCCAACTATTTTGCCTAGCATTTTTTGTTTCTTCTTGGAGGGGCACTTGAACTTGCAACCCTCAATTGCCTTTTCTTTTCTTTGGCTTTTTTCCTCTTTTCTCTCTATCTACTTCTACCCTTATGTCTTCCAAGGTCCCAGATTAAACTTTTGGAAACCTTTGTTTCTCTACCTGAACTACTTGTCTGCCAAGATTAAGCTGTTTGGACAGACCTTTTTTCTCTATTCTACAACTCAAAATTGAAACATGGCATGATCCAGATTAAACTGTTGAATCATCCACAAAAATTGAAACAAGGTCCTCAATACTAGAAACACTTTACCCAGCTCTTGCTCTCTAAGAAATATGGGATCTTTGGGATACCAAAGCAGAGCATATTTGGCTTTTCTCTTGCCAATCATGAAATATGAAACCTATTACTATAGGTATCCAACAGTGGCTCCACATGGGGATGGTTTTTCTTTTGAAAGACCAAGAACAGCAGGTCAGATTGCCTTGTTGCATGACTGCCCATCTTTGTCTTTAAAATCTGCTGCATATAATCTGTCAAAATTAGTGTGCTTCTTTCTTGGAGAGCCTCTGATTCTATCTGCCTGTTGCTGCTAGGTGCAGCATTTGGGAAAACCTCTTTATACAATTTAAATCACAAGAGAATATGTACAATTGCATATATACAATGAACCTCTGAATTTCTATCATAGTGAACAGTCAAAATAGTGCTTCAGCATCCTGCCATTGACAGGACCTTCATCCAGCTCAGTTATAGTCAAGCTTTTTAGGAAGTAGGTGTTATTACCTTGTACTGCTTGGACAGCAAATGGTCCTTTCCATAAAGAATCAAACTTCCCATGTTTTCCTTTCTCTTCTCTTCTTGCATCCCACTTTAAAACTTTGTCCCCCACATTGAAATCTTCAGCTTTAGTTCTTCTGTCAAAGGCCTTTTTCAGTTTCTCTTGTAGTATCTGCACTCTGCTGAAAACTTGTTCTCTGGTCTGCTGTAGACAAATTATCTGGTTAATCCTTCTTTGCATGTCATTAGGCTCTGCTTGGCTTTCTTGTAGAAGTTTCATAACTGGCACTCCTAGTGATGAAGGAAATCTGGCCTCTAATCCATAGACTAACTCATATGGGCTGGTCCCAATTGATCTTTTGGTGGTTAATCTGTCTGCCCATAAAGCATTTACTAGTTTCTTATGCCAGTTCTTTTTGTTCTCTTCCAGCACTTTCTTTATGATGTTTATCAGGCTTTTGTTTGATGATTCAGCGAGACCATTTCCTTGAGGATAGTAAGCTGTAGAATGGCCCAAAGTAATGTGAAATTTATGGCAAAAGTTTACCATCTTCTTGGATCTGAAGGCAGCAGCATTGTCTGTTATTATCTTGTCTGGGCAGCCAAATCTAGCCAGTATATTGTTCTCCAAAAATTGAATGATTACTGAATCATTTGCTTGTCTGCATGGGGCAGCTTCAATCCACTTGGTGAAGTAGTCTGTTGCTGTTAGAATCCATCTGTGTTGTCCTGAAGATGAGGGGTGAATTTCTCCGATGAAATCCAAGCCCCATTGTTGAAAAGGTCTCTCTGTTGCAATGGGCCTCAAAGGGAGTGGCAGCAATTGTCTTTTGCCTTCAAACAGTTGGCACTTGTGGCATGATGTTGTGAATTTCTTCATATCTGAGAACATAGTGGGCCAGTAATAACCAGCCCTTAATATCTTGTCCACAGTGGACTTCCAGTACAAATGTCCACCACAGTCTCCAGCATGGAATTCTTGCATAATATTGTCAGTTTCATTCTCAAGAAGACAGTGCAGCAAAATACCTTCGTGGTTTTTCCAGAGTAGATTCTCATCTATCACACAAAATTTAGATGTTTTCATTTTTAGGAACCTAGACTTAGTTCTGGACAGTCCTGGGGGAGCACACAGGTTTTGTAACACATAACAGATATCAGAGTACCAGGGAGATTGTTCAAAGGCTACATTGATCTTTGGAGTCGCCAGCTCTGTTTCACTGTCCATTTGGTTGATATCTAAAGCTCGGAAATTTGCTTCTGTCATTAACTTGGCCAAACCTTGCCCTTTTATCAGCTTTGTAGGCTTTATTTCAATGTCAAATTCAAGTATGTTTGCAATCCATTTTCCTCTCCTTCCCTCTAAGTTTTCTTGTGTGAGAATGTCTTTGACAATAGGACTTGGTACATAAGCTACAACATGGGAGTAAAGGATGTAAATCCTAAAGTCTTTGATGGCTTTGATCAAGGCATAGGCTTGTTTCTCCATTATTTGGTACTTTAGGGGGGCATCCCTAAGAGCTCTGCTGAAAAAAGCAATGGGCTTTTCATTCCCTTGGTCATCTTTCTGCAATAAAACAGCAGCAATAGTGTGTTGGGAGGCAAAGGAGAAAATGACGAAGTCTCTGTCAAACTGAGGGTTAGTTAACACTGGGGTTTGAGTCAAGGCCAATTTTATACTTTCAAAAGCTTGTTTTGCTTCAACAGTCCATTTGACCTTTGAATCTTTCTTTAGCATATTGTTTAATAATCTGATTAACTCTGCTAAATTTGGGATAAACCTTCTCAAAAAGTTGATTTTTCCCAAGAATCCTTGCAGCTCTTTGACATTCCTTGGGTGAGGCATTTGTAGGATAGCTTGTATCCTATCTGGATCAATTCTTATGCCATCTTTCGAAATGATGTGTCCTAGAAGTTTCCCTTCTTCTAAACCAAATAAAGACTTCTTGGGGTTTAAGGAAATACCATATTTCCTGCATGTTATGAAGATTTGTCTCAGATGTTTCAAGTGTTCTTGGTCAGATTTTGAAAAGGGTGTAAGATCATCTAAGTAAATGACCAAGAAATCATGAATTTCCTTTGCAAAAGCAATGTCCATTGCTCTCTGAAATGTTGCCCCTGCATTTTTCAATCCAAAGGGCATCTTCACATACTTGAAAGTACCCCATGGGGTAGTAAATGCAGTCTTGTCTTGATCATCAGGGTGTACCAGGATTTGATTGAAACCTGAGAAGCCATCCAACAATGATATTCTTGAGGCTCCTACTACTCTTTGAAGGATGTGGTCCATTTTGGGTAAGGGATAATTGTCTTTGAGTGACACTAGGTTCAAATTTCTTAAGTCTACACAAAGTCTAATCTCACCAGTTTTCTTTCTTGTAGGGACCAAATTTGAAATCCACTCAGAAAACCTGATTGGTGCTATGATCCCAGCTTTGAACATTTTTTGTAATTCCTTTTCAATGGAAGGAAGAAGCACAGGATTAATTCTTCTCAATTTCTGTTTGAATGGTTTTTGATCAGGCTTGAGGGGAATGGTGTGCTGGATAACAGAGGTATCATAAGACTTCAAGTCTTCATAACCCCAGGCAAAGACATCTTGGAATTCTTTAAAGAGATCAACATATTTGGGTTTTTGATCAGGGGGCAAAGCAGCAGACAGCTTTATTATTTTAGGCTTGTCAGTGGTACCAATGTTACATTCTTCAATTGTTGCATCTAATGGTTGCATCTTTGGTTTCCTGGGGACATCATTTGAGTCAAAAATGTCCTCTAGTGGGGTAAGGCCTGCTGGAAGAAGATTGTCTTTGAGTTGTATGATTTCATCTTCAGCGTTGCTCAGCTCTTCACAGTCAATTTGGTGAATTTGCTGAATGTTTTCTTTGTCGAAAATGGTTGGACTAAGTAGTTGTTTTGCTGTCCTAGGTGACATTGGGTGGGCAGACTGTTGAAACTGTAATTGTGATTGACTTGCCCATCAACTGTTTGAGATTGACTTGCTGTCTCAAGGTCAATATTTAATCCTGTAAACTCTTGTTGCAAAGTTAAAAAGTTGTTTATTTGCCTATCATTCTCAAATACTTGCCATTCTTTGACATTGTTTGGAATAGAAGGCCTATATTTGACTTCTGCTGTGAAACAATTGTTGGGTTGTAGTGGGAATTTGAAGGTGCTGGCAAATGTTGCCAAGCTGTGAGCATGGAGATTGTGGCCCCTAGGAATCTTTGTGAGAACAAACTCGGAGAAAGTTTCTAGTATTTCAATTACAGCAGACCTATAGGACCTTAATCTTTTGTCATTGGTGACAAAATCCCCTTTTACTTGTTGAATTACTAGATCAGAGTCCCCCATGATTGAGAGGCTATGTGCTTGTAATGATTTTGCAATCTTGAGGCCTAGTAGCAGAGCTTCATATTCTGCCATATTGTTAGTGCATTTAAAGTTCAATCTATAAGCCCGGCCTTGTGCACAGGCTTTCTCTTTGTTATGTATCCATACTCCAGCTCCTGCCCCTAACTTGTTAACTGAGCCATCAAACTCTAGGACCCACAGACTATCTTGCTGGTCAGGAGATTTTAAATTCTTTTCATGGGATGGCCATGTGAGCATGAGTTGAGGTTTCTTTTCCCATTTGTCTCCTAGGATAATTTCATCATTTGTTTGACAATTTTTGACAACTAAAGGAGGGTGAATGGGTATTGTTGGGCTGATTAAATTTTGGCAGGTGCCACTTGTTTGATCGATGTTTTGTTCTTGTATGGGTGTTTCGGTCTTAATGTCATTGCTTAAGGAATTTGTGCTGTCATTGAAAAGGATGAAGGAGTCTATGTCCGAGTGGACAGCATATATTGGAAAATTTTGAGGCTTTTCTTCACTGCTGACCATATATTTCATGAGTGTTTCCCTATAAAGTCTCTTGGGTTGTCCAAAGACAGAGATGGTTGCATATGACATGTCTAATTGCAGGGAGCCTTGGAGCTTGGCTCCCCATGATCTTGATAGGAGCATTCCATATTTGGGTGGGATATCAGCAACAACAACATCCATTAGAATGGTTTTGTTGGGGAATTGAACCAGGGACACACATAAATCCTTAATTAGGCCCAAGCATTTGACTTGACTAGAATCAAAAGAAAACAGGTCTTTGTATGGTCTTGTTATATCCAAGTTTAATCTTTCCATGACTGCTTTTGGCATAAGGTTGTGAGATGCACCTGAGTCAAACATTGCATTATGCAGTATTTTATCATGAACATGCAAGCTGACATAAAAAGGCAAAACTCCTGTGACTACTGTTTTTCCATCTACCTCTGGGCCAAACAGTAATTCTGGAGTGTCATCTAGCACATTTACATCATCTTTGTTGTTGGTGAGCTGAAGGGATTTTTTGATCTGTTGCTTATATATGTCATGCTTGGCTAGCTCTGAAAGGGGAATTGCTATCTTTAACTTTCCAATTTCTGTTCCTAGGTCAAAAGGTTTATCCACCTGAATTTTAGAGTCACGGATAGCAGTCCTTTCTCTGTTCATTGAATCTTCTTGTTGGATTTCATCTTGATTTTGGAGCCTGCCCCTCATGTTGATGTCTTGAGGGGTAATGTTCGGACTTGGGTGGGATGATGAGGTTGCCAAGGGTTGTTGTGGTGTGGACGGTATTTCAGTGACCTCCTCAACCACTACTTCTTTTGTAGGTAAGTTTGTTTTGTCATTAGGTTCAGTGACTAAGGTTTCTTTAGATTGCTGTTTCTCCTTTATCTTTCAGGCTGATTTGCATTTACAGTCCGACTTCTTAGTTTGTATTGTTTATGGACTTCATAGACAGCAGTATCATACCCTTGTTTAAAGTCAAAAGACTCTCCTGATTGTGTTTGGAATGTTTTGTTTTCATCCTCCTCATGGTCTTCTTGTGTTAAGAAAACATGGCTTTTACCATCCAGACCTATTAAGTTGATGTCAGGATCTTCATTGAGCTGATTAGCTGAAGAAGTTTCTGCATAATTTTCTTGAAAAGGGGGTCTGATATCTTGGTCAGCGCCTGTCTTCCCTATATTGGGGTTCTGTGTTCTCCTAAAATTTGGGTTTCTAGGAGGATTGTTTTGTGGTGCCTCCCATGATGACTTTCTTTCAACTGATTCCACTCTTTCACCTAGTCTCTTCATGCTGTTTAGTATTGCATCCAACTTTTGATCAAAACCTGAGGGCTCTTCTTTGAAACCAACCTTCTTTTCCAGCTTTGCCCTGTTTCTTTTGGCAATTAGGTTGGCCTCTACAGTGACTGCAACTCTTTGGGCTTCTGCAAGGGTTGGAGGGTCTCTTTCTCTCAACTGATAGGCCATATCAGAATCAAAACCATCAGGGAAGTTATAAAGGGCCAAATCAGGAGGGGGCCTTAAGTTCTGGGGAATAGCATTGTATATGTTGTTAAACCTAGCACAATACTCCAACACCGTTTCTTGGGGACCTCTTTTAATAGTGTTATATTCACCAAGTATATGGTGCGGATCTCTCTTTTTCTCCCATCTGTTGGTGAATTCCTGGTATAGAACTTCAGGGGTTGCAATGGAATTTGCATTTAAGGATCTAAACCAAGTTCTAACATCCCCAGTTAAGCTTTGAACAAAAATTCTCATCCTAACACTGTCATCATCTATTTCATAGGTCTCAAAGTGGTCTTGCATCTTTTTAGCATGCTGGATGGCTGTCAAAGGGCCATGGGAGTCAAAAAATGAGAGTCTAGTTTGGTAGTCTTGGGGTAGAGCTGGAGCATTGGCTGGTATCTGCAGCGGTGCATATCTGTTAGCCATGTTTATGGGATTTATAGGGTTAATAGGAACAAATGGGACAACAGGGATTACAGGTGTAACCGGGTTAAGAGGATGGGTAATAAGTGGGGAACTGGTTGAGGGAGTGTGTGCAGATGGTGAAGATGGGAGAGAAGGGCTGTGAGGTGTTGATGATGAGCTAGGGGAATTAGGTGTGGAACGGAAAAGGACTTTACAAGGAGTTGAAATGAGGATAGGTTGGTCTAAACTTATATCTGAATCAGCAAGCTTCTCCTGCTTTTGCTGTCTCCTTATGTTCTTTGGTATGATATTTGGGTTATCGACGATGATGGGTTGATTAGGGTCAGGGTTTGCCCTAGTGTGCCTTGGGTTTCTTTTGGGAGCCAGCTTCTAAGTATTCTTTAGAACTTTATACAGAAAGTTTTGTATGTACAAGGACTAGGTAAGAATTCTGGAATGACTATATATTTCTCAAAGCTAGTATGAAGTTTCCCTAGTTAGCTCTTCCCTAAAGCTGTCCCTGTGTTTACAGAAACAGTCCTGAGGCCTCTTGGCTAGTTTCAGGCTTGATGGTAGCTTTTGGAAATAGATAGTAATTGAAGAAACCTTAAGTCCCCAGTGGAGTCGCCATTTATGTTAACACCCAGGTTGTTCCCTATGACTCCCAAGGGAATACGGCCGGGGTAACCACTAACCAATCTTTGGATCACTGTTCCTAGCCAAACTGTGATCAGAGAGGGCTCTCTCTTTATGATTTGCAACTGTTTGTAATAGGGTTTTAGGCTAGCTTTTATGTACTGATTTTTTGTTTATGTTTGGTTGATGAAACTCCTTTTAGATTCTATTGATGTAGTTTTCAGAGAGGTTGAATACCATTGGGCAATGGAGTCTGTGGCTATAAGTGTTTGAAACTTTGAGATGAAAGATGGAACTTACAGGGCCATTAGAGTGCTTAATAGAACAGGTTTTTTGATTAAATTACTGGAAACAGGTAATACAACAGTGAAAGCATTTAAGAATTTTCACTTGTTATCTATATGTTCCTAACAGACAGCTTTAAGAGGAGAAAACAGAGGTCTTAGGGGCAAAAGTTGAATCCCTGAGAATGACTGTTACAATAAAAACACAGTTTTGAATTGTAGCAATTAAGAATTACAATTCTGTCACTGTATATGAGGAAAACATATATAATAGCTCGGTTTGAGTCCAGGGTAAACATGGTTAAATCCTGGTACTATCCTTTCACCTTGCTATCAAGTGTAAAACATTAGAACAACTAAGAGAACAAAAGACTCAAAAACACATGACAAAGAGATTTGAGAATACTTGCTGTTTTATGCAACACCCTGGAATCCTGTAACATTCATCTTTCACCACAATACATCAAAGAACACCGAGCCTTGGAAATTCCATTCTTCCTTTGTATTAATTTTCTGAAAATGTTACAACGAGCTAGAGCTCTTCAAAAGAAAATAACAACCACCAACCAACCCCTTTCACTGCTGTGAAGGGTGAATATATACTTGTGGTCATTTACAAAATATCTGAGTCCTGAGTTATCTCAGATTTTACTTCCTTACCAACTATTTAAGATATTATGGGCACAATTTAATGCAGCATTGATTTACAGAGTACAGGCATTTTAATGCTCTGTCAGAAGATATTTTAGCCTTTGGAGACAGCTAAGTCGGTCGAGATTTTCTGAGTAAATGCTGGAAAATCTGTCTTTAATGCTTTGTACGCTGTGTCTTGGACTTGTCACCTGTGATTGTGACTGTTGCTTGTGTTGAGCTCAATGGTCCTGCTGAGTTGGCTCAGCCTCTGCCTCTTTCCTGTAGATATTTTTCCTCAAAACTGTGACTGCGCATGATGCTTATTTGCCTGTAGGAACAGTGCTACTGATTCTGGCCTGACAGAACTGTTTGTGTCAAATTTCTCCAGGCATCCTGAGTGGGCAGTTGGTGTGCTAGGATTGCACCCAGAGTTTCATCTGCTTCTGTAAATTTGAAGAAGTTAGGTGGTGTGTCAAACAGATGGTCCACTTCATTCATTAGGAAAAACAGGTTTTCCACTCTGTCATACATACTTTGCCCTGTGGCTGGCCCTGGCTCTGCTGAAGTGCTGGGTGGTTGTGCAATTTCTGCCACTGCATGGGCATCAATCCTCTTGTTATAATTGTCCAGGGTGAGCAGTCTTCCTACACTGCTTAAGATGCTGGGGAGGCCTCTGTTCTACAGAGTCACGAATTTTTCCAGGAATCTATTGATCTCAGTTTGCATATCCTGGGTCCTCCTCTCCAATGTTCCAACTAAGTTCCTTAATGTAACGACTCTCTTTGCTACAGCAATTGCTTCTGTCCTGTTAGTGATTCCCATGACAGCTAATTGAGAGCTAGTCTTATAGTTCAGAGTGTTGATTATCCTTGTAGCAGCTTCTGGCATGTGTCCAAGGCTCGCCCTGGCTCTCTGTATTTCTTTATTTGCTTTAGTGATGAGCACCATTTGCTCATCCATGGTCTCAATATATTGCCACTGTTTGGCAATGGACCTTCCAATGTTGCTCCATAATACTGCTTTCATTTCAGCTGTCACCCTTTCTAGTGCAAGCTCCTTCTCTAGTTCAGCAATCCTCTTTTTAAGAGCTTTCACCTCTCTGTCTTTGGTTGCCTCATTCTGTTTGCTCCTGTCAAACCTTTCATTTACCTTAGTCAAGGTTTTCTTAAGCTCATCCAGCTCTTTCATTTGAGATTCCATGGCTTGGATCTCAGCTTGCAGCTTTTGCATGTCTAAGCTAGCAGCCTGTTCTGATTTTGTAGTTGTTGCTGCTGTGGATGGTGCCGTGGTTTCTGTTTGATGAAGAGGAGGAGTAATCTTGGGAGGGGTTTCCTCAAGGTTTATTATGATAGGAGGAGGCTGGGAGGGTTGGCCCTCTTCTCTTTGCTTCAGTGTCTCCTGTAGTGCTGCCTTTGCAGCTTCAGTCTGTCCTAGCTGGTCCTGAGTCCTGAGCAGCTCTTTATATAAGGACACCAACAGATCTGTAGCATCCTTCTCTTGCCTTTGCTGGGCGACTTCATCGGTCTGTGGATGGAGGGTGGCCGGGAGTTTGATCTTCTTTCTTAGGGCTGCCATGTCTGCATCCCTTATCTTCAGGAGCTCTTGAATGCCTTTGACATCTTTAGGGTCATGCCCTATCTCTATGATTACCTCTTCCAAGGACTTGATCCTATTGTCCTTGGCTTGTGATGAAGCTCTTTCTAACTCCAGCTGAGAAGCTGTGTTGTCTAGACTGCTCTTTAATTTATAATTTTCTAATGTCTCATCTGCCAAGGAGGCATACACCATTTCACCAGTCTGCTTATGCAGTTCAATCTTGTCCATGGGGTGTATGTCTTTGGCAAGAACCTCCATGTTGGTTCTCAGATAGTCCGAGGTGGACTGAGGCTGCAAAGCTGTAGGCATGAAGTGGCTCATTATCATTTTGCCTTCGCTCACATCGAAAGCAGACATGAGTCTCTGTTGGTTGCTAGGAGCTAGGTTCAACAAGTGATCATATAGCTGCACTTTTATTGGATCACTCCTCCTTTTTATGTCAATGAATTGCTGTTTTATACTTGACTGTCCTTTTCTTGTTTCACTGGAGGAGCTGACCTCTCCTCCCATTGTCATGTCATGTCCTCGCTGGGATGAGCTGGCCGAAAGTTCTCCACTGGGTGGGCCCATACCCATGGCTTGCCTTACTGCAATGTCCTCCTCTTGGGAGTCATTCAGTCTTTGTCTCTTCTCTCCCCTGATGAAAGATGAGGTGTGGGGGGTCTCTCTCTCCCTTTTCCTTGTCACATCCTCCTTTTGTGGTGTTTGGAGGACTGATGTGTCAACATTGGTGTCTGTCCTGGGAGGCACATTTGTTTGAGGCTGCTGCTCGGTACTGCCAGGTTGATCTGTCCCCTTTTCCTGCTGTAAGGGCTGCTCACTGGACTGTGCTTTTTCTTGTTGCTGTCCCAGCTCTTGCTGTTCCATTTCCTCTTGCTGCTGTAGCAAGGTGTCCACTTGTTCCTCTGTCAATACAGGTGGCTGTTCCACCTGTTTACCTTTGTCTTTGCTTGCTGCCTGGGATGTCTTCTCAGTGGTTTGTTGCTGTGCTGCTGAAGATCCAGCAGCTGTTCCACTTTGCTTTCTGTAGGAGTAGGGCACCTGTGCACAAGTTTCCAAGTCAGTTTCCTTTTGTACATTCCTGGCTTCTTTCTCAAGCAGTTCTACCTCAGTGAGTTGTTCTATTAGTGTACCCTCTTCCCAATCTAGTGCATTGGCATACTTTTCTATTTCCGGTTGTCTTTTATGTGCATAGTTGCCCAGTCTGTATCTAATTCTCCTGAGGGAAATACTATGATTGGGGTCATAAGGAATCCACTCAAAACTGGTCTGCAATCTGAGGCCTTCCAGCATGCTGTGTGCCTCTTTCCATCCTTCCTCTTTCTTTTTATACAGGAAGGAACCTAGCTGACTTCTTACCTTCAATTGTGACTTCTTGTTTCTACTCTGAAAGTGAAGGTAATCTGAGTTCCCAAACTGCCTGAAATACTCCAGGGCAAAAAGCCTCATGGGGACATACCTTGGCAATCTAAATGGGTTCAATTCACAGCCATATATCCTAATGACTGTGTGGTTCTGGTAGAAGTACCAGTTGCCAATGTTGTAGGATTTGTTCAGATGTAGAATCCTCCTCATTTCATCGGTTAATCTAGGAGGAGGAGTACCTTGCAGAACTGTTAAGGCCGGATGAACAAATAGATCAATGAACTCACAGTATGTATAGGGTGATACTGAGGTAAAATGAAACACAGAGGTCCAGAAAACAACTGATCTTGGGCTTCCTTGGGCATTGAGTGGCCTCAAAGGAACTGAGAAGGTAGCTGGCTGATAGAAAAGAAATAAATGATAGATATATGAGGAGTACCTAAACAGCCTCTCCCTTTTCAAATTCATGAACTGATCATGGATTTTCTCTGCTATGTAAGTTGCATAATCATATTGCACAGCTGGAGGCTTACCAGGGGCAAACATGGACAGCATTGCCATTATACTTTCATCTACATCTTCCAGCCCCCTGAACCCTAGGACATAGCTAATTAGGTCCACCAGCATTCTGCCCAACTCATTCAGACAATGGTACCCAATAGGAGGGGTTCTGACTGTTTCAGAGCCTGATATGACGAACATTTGGTTGATTTTGATAATCTGGTCACTGGACAGCTTGATCCCTGTGTTAATTAGATTCTGCATGGACAGAGGGGTCAATTTCTTGGCTGTATTGAAGTGCAACATCTGGTTTATGCTCTCTGGGGTGATCTGGAACAGGACTAGGCCTGTGGGGCTTATGACTGCCCTTTGGCTGGGGTCATAGCATTCCTGGCAGCTGTAAATGAGCTCTGGCATTGGATTGACTTGGGGAAGGTTGTATATGGGCAAATTTGACTCCCAAATCCCCAAGATATCTGCTCCACTATGGTGCTGGGCTCTTAGTTCATTCAACATTAACACATTATACTTGGTTCCCATAGGAAACCAATCCAGCATTTGGTAGTCCATGTCTCCCAGGGCTTTCCATGCCAGTTCTTAGTGAGGAGCATTGATGGGCTTGATGTTCAGTGCAATAGGGGTCTCCATAGCTGTTCAAGTTACTAGAATTGCAAATAGACAGGTGGAATGGTGAAAACACAGTCTGGAGACAGTCTTCTGTGGAAACGGTTGAGGTTTTGAGTATTCAAGGGGAATTCTCTCAGTAGCAATTGAAATACTACTGGATTCTAGTGATAGAATCTCTCTGTGGTGTGACTGAACTCTCTAACAGGGTGGAATATGTCTATTAGCAATTTCTGCCGGGAAAACGCAGAATTACAG
Source organism: Pinus tabuliformis (assembly GCA_031772625.1). Classification (NCBI taxonomy): domain Eukaryota; kingdom Viridiplantae; phylum Streptophyta; class Pinopsida; order Pinales; family Pinaceae; genus Pinus; species Pinus tabuliformis. The sequence continues at coordinate 65,608,904 of CM062810.1, read as the reverse complement.
AGGTTTTTAATGAGAATTGCAGGTTTTTAGAGCTCTGCCAGCGTTTCTTGGCCCTCACAGTGACAATGCTGGATGAATGAAAGGGAATGAACGGTGTAAATCTAGTCTTTATGGTCCCATTATCCCTGTGAGCAATTTTGAGCTAAATGAAGGTCGTATGGAGGGCGAAATGGTCTAAATACCTGTAATCCGACGAGCAGAGGTTGAAACACAGGTACACAGGTGCTTTTTGAGAAGGTCGCCCGGGCAAATCAACTGGCTGGCGAAAATTCGAGCTCAAACGGTCAAGCAAAGCGCACAGTAAAAACACAGTGTAAATGGTAAAAATACGGGAAAATTTGGTAAATATGGCTCATTTTACCATTTGGCGCTTTTTTCTGCTGACGTCAGCATGACGTCATTGGTGGGTCATGGTGAGGTGGCGTCAGCTGACGTCATCAGGCGACGTGGCGGTGGGCGACTGGTCAACGGTTTAGGCGAGGTGGCAGCCCAGTCAGCAGTGAGGTGGGCCAATAATATAAGCGGGTACGGGCAGGCAACGACGTGGCGATGAATTAACGGCGGGCAAGTTGCGGTTAACGTGCAGCGGTCACGGTTAAGGGCTTAACCGTTGCAGTCTCCCGGGGCGGTTAAGGTACGGCGCGATGGATGTCAGAGTGGGCTCCGAGATAGTTTAACGCCCGACGCGTGGAGGAGGCGTGACAAGGCGCAACGTCACTTCCCCGGAAGTTAACGTGCGGTCACGGGAGGCGCTCCGATATTGCTGTAGGCCGTCGGATCTGGTGGGCTTGATCCGACGGCTGGCGGAGGGATAACATGCGCCTTCAATATTACGGGCGGAAAAATCAAAATTTGTGGGTTTGTGTGGGTTTTTTCAAATGTTTGTTTAAACCACAATGCGGTAGGATCGGGGAATGTGCCAGAGGCGGGAATTTGACCTTTGCAAAGGTTTTACAGGCAAAATGGATTTCAGAGAGTGGGTTTTAGCAGTGCAGGGGTGATTTGAAGGTAAATCGACTTGCAGTAGAGGGGAAATGGGTGGAATAGGTTCACCAAAGTGGCCAGATGCCATTTGGTCCCTTTTTTGAAAAATACACGGCTATTATGCCTAGGGGAGGGAATATACATAAGATTTGGGGTTTTATACACTTTAGTGTTAATAGTATTAGGGGTGGGGTAAGATAAGGGATGTTATATAGTAGAATTAGGAGTTAATATGAATGAAGAAGGGGGATTTAGAAAGGGGTGTTAGTGATGGTTTAGAGAGGGAAAGAGAAGAAGTTAGTGATGCTCTTTGCTGTAATTTCCTGGAATTCACCACTTTGTTTGCTGATAGATCAATTGCCTTGGCAAGAGACCTATTGATACTTGTGTAATGGTGATCATATTTTTTCTGCAACCACAATTGCCTACCCAACTATTTTGCCTAGCATTTTTTGTTTCTTCTTGGAGGGGCACTTGAACTTGCAACCCTCAATTGCCTTTTCTTTTCTTTGGCTTTTTTCCTCTTTTCTCTCTATCTACTTCTACCCTTATGTCTTCCAAGGTCCCAGATTAAACTTTTGGAAACCTTTGTTTCTCTACCTGAACTACTTGTCTGCCAAGATTAAGCTGTTTGGACAGACCTTTTTTCTCTATTCTACAACTCAAAATTGAAACATGGCATGATCCAGATTAAACTGTTGAATCATCCACAAAAATTGAAACAAGGTCCTCAATACTAGAAACACTTTACCCAGCTCTTGCTCTCTAAGAAATATGGGATCTTTGGGATACCAAAGCAGAGCATATTTGGCTTTTCTCTTGCCAATCATGAAATATGAAACCTATTACTATAGGTATCCAACAGGAGGAATTGAAAATTCCGGTCTGGGGGCGTCAGGTATCTTGTCATAGAGCGTGCCAGACTGAGTATATACTAAGTCTAAATACTGGGCACGAGCAATAACCTGCTTCTCTGTTACGACCCCTCCCTTGGCCACATCTTCTGTTATAGCAGGAAGAAGCGACTTTATAAACCACTCAGCTAATAGCTGATCTGGAACATAAGTCTTTACCATTCTGCGACGACGACGCCACTCATGTATATGATCGGATATATGTGTGGCTGTTGTCTGCTTGAAATTGGTTAAGATCTCTGTTCCAGTTTCGTACCTTATTGGTAACTGAAAGTGGGTTAAGAAAGTCGTGGCTAGGGAACTGAAATTGTCGAAAGAGGCTCTAGGTAGTTCGATATACCATTTAGCTGCCGGACCTGTCAATGTCCTCTGAAAAAGGCGAAGCCTTATCGAATCATCGTTCAAGGTGTTCGACGAACACCACAGATGAAAAGTCATCACATGATTCGATGGGTCTTCGCCAGGATTTCCATTGAATTTAGGAATGTCCGATGGAAGCTTGTGAGGAATCGCTGGCCACCAATGGGCATAAGCAATTGGATCGTTCGTCAATCGATGTAAATCTGGTAATTCTAAAGTTGCCACGAATGGTAACTGTTGATTCAGGTTCGGCGAGGCGTACCCAGGATACGATGGAATCGCCTGAGCAGTAGGCCTTTGCATACCAGCATAATGCAATTGATGTTGGTATGACTGATACGGCTGGTGGACTTGACCACTGTAAAGCGGTTGATTTAACCCTTTTTGAATATAGGGTTGTCCACTATTCGCAAAGATCTGTTGCTTAGATCCTTGGTATACCTGCTGGAATTGTGGTTGTTGGTATTGCACCATCCACGGCTGTGAAGCCATGTTCTGCTGTGCTATACTAACCGATGGACCAAGATGTGGGGTAATTGTACCCGTTTGAACCTGTGTCGTCCCGGAAGTTGGCGATTGTGGTTGTGTCACAGGGTCAAGGGGCTGTTGCATTACAACCTGAGGTTGACACACAACAGGCATCGTTTGAACTTGCGACACGGTTACAATAGCTGGCGTCGTCGGGATGTTGGACATAGGTACACATTGTTGCATAGAATACACAACTCTTGGCTATTGGGGTAACATAGGTACCCAACCACTTGTCGTAACTCCAGCCAAACCTGAATACTGTTGAGAACTGCCGTATGGGTATCCTCCCGGAGGGGGTAATGAAAGGGCATATTGCCCCCCATACGGTAGCAATCCGGAGCTCAAGGGTATGGTTTGCCCTAGAGGACTGGATGGCCCAAATTGACCTCCATAGGGATCAATTTGTCTAGTTTCAACATAAGAATTACCGGATATTATTCCGGAAGAACAAACTGGAACAGACCACACTGTCGAAATAGTCCCTGGGTGGACTCCTTCTAGCTGTTGAGAGCTAGTTGGGATAGATGGTACACCGACAAACATTGTCGGAGTGGCGACAGGGGGTTCTGCCGTCGCTGTGTCGTTCGACACAGTCCTAGATGTCGACGGTTGCTCAGACATTTTAAGTCTATCCAATAAACTGCCTAGCGATTCTACAGGAACTTCCACTGGTGATGGACAAACTTCTGATGCGGAAGGAAAAAGAGTGACACCTACTCCAAAATGGGTTGGAGTACTTGCTTGCGGGTCCTCTACAATTTCCTCAATTGCAATCAAACCAGGTGGAAGAGGAAGACCGCCAGGTCCGTAAAAGATTTCTGGTGCCGAAGAAGGGGTTGTTTTGACAGCGACAGTTGTTTGAGTAACAAGTCTCTCTGGACCGGTTACAGATGGAACTGGTTCAGTAACACAAGTACTTGTTCTCAGACCAGGATCAGTGCTACTGTCCCTCTGTGGCTGTTGAACTTCTTCAATAGAGGCAGGGTTTCCAGAAATGCTTGGAGTAACCGGAATCTCAGATGTTGTTGGAACAGTTGTTCTAACTTTGATGGGAGATTTTGAACCGGTTAAGCGAGTTCGCTTTGTCCTTACAGTTTTAGATTCAGGAGACAAAGACGGTTGACTCGCAAGCCTCCGCGAACGACGGGGTTTCAATTGACTTTCTTCCACGGTTGCAGATTACTCGATCAACTAAAATATAAAAGGGGGAAGTCCGAATTGAATGAATTTTATTAGACGCTTTTAGACACAACTTGCTTTTTCAGTTTTAAAGAGTCGAGAAAAAGCTAAAGATGACTCTAGTCTCCTTCGATATTTTAACGAGCCCGAAGTGACAAATGCTCGGTTGGACTTTTTCTGTTATAGAGTCTGAAAAAGGCCAAAAGAAACTGCTCTGGAGATCTAGGCAGAGGGTGTGCCAAACCTTTCGCAAAACCACAGAATACGTTTTACGGTACGGGTGGTCGATCTTCGTGAATGCTGTGTTCACTGCATTGCGATCAGTAGGGCGGCCGACACGGCTTCCTAAGGATAAAAGATATATGCCTATAGGGGTCTCCCAATATATACGCGACGATATGTGGGAGCACAAGTCCGTATTAGTGCAATCGTCCCTCAGGAGGAATCACCCACCTTCTTAGAGATCGACAGTCACTACATTTAACGACGCCGGAACACGTCTCTACCTAGACCTCTACTGTGAGCGTTATGTTGCAAAGCGTTGTTAGGTTCATTCAAGATATTTTAAGTTGATCTTTTTAAAGTTTGTCTTTCAGGATCACCACGAGATGTATTGGTACAAATTCCTAAATGCAGCCTAAGATGATAAGCAAGCTTTATAATCTTTCAACTTTGAAAATCCTAGCTACTAAGGGAAAAGAGAGCGACTATCTTTTCTCAAAGAGCAATCAGCACACTCTAATGCACTCTTCCTAAATCAAACATGCAATTTTATCAAAATGCAAAATGCACAATGCAGGTGTTTGTTTTCACTTTCTTAGTATAAATGCCTACAAAGAAAGCTTTTTGCACAACTTCGAATTTGCTTTTAAATGACTGAAAATAAACAAGTTTACTTTTTCCCAAATCAGCAAGGGTAGAAGAGATTACAATCACTTTGTGATTTTTTGAAAGAAATACTTGTTTCGACACTTAAAAATGACAAATTCAAACCAATAAGCAAAAGCAAATGATAGATCAAACTGCAAACAGCCAATGAACTCTCTTCTAAGATCACAATCAATCACTCAATCAGATCTGAATCAAGGCCACAGGATGACTATTTTGCTCATGCAAAGGAAAACTGTAAATGACGCCACAAACACATAAAAAACACTTACAGTCTTTTTGTACAAAAATGAGGCTGAATACAAGCAAAGAAAAGGGATTACAGATGTGGTACCTATGGTGGTTAAAGGCTGCAAAAACAAAGATCAAAACAGGCAAAAGACAGCAAGGAACCCCAGTTGCACAAAGCCACACTGGTTCAGCGGAGGTACAACACTGTCAGTTTGACATTTAGCGCAAGTAGCCTTCACGGGACCTGCGTTGAAATGCAGACTGCCTTCACAGTGCCTGCGCTGAAAGGAGAAACTCTCGTCTCTCTTGGTTTCCGGGTCATAAAATGCTCAAAAATCAACTGTTTCAGGCCAAATCAGAAACACAAGCAAGGTATAAACAAAGGGATACTTTGAAAGGGTACTAAAGACTATCACAAAGGATCATCAAGTCATGTATGAGTCCATTGTTAAGATCATAGACAAAAACCCAGTAAAGGATCAAAGCAGCAACATTCTACTTTGCAAATCAGTTCGATTGTTGCCGTTGAGGCTATGAAGTAAACAATGATGCAAGCTCAAACAAAATGACTAAAACAAAGTTCGTCCCCAGTGGAGTTGCCAATTTGTTGTGGGGAAAAATGCCTATGCAGGACGATCCTATCCACCTAAGGCGTGATAGTGCCTTAGCAACAAACGAATGCAGCTACTTTGGTTTCTTTCCTTTATGAAAATGAAAAAGAGGAGATTGGTAGACTTACCGTTATCTTTTGGTTGTCCCTCGATCTAGATCCTCTCCGCTTTGTGTGTCCACAGCTACTTCCCTCCTCGCTTTTGCACCCACAAGATCACAAGAGAACAGCTACCTGTGACAAGAGAGCAGCTACATGCAACAAGAGAAGGACACAATACAAAGACAAATATCCATATTCATAAATGATTCAGGATTAGAAGTAAATCAAATACACTAATGCAAATCATACAATAAACACCAGCATATAGGAAAGAACCAAGAAGCTTTATTGATTGATAAACAGGGTTCAAGAAGAGATACAACCCATAGGGTTCCAACCCAGCATCTCCTTCCAAGCAGCAAGGAATTCCTTCTTCAGCCCCTTTCAAAAGCATAAACACCCAATGATCCAACCACAATCCAACAACAATTCTTTACAATACAATCCAACCCCCTTAGACCTCATGAGAGAGCTCTATATATAGGAGTTTTGGAGAAAGGATGAGTCAGCGTGAGACTTGCATGAAGCTGACTAGTGTCCTCTCCCACTTCAGTTCTTGAGTCCACTTGGAGATTCTTACTTCCACTTGGAGATTTGGAACCTCTTACTCATCACCAGTCGAATTCCCTGATCCAAGTGTCATTTTGGAAGCTTCCTGGGCATTGACACCTTGAGGAATGAGTCTGCCACTTGTCCAAGTACGCTCAGCGCAGGTGGCCTTCTTTGCAGTTGAAATTCAGCGCAGGTACAGAGTGGAGCACTTGACATTCAGCGCAGATGCTCAGTGGAGCAGTTGACATGATCCAGAAATTGCTTGTTTTTGAGTGTTTTCAGGTGGAGAACTTTTATAAACTTCTGTGGTTTGCTGGCCTTGTTCCTCTAGGGGTAGGAACAACATGTTTAGGGACTTTGGATCCCTTAATTATTGACATTTCATGCTCAGTGATGCAAGGCACAAAAATGTCTATAACAGGATCACTCTACAGAGAATTGTCCCTCATTACCTGGACTGAAAGCGGTATATAAGGAAGCGGAAGAAGAACCAGAAGCAGTGTATCTACTTAACCAGCGTCGACAGTGGCAGCCACGACAAACTGGTATGTTTTCAGACCCAGCTTCTTCTTTTCAGTATCCGCAATACAATACTCAACAGTATAATACGTGGCAAAGTCAGTTTCAACCCCCATTTCCAAATTGGTCATCACAGTCATACCCTTCTGCAAACCCGTGGCTAAATCAGACAAGCCAATCTGGCTGGTCGAATCCTCCTTATCCCCCACCATACTGGCAAAACAACCCTTATCCACCGCAATGGACTCCCCCCACTTCACAAAGTTCAAGCTGGCAGAATAACTGGCAGAGACCAACACAGCAGCCAGTAGGAAACATTCCTTTCCCTCAACCTACACTACCAGCTTTACAGCAAAACCCCCAATCTAATCTCAGACCCCAACTCCCAGCCCAGCCCAATCCCAATCCAAATAACAGACCAGTCCAAGCACTCCAAATTTTAGAAACACCAGAAGAAGGACCCGATCTGAGGGAGTGCAATGATCTGCAGTTAAGATCTGGGCGTATCATTCAAACAGAGGGAAACAAAACAGTTCAGATTGAAGATCAGTTACCTAGAGAACAGCTGTCACAGGAAGAGGATGAAAACAGAAAACAAACTCAGAATCAAGTAACTACATCCTCTCCCCCATTCCCAGAACGTTTAGTCATACCTCGACCTATACAGCAACCTAATTTTGACATTCTGGGAGAATTACAAAATTTGTACATAAAAATCCCGTTCCTTCAGGCCATTCAGGACATCCCAATATACGCTAAAACTATTAAGGAACTGTGCATAAAAAGACCAAGAAGGAATGTCATAGATAATCCAAGAGTTCAAGTAATCGGCACTTTATCTAACCTATTATCAGGAAAGGAAACACCTATTAAGTATGAAGACCCAGGAAACCCAATAGTAACTGTTCAAATTTATGGCCAAACCTTAACCAATGCCTTAGTTGATCTTGGAGCTGCAATCAATATATTGACCACCTCTACTTGTCAAAAGTTAGGAATTACATCTGCAGAACCTACTTCAACTTTGCTGGAATTGGCTGATCGATTTGTGGTCAGACCAGAAGGCATATTGCATGATGTTATGGTCTCAGTTGACTCCTGGGAATACCCAACTGATTTTCTGATAATAAATCCTAAAACCTGACTAGATGGACATCCATTGATCTTAGGAAGGCCTTGGCTCGCTACCGCTGATGCCTACATCGGCTGTCGACAAGGAAACATGATCATAACTAAGGGGGCAGATATTAAGAACTTAGTACTATATCCCCTAGCGCAGCCAAGCATCACAATAGTCAAAACTAATAAGCACCCTGTATCATATATTACTGACAACATTAGATCTCCATTAATTATACAAGAAGCACTAGAGTTCAAAAATCAAACAGAAGATGATGCCATTAGTAATTTTATTAGTCAAACTAAACTCACATCTCGTACCCAGTGTCATATGATAAAAGCAGCATTTGATAACGAAGTAGAGGAGGAACCTCTCAAAGACGTGCATGACCATACAATCCCTGTCACGTCTGTTGCACATAGTAAAATAGTGGAAATCAAACTTGGGAAGACCTTAAACATTAACGCCAACCTTACATCGGAACAAGAAACAAAACTCATCCATGTTTTAACAAAATATAAAAATGCATTTGCATGGGATTACCCCGATATGAAAGGAATTGATCCTCAATTGTGTACACACCACATCTACATAGAGAATGATGCAAAACCTATTAGACAACCTCAGAGAAGATTACATCCTCATCTAAAAGAAGTAGTAAAAGCTGAGCTCCAAAAACTTTTAGATGTTAACTTTATCTACCCTATCTCTGATAGTAAGTGGGTCTCCCCGCTTGTGGTGGTACCGAAAAAGAATGGGAAGTGGAGAATCTGCGTGGACTATAGAGAACTAAATAAGGCAACGCAGAAAGATCACTTTCCGCTCCCATTTATTGATCAAGTATTGGACACTTTGGCAGGCAAGAAATTCTTTTCTTTCCTTGATGTCTTCAGTGGGTATAACCAAATACAGATCACCCCCGAAGATCAGGATAAAACTACTTTTACTTGTCCTTGGGGAACATTTGCCTACCGAGTTTTACCTTTTGGTTTATGTAATGCCCCTGCCACATTCCAAAGGGTTATTCTTAGCATATTTGCAGATCTAATAAATGAAGGATTGGAAGTATATATGGATGATTTCACTCCATACGGAGAAGAGTTTGATCCAGCATTGGAAACACTAGAAAAAGTCCTACAATGCTGTATAGCTACCAGGCTTTGTCTAAGCCATGAAAAGTGCTACATGATGATGACAGAAGGACTTATTCTAGGGCACTATATTTCAGCAACCGGCATACAGGTAGACCCAGCCAAAATCCAAATACTTTTGCTTATTCCTACTCTTACTACTCAAACAGAAGTACGTAGCTTTCTTGGATTCTCTGGTTATTACAGAAGATTTATAGAACATTATTCACGTATTGCTGCACCATTGTATGCACTAACTGGTAATGTTGATTTCCTTTGGACAGAGAAATGTGAACGTGCTTTCAATGACCTGAAAAAGCTTGTATCTACAGCCCCAGTCCTTCGCGGACTAAACTGGGATTTGCCATTTCAGATATCATCCGATGCCTCAGATATAGCCATTGGAGCAGTCCTTGGTCAGGAGGAGGATAGAAAACCATACACCATTTATTACATTAGCAAAAATCTATCCCCTGTTGAATTAAATTATACTGTAACTGAAAAGGAATTTCTAGCTGTTATACATGCTATCAATAAATTCAGACATTACATCACTAGATATCCCGTTATCTTGTACACAGATCATTCTGCTATAAAGTATCTAGCGAATAAACCTGTCACAAACGGCAGAATAACCAGATGGTTGATTTTATTGCAGGAGTTTGACATTAAAATCAAGGATCAACTTGGCAAAGAAAACACGGTAGCTGATTTCCTCTCAAGAATGCCAAAACCAGTCGATGCAGCAGCAGTTGAAGATCAGTTTCCAGACGAGCATCTCTTTACTGTTGCTGTGCAAACACCCTGGTATGCTGATGTCGCCAATTACCTAGCAGTAGGTAAGTTACCAAAACATTTAACCCCTAATGAACGAAAACAGATTGTCCAGCAAAGTACCAGATTTTCCTGGATTGGAGGCTATCTATTTCACACAGGGGCAGACATGCAAATCAGGAGGTGCATTCGACAAGATGAAATCTTTGATATATTGAAAGCATGCCATGACCAACCATGCAGTGGACATTTTGCTGATCGCAGGACTACACATAAAGTATTACATACAGGGTATTATTGGCCCACGATTTTTAAGGATGCAAAGAAATTTGTCCAAGCATGTGATAGTTGCCAGAGGGCGGGACGCCCTAGTCACTCAGATGAGATGCCCTTGAAACCACAGCTAGTCATTGAACCATTTGAGCGATGGGCCCTTGATTTCGTGGGGCCAATCAACCCATCGTCAAACTAGAAAACATACATTCTAATGGCAACAGAATATGTCACTAAATGGGTTGAAGCGGAAGCCTTGCCCAGGGCTACAGAAGAATCTGTTATACAGTTCCTGCTCCATCTATTTGTCCGCTATGGCCTCCCTAGAGAGATAATCACAAAAGGAGGGCCACAATTTGCTGGAAATAGGATAGCGGCAACACTCAACAATTATCATGTTCAGCATAAAATGACCTCCCCATATCACCCACAGGCAAATGGGCAAGTAGAAAGTAGCAACAAGATAATAGAAACAATTCTAACCAAAACAGTTGCATCACATAGATGCGATTGGGCTGCCAGACTACCAGAAGCACTATGGGCTTATAGAACAACATGGAGAAGCACCACTGGCCACTCACCGTACCAGCTTATGTTTGGAAAACAACCTATCTTTCCTATAGAATTTGAAATCCAGACATTACGAACAGCACAAGAAGTAGGGTTAGATTTAACCGAGGCGCAAACTAATCGATTACAACAGATTAATGAGCTGGATGAAATTAGACTCTCTGCACTTCAACATACTGCCCTGATACAGCAGCAAAGAGCTAAGTGGCATGATGCTCTCATCAAAAACAGAGTCTTCCATGAAGGAGACTGGGCTCTTTTATATGACTCTAGATTTCAGGACTTCCCCGGGAAACTCCAGACTCGTTTGTTGGGACCATATGAAATTCAGAAAGTACATGACAATGGTACCCTCACACTAATTACTATTGATGGTTCTGGGTATACCTTTAAAGCAAACGGCCATCGAGTCCATCTCTATCGCAAACCACTTACACGGGAGTCCTTTTACCAGCAATTGCGCCAAGATTCAGATATGGAGATCTTACGGGAGGAAGACAAGTCTCCTCCACCTGTAACTTGCTAAGAAGTTTATTTTTCTTTCCAATTTGTACATAATTCTTTGAATTATTTTTTGTACATATTTTTTTTACAGCATGTTGTGATTTTTGCTGTTCCTTTCACTTGCGATTTTTGCTGTCCCTTTTCCAAAAGGAACAGCACTTGCGATTTTTGCTGTTCCTTTTCCAAAAGGAACAGCACTTGTGATTTTTGCTGTTCCTTTTCCAAAAGGAACAGCACTTGTGATTTTTGCTGTTCCTTTTCCAAAAGGAACAGCACTTGCGATTTTTGTTGTTCCTTTTTCCAAAAGGAACAGCACTTGTGATTTTTGTTGTTCCTTTTCCAAAAGGAACAGCACTTGTGATTTTTGCTGTTCCTTTTTCCAAAAGGAACAGCACTTGTGATTTTTGCTGTTCCTTTTTCCAAAAGGAACAGCACTTGTGATTTTTGCTGTTCCTTTTCCAAAAGGAACAACACTTGTGATTTTTGTTGTTCCTTTTCCAAAAGGAACAGCACTTGTGATTTTTGCTGTTCCTTTTTCCAAAAGGAACAGCACTTGTGATTTTTGCTGTTCCTTTTCCAAAAGGAACAGCACTTGTGATTTTTGCTGTTCCTTTTCCAAAAGGGACAGCACTTGCGATTTTTGTTGTTCCTTTTCTAAAAATGAACAGCACTTGAGTGTTTTTGCTGTTCCTTTCTCAAAAAGAACAACATTTGTGTGTTTTTGCTGTCTCTGCAAGAAACAGCACGGTTTGATTTCCGCCGGTCTTTTCCAAAGGAACGGCATTTGTTTGATTTTATTGAACTGCACCATTGATTTCCACTGCTCCTTTCTCTAAACAAACAACCGTTGTTGTATCTTTCCTTGAAACTGCACTACAGCTTGTCCCTTCTCAAGGATGCAGAATCCTAATGGTCTTTAGAATACAGCTATCTACTTATGTGATGGAAACAAAAGCACAGTATACGGAAATCGGTAAATCATAAATCGCTATCCTTATAAGCAACTGCCCTGAATTGATGAAAAGATGTAGGGAAAAGATATGCTTACTTATCACCTTTTGTTGCCATTGTTCTACTAACTCTGTTCTGATTGGTAATCTTTATCATGCTAATTTTTTTATCTATTTTAATTATCATTCGCCAATAAGATCAAAGAGTTTATATCTTCCTATTGGGATTTTAAGACTTCTTCCACCATTCCTACTCTTAAGGAGTGTGGAACCACCCTTTGTGTATAAACAGGAAAGGTTCTCTATTAAAACCAAAGAAAAAAAGAAGTAAGCAAAGTAGTTTTGTCAAATTGCAGGATAGTGAGTCTCATTACGAGCTGGCCTACCATGATCATCAGGATGGAAGCGAAGTGGCATTCCCTTTAGGGCCACCACACCCGGGAAATGGTCCAAAAGGTATATCAAAATAAATAAATAACCCTTGGAACAGGAGGTCTCATCACGAGCCGGCCTGTCCACTATTCGCTCCTTCCTCGTGAATGGCACTATGACTAACTGGTTACCAAGCCTATATAGTGGCCTACAGTGTTGACATCACATAACACCTCCTCGCATACACAAAGGACTATGGTTCCCGGGGTGAAATAAACAACTCTGCCAAGGTTATGGACACCTGTTGGCAGCAGAGCTCTGTTAATGGTATTGAAGTCGTAACCTTTATACCAATGGGTAAGGAAATTATAACCTTTGTATCTTATAACGTGATAATTTAATTACCCAGCCATATCCCGCATGACTATTTATTACCGCCAATCATTACGGAGCTAGTGACAGTGACCGCATGGGGCTCGCTAATTATGGCAAATGTCTATTCCCGATCTGCCATCAACTCACCGCAGTCGCTTACGTATTAAAAGCGATTCAACTTTTCACCTCGATCCCCGTACTACGCTGTTTTTGCGGACATGGCATATTTTCATAAGCTGCTCCATAAAGGCCTCGCAGACGAAGCAGACGCTGCTCCTTATTTGACGGCTGGGACAGCCTATCATATTGCGGGGGGGGGAGTAACCTCATTATTCCCCAGAATACGTGTCAGCCCGTTATTCGAGAAGATCTTGTACTTGAGCACAGCACGGCTCAACGGTATGATCATTTGCCATTTTTGTTTCTTCTGCATGAATCGCTCTTTGAAGTTATTTCCATTAAACTTGAATGAGAAACTCACCACCAGCTTCTCTGCGTCTTAGCGAACAGTTGTTGTTCCTTTGAGAATCTGCAAGTGAAGCCATGGGTGGAAGGTCAGTCCGCAGAGAACCATAGACATTGACTGCTTCAGCTGCAGCCCGAAGAATTCTGAAGAAAGCAGGATGGTTGACCTACCTCAAACGCCTGAAGGAGTCTAATGAAACTGTGGCGAAGGAATTTTTACAACACTTGCGGGAAGAACATTCCACAATCAGAGGAAAATGAATAGAGGTCACGGATGATATAATAGCAAAAGTCACTGGACTACTGGCCACAGGGCCTGTGTGGACAACAAAGAAGGAAAGGCTGCAGAAGATTCTGGAAATCTTTCAGGACGAGGGCCAGAGCTTAATAGTTCGAGGAAAAGGGGTGCTGCCAGCAACGTTAGGAGGGCCATGGGCGGAATTGACAAAAATTGTCTAGAGCTACACTACTTGCGAAGGCAGAAAAGACGTGGTAAGACCACGACATCTAAAACTCCTATCTATCTTAAAAAAAAAAATGTTCTGTGAATTTACTTGCATTGCTTAATTCGCTATTGCATGATGTGGCACGAAGCATGAAAACGGCACAACACAAAGAATCTGTGGTTAGCCACCACAGATTAATTCGTTTGATAGTAAACCATAGTCTTACCCAGCAGCAGAGCAGCTGGGAAGAATTAATTGATATCATTAATAAAGGGACGGCCATGTCTGGATGCCCAGAAAAACGAAAACAAATTGATAGCACACCCCAACGCCCAGAGAAGCGAAAGAAGGACGCTTGCACAGAAGTGCAAGCTGAAAGACAAGCCAAGAAACAAGCAGAAAAGCAACTTGAGAAACAACCCGACTCTGGTACATCTGAGCAGCCAGCAAAACGTAGAAAGTCGGCACGGCTTGCAGGGTTACAAGCAGAGCTGAAGAAACCCCGGGCTCGCACGAGCCAAGCAATAGAAATTATAGATGAGCAATCGGCAGAGACAGATACAGAAGAAGAAAGTAATGAGGAAGTAGAACAGTCCACAGGGACAGAGGCGGAAGAAGAAAATAGCAGAGAAACAGAGCAGTCCGCAGAGGCAGAAACAGAAGAGGAAGACGAAGAACAGTCAGCGGAAACAGAAACAGGAGAAGAAGGACAGGATGAAGAAGAAGAAGAAAACGAGAAAGAAGAAGTTGAGCGGCCCGAGCAGGAGGAAGAAATGGAACAACAGGGAAGAAGCCCAGAACAAAACCCGATGGGGGAAGATGAATTGGCCAATATTCTGGCCAATATGGGTGAGTATGGCCAGCCCCTGAGTCCATCCAACCTCCAGGCCGAAGAAGAAACCCAGGAAAAAGATGCACCCAAGGAAGTGCATACGGAAGAAGCAGAAGTAGAAATTTCACCCGTCCATGATGAGAAGGAAACAGAAAATATCAGGCAGGAACGGCCTGTTCCCAGTCAGAAGGCACCAGAGGAGAATCCGGAGGAAATAAGGGCAGAGGAAGAATTGGCCCAAGAAACAACAGAGCCAAGAGAGGTTCTTACCCCGGATCAGCCACCTCAAGAAGAAAATCCGGAAATTAGTTACACTCCAACCCACGGCAAACAGTCAGCTATTCTTTCTGAGAAGTTGATGAAAATAAGGGAATTGCAAAAGGAAAAAGGGACACCGTTAAACGTGATATTCAGACTTCGCCAGCAAATTAGGCTTCTAAAAGCAAGACAAAGGGGGGTAAGGACCTCAACAAGAAAAAATTCGGCCACACCAATGAGACCCCATAAGAATAAAAGGCAAAGAACTGGGAGCCGTTCCACTACTCAAAATCCTGACGGAAGCCAAACTGCTATCCCTAATGAAGCAGAAAGACAAACTGTTGTTCCAATTAAAACAGAAGGACAGACTGCTGTTCCATTTCAAAAGGAACAGCAGTGGGCTGGAGTTCGTGTTAAAATTGAAAAAGATGATAAGGAGGTTCAGACGGAGGCACCACCTTCGGGAGTAATAAGGGTTATGAATTTAAAGCAGCATAATAAGAAACTCCAAGTAAAGCTCCCAGCCTCCACAGATGCATGGAAAAAGGACCCAAAAACAAGAACCCTCCACCATCAATTGAAGCAGGCTCAGCAAGAAGCAGAAAAGCTCAGGGAACAAACGGTCCCCCGTGAAAAATATGAGGAATTACAGCAGCAGTTAAGGAACGTCAACCTGTCAGAAAGCCAAGCCTTCGAAGGATGGCAAAGGGAGCAAGAGAAAGTTGCCAAGGTAACCCGTAGATTAGATGTAGTCATTAAACAAATCGATACCTTGTGTGCTCTGTACAATGATGCCCTAGCATGTAGAGCTCCTGCCAAAAATTATGCCCTGTTTCTAATGGAAAGATACTTACAATTGAAAATTAAAGCCGTTAGGGCAGGTGCTCCCATAGAAATTAACACTATAGACGATTTTATAAACTGTTGTAAGCATTATGGAGTAAAGGTACAAAGGTTATTGTGTGAATTTTACCTGCATAACCTTGTACTAGAACAGGAGACCGAACTAAACCCTGGCCCTTTTGTCGGAGATATTCAATTACAAGCATTCATTTCATTTGCAGTTAATCAGATTAAATGGCTCAAAGCCTACAATGCATTTCAGAGACAAGAAAATGGATTAGACCTATGGGTAAGAGCTGAGCCTAGAGACCCGGAACAGTTATGGAAAAGTCATAGAAATCTCATGAGGGCTCCAGGCGTGATTGAAGCATTAGGACCCATGCATGAAGCAATCATTCGGCAAGGGCTTGAATTCTTTTCTTCTATTAAAGACCCTGCCATTGAAGCAGCTAAATTTCGATATCGGGTATCTAATCCAAATATTCAGCTCCGAGAGCCGTTTAAGTATGAAAATTTTAAGCTTGCTGCTAACCGATTCCCCCTCTATGGTGAAATTGTTTTGAGGGCAGGGCCATCCTGGTTAGGATATAGGTTCCGGAGTCCAATCATTTGGCATCCTGCACCCGGATACCAAGCCCTGTATGAAATGCCCGAGGGCCAGACAAGCCATTTCTTTGATCATCTAGTTTCGCATCATGGGTGTAGGCCCCCACACGAAATTCCATCTCCAACCTACTCCCTCACTGCTCTGCATGTCAACTACAATGTTTTCATGAGGCCATGAAAAAAGGTAAGCTGGGGGGTGTGTGGAGTACCTAGGAAGGTATGTTTCGATGGTCATTTTGGTATCTTTTCATTAGAACTCAAAAGCCTTTTGCATGAGAAATCTAGATAATGATAAGAATTTATAACGAAACACGAGAGATTAATGAAAAGCATTGATAGTCGTCAT
This sequence comes from Pinus tabuliformis, assembly GCA_031772625.1. NCBI lineage: Eukaryota > Viridiplantae > Streptophyta > Pinopsida > Pinales > Pinaceae > Pinus > Pinus tabuliformis. The sequence goes on along the minus strand of CM062810.1, from coordinate 65,592,170 downwards.
TTCTGTGTGCAGGAGGGAGGAAATACGGGAAGTGGCCATTCCAAAAGTAAAGACAAAGCTGAGCTAACTGTTGTCCCTTTGACGGAAGACCGGAAACGAACCAGATCACAATGAATCAACTCAAGAAAGGACGCAGAGATACCAGCACGAAATAGAAAAAGAAAGAAGTAACGCAGTATTAATGATTCTGCGAATCCCTCAGGATCTGAGATCCTGAGGGATCGCTATTTTGCCTATTTTCTGTACCTAGATATCTCCGCCATCTTCCCTATAAAAGGGGTAGCACTGTTGGCTTCAGGGAGGATCTTTGGGGGAGTGTAATTTCTTTTAAGGAAGATCAGGACTATGATCTTTATGTTCGGTTGAAGACTTGAGTTCCTGTAATTTTATTGCATGCATTAATACAGACTTGTTCACCCTTTTATCTTTGAGCCTGGATCTATCTTAAGCGGTGTACCCCTGGAGGCTAAGGGCCCGGCCCTAGAGGACACTTGCTCTTGTATAATTACACGTGGTTTCTGTGTGGTTTGTTCATAGACGTATTCTGGTAATCTGCTGTGTTTTGAGAATATTCTATTACATGCTCTGTTGTGATTAAGTCATTTCGTGTTCTTGAACTTTATATTAATGCTATGTTGTTTTACCAATTCTTTAAGCATTGATTAATCCCTACAGGACACTGTTACTTTATTACAGAGTTCTTCACGATTGTGTTTTGCATTCTAACAAGTCATCTGGAAAGATCTGTTTTACATGGGTATCGAATGTGACTATTCTTTATTATGAGATACAGTCGTATGTGCTTTAACAGAAGCGGATTAAGTATGGTGTGTTTCTAAGGTTCTATAGTATTGTTCTATCATATAAGATTGAGGGATTCGTGTGTTGATTGGCATGGTTAAATAGAGTTGCAACTTAAAGAACTCAGTTATTACTTATTTCGATTACTATTCTATTCTTGAACTGCTGTTCCATTTACCTGCTGTTCCATTTATTTGCTGTTCCATTTATTTGCTATTCCATTTATTCGTTGTTCCATTTCAATTTGTTGTTCCATTTCCAGATTGCTAATTTGTTGTTTCTTGAGGACGGACTTAGGCTGTAGAGGACCCCAGTATCTGCTACTTGGTCCCCAGACCTCTGATCTGCTCCCGTTAGCTATGAAAGGGATGTGTTATTGCTACCAAGCCCTTGGCTGACGTGCTGTTCCATTTCATTATCACTTCTTTTATCTGCTGTTTCATTTCTAATCATTAAGAACGATCCTAGGCTGTAGCGAGCTCAGCATCTGCTATTTGGCTCCCAGACCTCTGATCTATTCTCATCAGTTATGAAAAGGATGGGTTATTTCTACCGAACCTTTGGCTGATGCAATACTTGATGTGATTTAGTCCTTTGAAGTAGTTAAGTTGTAGACTTGCATTAATTTACTTTCATAGTTGTAAATAGCTGTACTACAAGCATTACTCGGGCAAATGCTAGCCTCAGACTGAGACACCCTTTGAAATAACCAGACGATCCCGGATTGACATATTAATGTGAGGTAACTAGAGGTGAAAGAGACCCTTTTTATAGCTCCACACCACCCAAAACCATTTTAACATTTAAATAGTGTTTGGTCCGCTATGCAAACATCAACCACCTGTTTGGCCCAACGGTAAGACGTCCCTTTAGTGTCCCGGAGGTCGCGGGATCAAACCTCTCCGCCACCCAAGCCTTTTGGTATACGCCATCCGAACTTGCTGATGTCACCTTGGTACACATGGCACCGTCCGGGCATGCCACGTGGTAGCTTGCCATTCGCTGCCTAGAAATAATATTCCAGCAATATTCTATTTTAATTTTTTTTTGAAAAAATTCAAAATTTCAATGTTATTGGACCATTCTTCTTTTTGGCAGAACTTTCTCATACAACGACCGTTTTCCGAACCGTTTGCGGCACCAGAATCAGGAAGACGAGCTCTATCCGGTCATTTAGGTTCAAACTAGTTCTAAATACTTTTGTTTTAGACCATTTTACGACACGTGGTCCTGAGCTCCTGATCATTGAAATACCTAGATCAACAATGTATAGCTTTTATAGTGGATGCCTACATGCTATGAAGATGAATGATGACCCCCTCATTAGTGCTTCATAAAGGCACAAAGGGACCGTAGGAAATTGAGCACAAGAACATTTTACTAAGGTTTTAGTAGACTAGCCTCAATGCAATGCAAGGGACACCTATCCTTGTCATTTACAATAAGATCCTCACATCACCATCATTCAATCAAAAAATCCCCCGTAGGTTGGGGGAAAGGGGGTTAGAGTTGTGAGACATAAAATTTAAACATCGAGGAATCTAGCATGTTAACCATAACTATAATATCTTTATTGGATGTTTGACATACTAATATGATTTAGCTTAAATCAATTTCTTCTAAGAGTTTGATTTCATACTCCTATTGTGTATTGATACTATTGTACATAACAACCCCATGTTTGACCTATTTATGATCTCTAATTGGTTTGAAATTACTTGCAAATTATTTTAATGTTAAATCAAGTTAATATGGAAATTTACAAAAGAATGAATGTTGTTGAAGGCCTTGTAATAAAATACTTCCAAATTTAATGAAATATGTGTTGTAGGTCCTTAATTACAACATCGTGAGGTGAAAATTCAGTGATTTTACCTTCACCTGAATGAGTTATCTGATATACAGATAGAAGGTTGCAGGATAAGGTTGGAACACATAATACATCATTGAATTGACCATTGTCTATATGAACAATTCCAGTCCCTACAACACTAAGAGATCTATCATCACCAACATATATATTTTTGGTGTTACAATCATTTAAAGAAGAAAACATGGCTTTGTTTTTGGCCATGTGATAAGAAGCTCCAGAATTAATGAACCACTCATGAGAATGAGAAGAAGAAGATACATTTAGTGCATATCCAGACCGAGATGCTTGACAACCACATGGAGAAAGTGCTATTCCTGAAGATGAAGTTGAATTTGTTGAGTGCTCCAAATGGATGTTATGCTTCTTTATCATTGCTTCCAAGGCTTCCATCTTCTTAAGGCATTTGGATTTTAAGTGGCCATCTAGATTACAAAAGTGGCAATATCTATCAGTATTCTTCCCTTTGTTTTTATTTTCCTTATCATTTTGTTGAAATGATTTTTCATTTTGAGACTGAAATGGCTTAGGACCCTTATTTGGTTTAGGACCATTCTTTTTAGGATATGACTTCTTAGGATTCTTTGAATTTGGTTGCTGCTGGGCAGCTAAGGCTTTCTTAGAAGAGTTTCCAAGATTAAGAAGACCAAGATGTAAGAGTTGTTCTTGTTCTCTTATTAAAGAATCACAAAAGGCATCAGAGGGACGGGACTTGTAGTCTTGTCCTTGAGAAATGAAGGCTTCTCTTGTAGAATGGAAGGTGGAAACAAACACAGAGTAGGCTGGTCCCAACTTAGTAAGAATGGAATAGATAAGGTTACCATCTTCTTTCTTAACCTTAACACCTTCCAAGAGAAGTCTAAGGGTCTTGAACTTGGGCAAAAAATCTTGAATGGAAGAAAAATTATTGGGGTCCAATGTAAGCAACTCATTTTCGAGTTGATGTGCTCTAAGTTCAATTTTAATTCCAAAAACTTTAGTGATTTATTTCATTGCTTCATTAGTAGTATCAAGTTCTGCGATATGGAATCTAAGGTCTGGAGAAATAGACATCCCTATCAACCTACGTGCTTGATCTTGCATATTTTACCATTTGGCTGCTTTATCTTCATCTTTCGGTTTGGTTTCTTGGCCTAAGGTTATTCTGTAAAGACCTTTACTTCTAAGTAAATCCACAATGTAGGACCACCATTGGAAGTAGTTGGTGTTGTCAAGAATAACTTGGCATGTACTTTCCATTTTAATAGAAACTAAAGCTATAGATGTTGAAACTAAGTGTTCCAATGAAAAGATCTTGAAAAATTAGGCTAATTAAAACAAACAGCTCTGAAAATGACTTCCGGATGAAGAAGTTATGGCTTTTTGAAGAAAAGTTGTTGAAGATGCCGACGAAGTGCAGGAATGTGCAGAAATGAATGATAATGTTATATTTAAAAAAAATCCACCCCCTTTCCAAACTTAATCTAATTAGCTCAACAAAAAGAAAGACTTGAACTCAAGACCTCTATTCTCATAAAGTAGCTTTGGACCAAGTGAGCTAGATTAAAAGGTTAGTAATTTTTGGAAAAAAGGAAGGGGGCCTTTTTTTTTTTTAGTCACTGAAGCTTTGGGGTGTGTGCTTACTTGAGAAAGCTCTTTTTTTTCCTGCAAAACAAAAAACAAAAAACCCAACACGGACATACAAAAAAAAAACCTTACGGCTTCAAGTTACCTTTAGCCGAAAACTAAATATTTTCCTCAATGTTTCTGATTTTCTGAGATCACACTAAGGCGCGATGGAAAAGAGCATACGCATGAGAAAAATCCTTCCTTTCTATTTCTGATTTGCCCAAATCGCACAGATTCGCGGGGCAAAGAGCATATGCAAAAATGAAAGGTATAGATCCCGTAATAAAAAATAAAGAGCTAAATAAACTGAAATAAGCAGAGAGAAAATAACTAAAAACTGCAAATAAACACTGTATACCTCCAGATCTTAAAAATGACGTAGCTAGGGCTACTGGAAAGCTTTCCGCATCAAACGAAAGGGGTTCCTCACTAGAACAGATGCTCCTAACACAACAAAGTAGTCCTCTCGGGCCAAAAGTAGTCAGTAATAGTAGATCTAGGAAATGACACTCTGATGCAGTTCTACCGGCTTCAGATTTGGATCACCAACGAATGTGACCCTCAAATAGCTCTGATACCATGTAGGAATTTACTGGGTAAGTTCCTCAAATAGAACACCAAAGGACACTGCTCACAAACAGATCACAGATGAATACACCAGCATTGTTGACGTGGTTAAAACCCTCAAAGAGGGAAACAGTCCACGACCTAAGAAAATGTGGCCACTTCAGGAAATTTATTAATAAAAGAATGAAAATTTACATAAGCTTCTCTCATGGAAGGTCACCCTACAAATGACCATCCATGCTCTTTAAATAGAGATCATGGACCAATCAGGTGTTAAGCCACGGATCAAGTGTCGGTAATACTGAGGAGAGAATGAACCATCGGATCACTACATATTGTGACCGTCAGATTGTAAGTTACAAAAGTACATAGTAAAGAAACACACTTTACCTAACTCTACGCTAGACCAAGTTATACTTAACTATTTCCTATGTATCAGAATATCCTAACAATAAGATGTAAAATTCTTTTGATTTCTGGTGAAATCCTTAGTATAACATTGTTGCTAAGAACATACAAGGATACATGCAAAAGCCTATCTACAAATTTACTAAATGAATATTCCTCTATATTCTTTCTGACCAAGGAAGTCCAGTGTATGACTGATAGTGGTCTTCCCTTTACATCCACCTTTTGAAATTGAAATTTTAACATGTCTTCTCCATAAAAGAACATCAAATACACAAAGAATGACTGGTGTTTGAATGCACCTTCAGTAGTAAGCTTCAAAAACTTATCATGAATAACATTTGATAGATATTGATTGTAGTTGAAAATGACTGATGGCTTCTAACCAATTGAGAACACTGACAAAAATCATAACACTAATTCATCTACCCATTTATCTGTGGGATAACCTAATAGGAATGTAACCATATAAATAACTTACCTTGACATTTCAAGGAAAATAGAAGCAGAATATCCGGGACTATGTCTGGGTAACTCTGAATGTTCGGGCATAAAAGACCAAAAAATATGGACTTGTTGAGAGGAAAGTAATCTTCTGGTATATTTCCATGAGTGAAAACATGGAAAATGGACATGAGAGAGCTTGAGGATTAATATGAAGAGCTTGGAAGATAGCTTCTGGTGTAATTGTGAATAAGATTTCATTATTTTGGGCAATTACAACCTTCTATCTAAGGAGATACCTAAGATGACACCATGTAACAAATTCTTGGAAAAGATGAGTCTGGGGAAAAATAAACTATGGTAGGAATGACTCCCACATACTCAATTCATTAATGTTATCTAATTTTTTTTATTTGCCCAGTTATGAAGCTCATACAAGTCAAACTCCCACTGGGTTTCCATTATTTTATACTGCATTTCAACCAAAGGAAATTCATCTAAGGTATGAACATGAGGTAATACAGGACTTTCAACAACCATTTTCGCCTTTCCTTTATGAGATGACATCGTTTATTGTAATGGAGGCTAAGGCAATAGTGTTACCAGGCTACAATTGATCGATTACAAACAGGAATGGTGTTGTAGAGAGTGCTGGTGTAGTTGAAAATCTTTGTATCAAACTTGCATAGATCAAACGACTGGCGAAAGGGACTAATGCAAGGTGATGCGAGGTTTTTAAAGGAAGAGAGGGTTGATTAACATAAACATTACCATTTTTTGTGCATCACATTAAAATAATTAAACATTGGTGGGAGTCATTAATGACCAACGTCCATATGATTGTTTGTTAGAAGACGCAACGATTAATGGTAATGTGACATGGATGACAGGTGGCGTGTCATGCATTAGGGGAATTTTGACGTCTAAAATGGGCCTCCTAAGAAAAATGTACAACCAAAATAAACTTTATAAGAACCAATAGGATTCAAGATGATGATGTCAACCATGGGGAATGATTCAAAATTTTTGGAGTAAAATGATTAAAAAATAATAAAATAATAAAACTATTTTTCCAACTCATATTTTTAACTTATATCCCCAAGGTTTTACTCAAATTTCAAGCGGCAGTATTCATTTGATGCAAAAATTAATTCTTCATCCAAGGAGTACCCATGTTGCATACTTTCGATGGACCCTACTATATGAAAAATGAGAAATACATGAAAAACATGATTGTAATCACATTTTTCATGTATTTCTCATTTTTTATGTAATAGGGTCCATCAAAAGTATGCAACATGAGTACTCCTTGGATGAGGAATCAAATTTTGCATCCAACAAGTGTTTCCGCTCAAAATTTGAGTAAACCCATAGGGAGATAAGTTGAAATTATGAGTTCAAAAAATAGTTTTTCATTTTTCCCTCTAAAATTAGATGATGTTATCTAATATTATTTTATTATTTCCACTATTATTTTATAATTTACTTAGGAATCCCATTTTAAACCTTAAAATTCACCGAATGAATGGAGCGGGAATAGGCGAGAGCAAGTGGGAGCGGGTGACAGTTTTCGGGGGGTGCAAACAGTAAGTGATAAAGGAGGGGAGGGCCCTAAAGTCATCATGGAGAGCGACATGCTTTTCGGTGGTTTCCAAAAAACCATATTTCAGACCACCCCACCTCGTTAAGTTCCGAAGGCTTGGGGGGGAACATCGTCCTCCATCGTTGATCCGGGCAGGGATGATCTCGTCCGTTCAGTCATACAAATGATTTATCAAAATGCAACAAAACATCACATCCATTTCTTTACAAATTGAAACAAAATATTTCACTATTTAATCAAAAGTTTCCATAATAAAAAACTTAAGGTGACATTTTAACTAGCATGCCCTTTGGGGATTTTTATTTTTATTCATTTTTCACATGATTTCTTCTATTCAACTTTTTTTTTCCTCTATTTTTCTTTCCTTTTCTATTTTCATAATTTTTTTGTTTTTATTTTCTTTCCTTTTTCTATTTTTTCTTATTTTCTTTTTAGGAGGATAAAAACAACTAAAAGTAAAAGATAAGTTACAACATCCCTCGAGATAAATAGTTAGATAATCATTCCTTGATCACTATACTTATAGGACCCTAACACCACACATGAACCAACACTTGAAATACTCATGGTTGCCACACAAGAATCATCCACAAGAGTTGCCACTATCAACTATGCCCTAGACTCCTATCAGGTCCGCCTGAAATCGCTATCGCAAGTCGCAATGCCCCTGTGCCACAGTTCCCTTTGTATTTATAAAAATACATTAAAAACACTGGAAATCCCGATAATATGGCTCATATCGGACTTGAAATAATTATGCAATGGCATTTACAACCCTTTCAGGTTTGGTCGAATTGCATCAATGCATATATATATGGCCTCGCTCCGTCGTATTACTCCGACGCGATATTGCGATGCGATTGATCACAATCACGTATCACATGGACCCGGGGTCTTTCCATATGGCGTGGCCTATGCCGACGCTGATCCGCCGATTTCGGTGATTGCAACGTCGCTTAGCCTGGGGTCCTGCCTTAAGCCCCATGCCACCGCCGATGTTGATTCGCCGATATCGACGATCGGCATTTTGCATCGCCAGGGGTTCTCCCTTAGGTTATATACAAACAAGCCCGCCTCCGACCCGATATGTTGGGGATCGGCAATCGGGGGTGCTTCCCCTTTTCACTTAAATCCTCTCTTTTGCCCTCGTCTGATGTGATTTCCCTTTTGAAGGGTTTTTTGCCATTTTTAAAGGATTTTGCCTCTTTTTCTAAGGAACAAAGGGTGTCTTCTTTGAGTGATAACTTCCGCATCTTAAGTCCATTTTTGCCCATTCAAGTTGCAGCAGATTTAGAAGGGAAGGATCTCTGCAATGGGGCTATTTCCAGGAACTTCCTTGGACTTTCATTTTCCTCAGTGAGGGACACAGAGACGTAGGAGTCTATCCAAAATCCATTTTGGATCAAATGCCTCCTATAATTCTTGTTTTGTAGCCCTCAATTCATTTTTCAAGTTGAGATGTTTCCTGTAAATCTTCTTGAGTTGTCTATGTAGGGGTAGTGTTCTCTTCAACAAATTTCTAGCCTTAAATAGTGTTGATACACAGTTATTCAGGTGATCACGTATCTTCTATTTAGCCCTTTCATCTTGTTCTCTAATATTGATGATTTCATCCTGAGATTTCTTCAATTTCTTCCCTTGCATTGACTTTTATTTCAGGGGGATTTCTTTTTGTAGCTTCAATTTCCTAGCTGAATATCTGGTTACAGGGATCCTTGATTCTGAGGTCTCTAGCTCATGGATTTCCTCAATTTTTTCCTTCCTTTTACCTTTCAATGTGGAGACAAGTGAATATTTCTTAATTACTAGTTCTGCATTATCCATTTCAGATGAGTTTTCCAAAATATTCTTCTTCAACTCCCTATTATCATGTTGAAGTTAATCAATGACTAAATGGGCCCTTTTCAACCGCTCCTGCAGTTCCATAATCTCTTTATCCCTGTCATCTAAATAAATATTCTCTGGTATGGTGTCTTGAACTTCAATAGGTTGTTAAGGTATTTTTTCAATGGGTAGCCTTTTTGTAGCAGCTCTTGTGTGTGGTTATCTGGAAAACCCCATCACCTCACGAGAGAAATGAATCTTTCTTCCTTTTTGCCTATCATATTGATCAACTAAAGTCTATGGCCTTTTGAATGAGCCTTCTACTGTTGGTTGAACATCCTTTTCCACTAATTAGGGTGTATCAATTTTTCTCCAGGGACTATCGGACTATCTGAAAGTTCAACTGTCAACTTGGATGAATCCAAAAATGCTTTTCACGACTAATTTTTCTTCCTCAAATCTTCCACCACTAACAATTTTATCAAGGGGAAATGAAAGAGACCATGCTCCACTTGACTCTTCTTACCTTGAACCTTATCTTCCATCTTACCAATGCTCCTAAACAAGTAAAAAGGTATATTTAAATGATTTTTACTTGTAAAATGCATGAATAACTTGAAGTGATATTGATAAACCCTCCCAAATTTTCCTTTACAAGTGAAAAGTTTTTGAATCAACTTGAGTAATTTGTTGTAAGGTTCAAGAAGATATTCCCTTGGCACGATAGTCCCATATTCTTTGTTTTTATACTTTGCCTTTAGAAAATATTTGTAGTTGAATTTATCTATTGGCATGTCCTTGAACCATTTTTCTCCATGCAATTGGATGTTTGTAGTTGCTGAGATATTAACCTATGAAACTAGTAAAATAAATTCTCCAACCTTGGATTCCTCCATTGAAATTTATAGCAAATTCTCTAGTCATCTGAACATTGTAACCCTCTATCTTTTCACAAAACTTGATGCAACGAGTCTGCTCAAATGCAACCCTGGTAGTTGGATTTGAATTCACCAAGGTAAGATATTGAGGTTCAAATATGACTATGTCACCCCCTCTATACCTTTTCTTCCTCTCTGATGTTGTCATGACCCACAATGAAAATTCCTAGGGTTTCAAAATATAATGACAATGCTCAACAATTTAGCGCAGCAAGAATGTAACAACAATGGAATTAGGGTTTGGTTGATGATTTTTAACAATATTTTGAATGGAAAATGCCTATGTTTAAAAGCTTAAACTACAATAATTTATGTCACAGACCAAACCACAAAAACTATTTATTTCTGTACGTAGAAAATTTACCAAAACACATGGGCAATGAGGAAAGAACAACGAGTTAAAGGCTATGTGGGTTAAAATATTGTCTGGGTGATCTCCTCAGTTGTTAAAGATGAATTAGACTTCAAAAAACCTAAATCATTTTAGAAAAGCAAAAGTTGAAACCTCGATGTGGTCATGGTGGTGAGAAAACCTTCGGTTTGCGGAAGTGGAGCAAATCCCCTGTAGTCAAAATGTAGCGAGATCTTGTTGATATTCAAGGCATATGAGGAGGATGAGTAGTGTGCTTGATGGATTTTTTGAAATCTAAAACAAATCTTTATAATCTTCCACGCAGTCTGGAACTTCTTTCAAGCGCAACACAAAGGAAAAGTGCAACAACAACTTATTGTTAGGTCCCTATAATACTAGTGATGCCCCCATTAATATTGTAATTGTATCCCTTATTAATATTGTTGTGCCCCTACTGTCGCCATATTGTTATTACTGTGTGCCATAGAATCCATCTATTGTTATTTTTGTGCCTTTATATTATTATTGTTAGGTCGGCTTGGTTATATTGTAACCCCTTAGAGTGCTATATATAGAAAGGAGGTTTTGTCATTTGAGTCATCCAAGAATTTTTCATTTATGTAATCTAAAGGAGGTTGCACCCTCGAAGAGGCTGAATTCTAAGGCGTTGATCTATCTTTTCTATCTTTTTGTGAGCTAGTTTCAACATTTGGTATCAGAGCTTTAGATTCTAGGGTTTCACTGATCCAAATAGGTCATCGTGGCATTTTCGCTATAACATTTTTTCTGCAACATTTTAGAAGCGACAAAAAAAACCCATTTGATATGAAATCACACTGAACCTCAGGTCTAAATTTCATAGATTTTTGCACTATATTTGCGGAGATACGATTTGAGGAATTTGGTCTTTTTGCAGACTCCTGAATTACATTCCAAACAAGTGACCTGGGGAAAATCATCATAACTTTCTCTCTAAGCATCAGATTGAAATTTTGTAAGGAGGTACAGAAAGAGGACGGACTGTAGTTTCTTGTATATATTTTTTAGAGCCAAAGGTCAAAACAGTGACACGTGGCACTTCATACAAGTTCGCTCTTATGGAAAGGTCTATAATCAGGTCATCTTGGGAGATTGTGCATAACTCTTCCTTGGAGAATCCAATTTGGAGCAGACTGGTGGCATTGCAAAGAGGATGCAGAGGGCTACTACAGGTCACAATTTCAGAACTGGACGATCTGAAATTACAGAGATACATCAAATTCAATATCGAGCTCCTACAAAGTGAAAAAAGGTGTGTATTTTTTTTTTATTTTTGCATAAGCTTGGTTTGAAAAATTAGTTTGAAGGAATTCAAAGGGCATAGTAAAGCATTATTATCGATAATTGATACCCCGAGGAAAGAAAATGCAAACACCTAGTAAGCAACCTGAAAGCTCTAGCATGACTCATGAAGAAGAGGAAGAAATGCAACATGATATATCAAAATTAGGAGACCAAGTGCAACAAGTGTCACTTGCACAAAAAGTAACAGAATCTAATATGGATGGTTTAAAGAAAGATGTAAAAGCTAAGATGGATGGTTTAAAGAAAGGTGAAGAAGCTAAGATGGATTGTTTAAAGAAAGGCGTAGAAGCTAAGATGGATGGCATGGAAGCTAAGATGAATGGCATGGATGCTAAGATGAATGGCATGGACGCTAAAATGGATGTCATGGATGATAAGATGGAAGAATTAAAGATAAATTTGAATAAGTTGCTACAAGAAATGGTCACTAATGGTGAAAGGGTAATAAAGGAAACTCATGATGAGAACAAAATAAGTGTTAATCATGATTCCATAGACTCTAATGTTGGATCGAAGACCCATCATATTCCAAAAATCGATATGAAGAAGTTTGATGGCAAGGATCCCGCAACATGGATATTATATATGGAGCAATTTTTCGATCTCAATAATGTGCAAAACACACAAAAGGTACATATTGCAACTTTATATTTGGAACCAAATCAGTTTGTATGGTATCAACGGCTTTGGTCTCGTAAACAAATTATCACTTGGGCAATTTTTACGAAAGAATTGACAGCACATTATGAGGATACAAAAAGCAACATTGTTTTTAGCCAATTGATAAGTCTCAAACAAAAGGGTTCAATAATGGAGCACATTGAGGAGTTCCAAAAATTGAACATAAGGGTAAAAAATATTCCAAGGGAGCATAGGATTGATGTGTTCATAGGGACTTTAAAGGATAATATCCAACATGATGTTCGTCTTTGGGAACCTAATTCATTAGAGAAGGAATTTAGGTTAGCAAGAAAAATGGAAAGCAAAATTATGGCAACCAGGAAGCATACCACTCACAACTATAAAGATGGAAGTGTTGTTGCCCCTAGCCTTCCACAATCTATAAGGTTGACACCACAACAATTGGAAGAAAAAAGTGCAAAAGGGATTTGTTATAGTTGTGATAGCAAATACACTAAAGGTCATAAGTGTGCGGAGAAGAAATTATTCTACATAGATTGTGAAGAGGAAGAAGAAAAGAAGCAAGAAAGGTCAAAAGAAGAGGATATACTCTAGGAACAAAGCCTAGATAAAGAAGAAATGAATCCGACCATATCTTGTAATGCATTCACTGGAATTACCACTCCTCAAACCATCAAGATAGAAGGACAAATCAAGAAGAAAAAGGTAATAGTGTTGATTGATTCAGGAAGCACCCACAATTTTATTCATTGTAAGATAGCAAAAGAATTGAATTGCTTCCTATATCTAGCACCAGAGTGTCAAGTGATGGTTGCAAATGGGGGAATGATAAATTGCTCTGGAAAGTGCCATAATATCAAGCTATCCATGGGAGAATATGTATTGAAAATCCCAATGCTTTCCATTCCAATGCAAGGTGCTAATGTTGTACTGGGAGTCCAATGGCTACAATCCTTGGGTACAATAGCTTTTAACTTTCAAGAACTTTTCATGAAATTTTATGCGGAAGGAAAGGAAGTTGAATTAAGGGGTATTGCAGGGAAACCAAGAAAGATAATAAGCTCTAATGGTATGACAAAGCTTCTAAAAAAGGAACAACGGGGTGTAATTGCATAATTATGTTCGCTAGATGTTTCCACATTGAAATCATCTATTTCTCCAGATCTCCAAAAAGTCTTGGATAATCATTCCAAGGTATTTGAGACTCCCAATGTTCTCCCACCTATTCGTGATCATGATCATGCTATTCATTTGATTCCAGGAAGTGTTCCTCCAAACAGCAGGCCGTACAAATATCCCTATGCCCAAAAGAGTGAAATTGAATGTATGGTTGTAGAAATGCTTGAGGTTGGTATAATTCAACCTAACCAAAGTTCTTTCTCTGCTCCAGTAGTATTGGTGCACAAGAAGGATGGATCATGGCGCATGTGTCTGGATTATAGGGAGCTCAACAAGCTCACTATTAAAGATAAGTTTCCCATTCCTATCATTGATGAATTATTGGATGAATTGCATGGATCAATTTACTTCACCAAGTTAGATCTTCATTCAGGATATCATCAAATCAGAATGAAGACTCAAGACATTCTGAAAATAGTATTTAGAACTCATGAGGGTCACTATGAGTTTTTGGTTATGCCTTTTGGCCTTACCAATGCACCTTCTACATTTCAAGGTTTGATGAATTCCATTTTCAAACCCTTCCTTAGAAAATTTGTGTTAGTATTTTTTGATGATATACTAATCTACAACAAATCTTGGAAGGATCATGTTGAACACGTTGACAGGGTGCTACAACTATTGGAGGAGAAACAATTATATGCAAAAAGATCCAAATGTTTCTTTGGAGTACAAGAGGTGGAATATATGGGTCATATTATATCTCATGAAGGAGTTAAGGTAGACCCTAGCAAAATTAAAGCCATTAAGGAATGGGAAATCTGCACATCCATAAAGCATTTGCAAGGATTTCTCAGGTTGACAGGATATTATCGCAAGTTTGTTAAGAATTATGGGAAAATAGCAGCACCTCTAACAACATTGTTGAAGAAATATGCATTTTCATGGACTCCATAAGCAACAAAGGCTTTCAAATATCTTAAAGAGGCAATGTGCCAAGCATTGGTCTTAGCTACACCAGACTTCACAAAAACCTTTATTGTGGAATGTGATGCTTCCAGAAATGGAATTGGTGTTGTTTTAATGCAAGATGAAAAACCCATTTCTTTTGAAAGTCGTCTAATCAAGGGATATATTTACACAAAGCTATTTATGAGAAGGAAATGTTGGCAATACTACATGCACTTAAGAAATGGCGACCCTACCTAATGGGAAGACACTTCGAGGTAAAAACGGATCATGATAGCCTTAAATAGTTTTTAGAACAAAGATTATCCTCTCAAGAAAAACAAAAATGGGTCACAAAGATGTTGGGTTATGACTTTGAAATCATATACAAAAAAGGGAAGCAAAATGTTGTGGCAGATGCACTCTCAAGAAAGAATGAGGATGTGGAAGCATTGTTATGTGCCATTTCTATTATCCAACCAGATTAGATAAATGAAGCAAGGGAGGAATGGAAGAATGATGAAGAAGTGTGGGAACTTATTCGAAAGTTACAACAAGATTCCAGTACATCTGATACATTTAATTGGAAAAATGTTTTGTTATGGTACAAAGATCGCTTATACCTATGTAAGAATTCCCAACTCAAACAAAAGATTCTTCTGGAATTGCACGCTTCTCCCTTAGGAGGGCACTCAAGATTTTTAAAATCTTACCACAGGGTTAAGAAGGAATTTTTTTGGGATGGCCTTAAATCGGATATTCAAAATTTTCTGGTGGAATGTTTGGTATGCCAAAAAAATAAAGCTAAAACAATTAAGACACCGGGTCTATTAGAACCTTTATCCATTCCAAGCCAACGTTGGTTTCAATGGATTTTATCATAGGTTTACCCAAGTATGAGGGAAAGAGTGTCATCATTGTGGTAGTTGACAGACTTACCAAGTATGCACACTTTTGTGCATTATCACATCCATTTAAAGCGAGTACAGTTTCTACGGCATTTATGGAAACAGTTCAAAAGATACATGGAAACCCAAAGATTATTATGAGTGACAGAGATGCCACTTTTATAGGAAATTTTTGGACAGAATTATTTTCTTGTCTTGGTACTCAGTTAGCTCATACCTCATCCTATCATCCTCAATCTAATGGGCAAACGGAGATAGTAAACAAATGTTTGGAAAGATATCTTCATTGCTTTGTATCTGATATACAGACACAATGGGTCAAATGGTTGCCTCTAGCTGAATGGTGGTATAACACTTCCTTCCATGCTGCAACAAAAATGACCCCATTTATGGCACTTTATGGATATCAGCCACCATCCATCACATCATATTTTAGAGAAAATTCTAAGGTTCAAGCAGTGGAACATCACATCGAGCATCAACAACAAGTTCTCCAACTCTTAAAGGATAACCTCGTGTTGGCGCAGAATAGAATGAAACAACAAGCAGATCAACATTGTAGTGAAATAAGTTTTGATGTAGGTGATTGTGTATTCCTACGGCTAGAACCATATAAACAAATGTCCCTCAAGCAAGCTAAGAAGGATAACAAATTGTCACCAAAGTATTATGGTCCGTACAAGGTGTTGCAAAAGATTGGTACTGTGGCATACAAATTGGAGCTTCCTGCAACTTCTCGAGTGCACCCAGTTTTCCATGTTTCATGTTTAAAGAAGGTTATAGGTGACAAGCTCCCAGTTCAAACAATATTACCAGAACTTGACGAGGAAGGAAAAATTATATTGGAACTAGAAGTAGTCATAGAAAAAAGAACTCGACAACTATGAAATCGATCCATTTTAGAGTATCTCATCAAGTGGAAGAATTTATCCACTAAAGATTCCACATGGGAGGATGAGAATTTTATACAGAAGCATCCAAAACTATTCAAGCATTGAGGACAACACTTTTTTGAAGGAGAGGGGCATGTTAGGTCCCAATAATACTAGTGATGCCCCCATTAATATTGTAGTTGTATCCCTTATTAATATTGTTATGCCCCTATTGTCCCCATATTGTTATTACTATGCCCCATAGAATCCATCTATTGTTATTTTTGTGCCTTTATATTATTATTGTTAGGTTGGCTTGGTTATATTGTGACCCCTTAGACTCCTATATATAGAAAGGAGGTTTTGTCATTTGAATCATCCAAGAATTGTTCATTTATGTAATGTAAAGGAGGTTGCCCCCTCGAAGAGGCTGAATTCTAAGGCGTTGATCTATCTTTTCTATCTTTGTGTGAGCTAGTTTCATAACACTTATGGTGACAAGGATATGATGTACTATCTGATTTGACCATGCAACTCATTGAAAATACATCACTGAATTGTCCCAATAATGAAATACCAAACCAATTATTGCCTTTATCCATGACTTGGATGACACATTAACCCTAGACTTACTAAATCTAGACCTTTTAAGAACTTGATAACTTGATTTCTTTCACCACTCAAAACTTTAGTATATCCTATCCCAAATTGACACTAAGACTTGATCTCTATGAGGTCATAGCAAGAATTTACAAATTAACCAAAATAATAAAAAGACCAAACTTGACTTTGATTACTATAAGGTAAGACTCTAACAAATATGATGTTTCTATTGTATCATCTACAACCATTCATCAAGAGGTAACAAGTCTTCATCAAATTTAGCATCAACAAATTGAATTGTTGGATTGAACATAACATTGACTGCTCCAATGGTAGCTTCACTCTCATCAACAAGCAATGTTGTTGGATTCACCAAATTGTCATTAGTAGGTTTTGTTGCTAGATTAACCAAATTGTCATCAGCAAGCTTTGTTGCTAGATTTACCAAATCGTCATCCACTTTTAGTTCTGCATAGTGGAATTCACGAGCATCTATGTGCTCCTTCTCTTCTTCTTCTGCAAATTCTACCTACACATCATCCACTTTTGGCTGAGCAAAGTGGGATTCAACAAAATTTTCATCTCGTTTTAGATATGCTACTATAGAACCACCTTAATCTTCAACTTCAATGCTCCCCCTTACACCAAAAATCCTCTCAAGTGTGTTCCAAGCCTCCTTGGTTGTCTTTTCATCTATAATTAGGAGTAGAGTGTTGTCATCTAAAAATTATTTTCTGCATTTTAATGTGAAGGAATTATTTTTCCTCTTCACTTCAAATTCTTCCAAAAAAGGCTTCACACATCTGTAGTGCTTGTTTCGAATTTCATAGTCTCTTGGAATTTCCCATTTTTTGACCACTGACATAATGCAATTCAACAAGAAAATGTACTTGTAGACATAGCAGTTGTCTAGAACAAAAACATCTTTCCAATGATTTCTCTGTGGGTCTAGAAATTTTCACAGGGGTGAGGCTTTCAAAAAATATTTTATAAAAAAAATCCCAATGCCCAAAGCTAATTGGAACAATGCCCCTTTATTCTAATCTCCTTTTCAAAGCTTTAAAAAACCTCCTTAAAAAAATGCAATGCTCCCTTTTTTTCTATAATTCAAGTTCTTGTTTAAAACAAACTTTGAATAAGAAACCCATTTTTTTTTAAATAAGGCACTCAAAAACATTTCAAGAGCAGTCAAAACATTTCAAATCTCCCTTTACACCTTTTTTTAAATCCCTTTTTTTAATAAAAAACTCCTTTTAACATGAATTTTAACTCATTAAAAAGAGAATTTATTAAAAAATATGACAACAACCTTTATGTTTTTTTTAAAACATACCACGAACATTCACAGATTCACTCATTTTCCTTCGTGCAAAACAAATTCATGGTCGTTTGAACTTCATGCAAAGATGACTTCATGGAGCCCTTGATAAACGTCATATGCTCCTTTTTTATTAAAAACATTCATGATCCTCGCAACTTCTGATAGAGATAAATTGCACAATTTTGCGCACTTTCTCAACTCACTAGTTGCGTCAATTTCATTTTTCCTGAGGTGCTAAAGTAATGCAATGTGTTTTCTTTACAGATGCACAATTGGCACATTTCGTTTTCTTCATAGGTGTGAAATTCAAGCTACTTTCACACTTTTTCCTTGGCCTCTTGTCTATGAAATGAGAGGACACTTGCTGCAAGAAATTTGAGATGTTTCTCTCAAAGAGTCTCATTTAACTTGACTAAATGAAACTGAACTAGGACACTTGGATGGATGGTTTTGACACCTAATAAGTGGTTAGTGTTAGATTCTCCAACACCTATGATATTCAACCATTGACCCTAGAAAAGTTTCGATCATATCTATGAGAAAATGAACTTTCTTATGAATACAAATAAGCTTGAATGGGATGGGGTAACTCGAAACTTGACTATCTCATTAAGGAAATTTACAAGCTTGTTCATAGGCTTGATAAAGTAAGAATATGATGTGAGACCAAATAGTATACAAGCACTACTATAAGGATTGTCTTTGATTTGGTCCCAACATAAAGCATGGATATGTGATCTTAAGCAATGATAATCATTGGAATGTCCAACTTGCATGAAAGTTACACAAGGGTATGGATAAGACATGAAAGGTTCTCTCACAAAGTTCAATATCTCCCCAACAATCTACCACATTAACAAGCTACCACATCAAGTCTTGTCACATTTCCATATGTTATATTGCCATAAAAATATCAAATAACAAAGTCATGTGGGAATTGTAAAAGTCAATATGAGTGTAAAGGTCATGAAGTAGTAGAAGAGTCATGGGGGAGTTCAAGGATCAATTTCCCATTTCTATAAATGTCTCCTTGTGCCTCTAAGTAAGGGGGATTTTGGCACGTGAGACTTTTAGCATAGTTGTTAATACTTAGGTAGGTGTGAGCACTCTAGCTCTTGGTGATTGTAGACTGAGTTGTGGTGAGGCAAGGAGGCTATCTTAGAGATGATATGAGCATTGCACCTTCCACTATTTGATTTTGATGGACCCGCTATACATGTACTTGGATTTGCAGTAGTATCAATGAGAAGGTCTTAATTCTTGGCATGGATTCTTGTGCAGCTCTTAATTCTTAGCATGGATTCTTGTGCATTCATCTGTTAGTTGTAATGGCTATCCAATACTCCAATTATCTATGCATTTTTGCATTCATGTGAATTATATGTTGATGAGATAATTCATGTCTTATTGCTCATATGTCCATTCGAATATTCACTCTTTCATTTCACACTAATGCTAGTATTGAGTTGTAAACTAATTTGCAATTAACCTATAGTACTTTCTTATTCTACTATGTCTAAGATGGTTTTCGTAGCTGACTTCTCTTGAGATGTACTTCTTCTTGTTGTTTTGTTGTTATATTCATGTATCTCGTATTACAAGTTTGTCATTTGTGGACTATTTCGTCCTCATTCTCTAGGTATTTCAAACTTGTCTTCACCCTAACATCTCTTCACTTGAAATCCAAGAGAAAACAATCATGGTGGATTTCATGCCCACATATTGGATGAGATTCCTATCCCAAAAGTTCTAAGGTCTAATTGGGACTTCACACGATGAAGATCCCTTTTTTTTAAGTTGGCAATACAGGTTGCCCGCTCAACAAGCTTGTATGTTGATGTCACCATCTCTTGGCATGATTTTAATAGTGAGATAGGCTAATGTATACAAATCATGTATACCATTACATAACACAAAGCCTTAATTTGTCCATGAAGTCGTCCACATTAGCTTTAGAATATCTACAATCTCAAACTTTCTCCTAAAAACAATGTTAGGGTTTAAAGGAAGGGCTTCATGAAACTTCATGAAACCCCTTTTCAACCTAAAACAAATATAAGTGGGCATGCCATGGGCTTTCCACCACCCAAGCTTCAATTCAAATGAATGGTTTAAAAAACTAAATAAGAGGGAAGATGATGAGCTATTGGAAACTTCAATTCATCACACCACACCCAAAGAATTCTCTAAGAATAATCAAGGTTTTGAATTCAAAATTTCTTCCTTAAATGTTTACATTCCTAGTCTATTTATGAATCCAACTAATATTATTGCATAGAAAGACTTGAAAATGCTATATATTATTTTACAAGATAAAACTATATATATCCTTAAAGACATTACCAGGAAAAATGTATTTCTAAAAGGATAATTAACAAAGTGATTTTGTTCAAATAAATTTTCAATAACTTAAAAAAGAAAATAATCATTATAAAGACGACCAAAACGAAAGTATGTTGTGAATAGAGAGTATAAGACACATAAAATACACTGATTTTCCTTAAAGAGTATACAGTGACAAGTGATACGATTCAAGATTATGGTAAAAGGCCACTAAAAAATAAGGGTTGCATGCAAATTATGCTAAAAAGTCATTGCAAGAGGAGAGTCCCGTCCTATGATAAAAGTAAAAGAATAAGAGTTGCATGCGAAATTATGCTAAAGGTCACTGCAAGAAAAGGGTCCCATGATAAAAGTAAACATAAGCACTTCACTCCAAATTCTTACTACCTCCAATAATTCGTAGCTGCATTAATTCACGTTTGCTGATTTTTCAACGAATTAAATGACATAGGTAATGTTCTAAAACTACTCCACGCCAAACCATAAAAAATAAATCATCTGCTCTAAGTCACTATACTATTTATTTCTAGTAATAGAGTCATTAGTTGTCTCTTGAAAAGTGTGTGTATTATTTTCATTGTACTATTTACTTCGAATAATATAGTGATTAGTCACTCTATCCGGAAAAGTGTACTGATTTGTTCTATCTATTCAAGAGTGTATGCGCATTATTTTTTTTAAAGTAAAAAAGCTGGCATCTTTTCACTTTTATTTTTCCTTGCGCTGAAGAGGAATAACTCGTCTGCCCAATTGCACGAACGCGAGTCGTTACATCGGTAGATAGGGCAAAGATTTTCGTGTTTTTCTGCTGAATAAGAATAACCCGTCTCTGTAGAGGGGCCAAAATTTTTGTTTTTCTAAGCTGAAAAGAATAACTCGTGTGCCCAATTGCGCAAATGAGAGTAGCTACATCTGTAAAGAGGGCAAGGAATTTTTTTTGGCTGAAACTTGTCTACCCTATTGCGCCAATAAGTGGAAATAGCTACATCTGTAGATAGGGCGTCCATCTATGTCATCCTCCTGACGCTGGACTTTGCATAATTGATGATGCCATTATCGTGACACTCTTGTACATTTTCCCTAGTGGGATGAGAATACCAGCTTCGACTTGAGATGAAAAAAATAACGACACGGAAGAGGCCACCAAAACTTGACCCTGTTTGGGAGTGTAGATGGTTTTCAAATCCGAGTTTGGAGTTCGCCTGCTTCTATATAAGACAGCCTATGGCATTGTATTTCTCACCTCTTGCTTACGGAATTTGACCTACTCCAGTTGTAGGTATGGTTGTATATTTCGTGTAACCTAGGTATTGTTGTATATTTCTATTATGTCAGATATCAATGATTTGCTCATCATGTTATGTATTGATGCACACTAACTTATCAATGTCCACGTTATGTATTGATGCACTTTTTTTGCAGAAGTGGGATTTGTTGGCTTTGAAGGCGTTCCAGTTTCACCTTATTGATACCATCCAGTATTCTTACTAAGCCAACAAGATGAGCAATTTCCAACAGGCAGGGCGGAACATCAGCGGCAACAACAACAAGGTCGACCGCAGGCACAACAGCGGCGACAAGAACGTCGTCGGCCGCAACGCCAAGATCGAAGGCAATCCCATCATCGGCGACAACAGCGGCAACAAAACCAACAGCGGCAACAGGAACACCAGGATTCACGGCAATCCCGTTAACGGCCCCATCAACGGAAATCCCATCATCGGCAACAACAACAACAGCAAGAGCAACAACATCTTGAACAGCAACAACGAAGACGAGGGCGGCAGCAACAGCCCGATCACCTTCTAGAGCAACTTATAGTACCAGGTAATGGCGACTTAAGCAGACCAACTTAGACTAAGTGGCTTTTGTTTTCCTCTCTAAAATTTATGCTATGCTCTTTATTCAGCGCAATATATGCACAAATATGTCATGGTTTATGATTTCGGTTTCTTTTCATATGCAGAAAGACCTAATGATTTTCTTTTCTTTTGCTTAATTACACTGTTATTGTTTTGCAGGTATGGGAAAGAAAGAATATATACAGTCGAAGATTATCTGTTTATCTATGACTGACTATGTGTTGATATATAGATAGTTTAGAGATAAATAGTCTATTTATATAAATAAGGCATCTCCATATCAATTCACTGAATGGGCATGGCCATGGATGGTTATGTCATTATGGTCATGTTAGCCTATGCAAGATAGATGTGCATCAGATATATATTGTAATTTTGATTTATGAATTAGCAAACTACATGCCTGGTTACTTTGTTTTTAATGGCTCTGGTTGTCTTACTTTACTTCACTTTAGAATAAGTTACTTGAATGAATAAATAAATAAACAAATTAATTCAAAAATTATTGACCAAAATTAAATTTAAACAAAATTAAATTTAAAATACATATTTTTTTAAATGTAATTATTATTATATATTTATATACATAATGAAGTATTCCCCTAAACCATGGTTCTGATATATTTTCTAATATCATTAAGTTAAAAGCCAAGTTCACTATGTAATTGGTATATTCTAATAAAACACGTATAAAGTTACTAATATCATTAAGTTAAAAGCGGAGTTCACTATGTAATTTCTATATTTTAATAAAAAGTTTTCACTTATAAAATTATTTTAAAGCATATTTTTTATTTCTAACTTTTGAAAAAAATAACAAAATTGCAATGCTTTCGGCATTTCATATCAACTTCCATAGTCAATCATTATGGTCACATTAGCTTATGCAAAATTGATGTGCACCACATTCACATTAGAGTTGGAAATGGATATATTGTAATTCTGATTTAAGTATCATTAACTAGTTACTTTGTTTTAATGTTTTTAATGGTTTGATGCTCATACTTCATAATAAGTTAATTCAATAACTAATTAAATAAATTTAAAAATTTAATTCTTATTTAGCACTAATCTCACTTATTCTATGTTTTAAATCATGTAAAGTGATAGAGTGATTTTTAATAGTGGAATTATATTTATTTGAAAGATAATGCTTTTATGCTAAGTTTGGAATTGGTTTGAGATTTATAGGAGGTAGTTATTGGATCTAAGATCAACTATGCATGTAATGATTGTTTGAAGATTTGGAGAGTATCTTGAGACTCTTTAGTGTTCGGAACTAACTTTTATGCTGAGTTTGGAGTTGGTTTGAGATTTATAGGAGGTAGTTATTGGATCTAAGATAACTATATATGCAATGATTGTTTGAATATTTGGAGAGTATCTTGAGACTCTTTAGTGTTCAAAACTAATTCCACGGTAGTAATTTATGACTTGGTGTTTCGACTCGAAGTTTTGAGTCTTGTTATAAAGTGGAAATATGGACTTATATATGTAATGTAATTGAATGAAGTGTGTAATTGAGAATATGGTTTTGTGAGTATTTGTGAATACTATGTCTAGAATTTCAAGTTCTAAACATAGACTTATATATCTAATGTAATTG
Organism: Pinus tabuliformis; assembly: GCA_031772625.1. NCBI lineage: Eukaryota > Viridiplantae > Streptophyta > Pinopsida > Pinales > Pinaceae > Pinus > Pinus tabuliformis. Next base: position 65,568,187 of record CM062810.1, on the reverse strand, counting down.
AATGAAGCCTGTAATTGAGAATATGGTTTTGTGAGTATTTGTGAATATTATGTCTGTAATTGAATGAAGTGTGTAATTGAGAATATGGTTTTATGAGTATTTGTGAATACTATGTCTAAAATTTCAAGTTCTAATTTGGTATCACAGTTTTGGTCAAGAAGATGGTGAAGTAGTAAATTTCATAATCTTTAGTAAATAGATTAATGTAGGTCAATGTAGGCCTGTGTATGTATTCTTTGTGGATTTGTAGATCTCTTTGTTCTTTTTAAGTTCTGTTGTAATGAGATCTTGATCAAGAAATGGTGCAGTCTTCAAAGAATGGCTACATATTGAGAAGATCGCACAAGGAGATCAAAGGATACTTCTATGTGGCAAAGAATGCAGAGAAAATACACAAAGAAAGAACTCGAAACTGGAATGGAGTGAACCACTCTTATCATTATTCAAAATTAGTTAAATAAACTAAACAAACAATAATAAATGATGTTTGGTCAATTCAATGTCCTTGAATTGGAAATCATAAATTGTCAACGAGGGTGCATAGACTGATGAAGTACAGGTGCACAATATGTGCTTAGAAGTTATTCACTAGGTCATTATGTATTTGTCAAGATCTAAACTTAATATGGGGCGATGTTTGTCAATTGTATTAGTGTTGTAATTCTTACGGATGTTGATTATGTTTCCTAGGAATTAATCTCTATCCAATTAGTTTGTAGATGATTTGAGGGTGATTTTACTTACATTAGATTGTTGGGATTTTTGATCTTAAATCTCTTTGTTGCACCTCCTAATTCTCTAAGTGCAAGAAGAAACCTATTATATCATCTATGAAGGAATACTATTGAACTCAATTGTTTTAGGAGAGGTCTTCTCACTTGTTCAATTTCTGCTCAAACAAAGTAATCCAAGCAACATCTATGAATTGAACACACTTCAATTATGCTCGATAATAAGCAAAGGAAATAACTGTGTAGTACTAGGTATAAAGCAAATTAGATAACAGTCTAAGATAGGTATAAAGCAAATTAAAGTTCTTATGAAGATAATAATTCGAGATCATTATACAGCATTATCACACAAACAAAGCAATTGAAGAATTAAAGGAAATTAAAATTGTATTTGTAGGGGCCCTACACATAGTAGTTCAGAGCTTGAAATCAATACAACGCTTGCACACAAAACCAAATTCATTCACATGAAATTCACAAAATGTTCATAAAACATATCATTCGGCACACACCCAAATAATAGCACAACCATCAGCTTTATAGCAGGTCCCTTGGGATAATTGTATGAATATTTTAAGCCTA